>OX352772.1:168425645-168540714 GCA_947095535.1 Poecilobothrus nobilitatus | reverse complement strand
GACTATATCAGCTGTTTCACCGATATTTTCATTTTTATTTTTAAATATTTCAGTTGTTATAGTTATTTTTTTTGTATTTTTCAATAGATTATTTTTAAATTTTAATATATTGAACTTAACTATTAAATTACATGGCTCACCTGAAATCTTGGGTCTGCCTACAGTGTATATGTCCATAATATTTTCGTCAGCAATATTTACACCAGCTTCATGTGATATACGCTTTATTACAGACTCTGAATTATTTTGCGCTAGTATTGTAGGTACTCCACTTATTTCGATAAAATTTAGACGTTTTTTCTGCTTGATTTTTTCCAACCCGATTTTATTTTTATTTATTTCATCCCTAAGCAGTTTGTTTTCATTCTGAAGGCTTAAGTTTTGGTCAATCAATGAATCGATGTATTCTTTTAAATTTCCAACCTCACTTTGCAGTTTCTGAAAATTATTAGCTTGTTTTGTTTGGTTTAAAATGATTAATTCTAATTTTTCGTTAATTACATCGCTGGTCAGGGTACCTTTTCCATAAATAGATTTACTTGAACCAGCCACTGATAGATTTGCAGTCTGTATTTAGTCCGAATGATTTACGTTTTCGGCTTTTTTCTTTGCAAATTGTACAAAACCAGATTACGTGTAGATTTCCTTAGTGATGATCAAAATCTTCAATAC
This sequence comes from Poecilobothrus nobilitatus, assembly GCA_947095535.1. Taxonomy (NCBI): domain Eukaryota; kingdom Metazoa; phylum Arthropoda; class Insecta; order Diptera; family Dolichopodidae; genus Poecilobothrus; species Poecilobothrus nobilitatus. The sequence goes on along the minus strand of OX352772.1, from coordinate 168,540,042 downwards.
TTAACAGGTGTTATGGAACCATTTTTTACATTCTGCATCACACTTAATTACTTAATCCTTTTTAAAATTAATATTTATTTTGCATCGAGCACAGTTTGCTTTGTTTACTTGTTTTGACATTTTTTGACATTTTTGACATTTATGCACTACTCCGGTGTGGAGAAGGCTGTACAAATTTTTTTTAGCATGATGTTCGTCTGTGTTTGTGGTTCTGTGTGGGCGCGTGTGTGTGTGGGTATGTCTGTGGGCACGTGTACAGCTTAAACGGCTGAGAGGAATTTTTGCAATTTCATATTTAAGGTTTTGACGTAAATATCTCGGATTGATAAGCTTTTGGAGCAAATCGGACAACCGCAAGTCGTAGTTTACTAGTGTACTTTTCAAGTTTTTTACGAATATTTCGTAACAGGAAAATTGTATGAGAAAAATTATTAAAAAAAAATTGTTACAAGTAAAGAGCTACAACTTTGCCATAAAACATTTTTTGATCCGACTAACTTTAACTTTTATTTTTATTTTTTTTCTAAGTCCAAATTTGATACATATTATAGCACGCCATATGAATTTATATGAACAATTTTTTTTTGTTTTTTTTTATATCTCTAAAAATTTATATACATATGTGCTTCTATCTATGCATAATATTCTTTTGTTGATGACATAAAATGAAAAATGTAAAATTTTTGTTAGCAGATTCAATATTAATCTTATGATTGTTTTGTATTTGTTTACAGTTTTTATTATTTGTTGTTAGAATGAAAAAAAATCATGTACCGATATTACATAATAATGGAAATGGATATATGAATGAATGCATATATATTTTTACGATTTCATTGCTTATTATTGTTATTGAATAAAACAAAATGTTGTTAAATTATTAGAAGTTATTATATTTTGCTTTGATATAAATTATTATGTAAAAAATCTATAAATTTTGACATTGTGCTTTTCGTATAGTGGCGGTCGGTCCTGTGGTGGAGAAAGCGGGGATTTTTTATAATAATATTCAAATTTTTTAAAATATAAGAAAAAAAAAGTTTCAGAATAAACCATTCAAACTAGGTCAAATGAAAGTTTGTAGATTAAAACTCTATTTAAATTATCGACAGAAACATATGTAAAACTAGATAATCATGCTTTCACTTTTACTAAAAAACGATTCAGCGTGCGAATACTTCTAATAGCAGCTGGCAACTGATTAAATAACCTAGGTCCACAAATAGTAAAATGACGTAAAAAATGAACTTATATAACCTAGGTATAGTCACTAAATTCTGAAAGTTGGCACGTAAATTATAAAGGCTATTGAAAGCTCTATGCTGGCTATATCTGTTGTGAAAATTTTTTAGAACCCTATAAAAATACAAATGCGAAGTTTACTAAAAAGACTAAAACTATTATAAAACGATTTTTACGGCAAATAATTCTTCCAATATGCTTTTGTGGAATTAAAAGAGGTTGCAGTTTGTTAGTTAGTGTAAGCTCCTCCCCAGCAGCAAATACCATATTGTATTTTAGATATTGCTAATACCATATTGCACCAAGCCATAATAAGCCATAAGTAAAATTTTTTGAGAAGAATAATTATTAAGATGATAGAAACTTCGAACAGTACATAGAAAATACTTTTTTAAATTGTTAGTATGACACGACCAATTTAATTTATTATCTATCCAGACTCCTAAATATTTATACAAATCAACAAAGTCAACTAAAAAGCAATTTTTGTTGCACATTTTATCAACATTAAACGTAGAAAAAGAGTTCGTTCCATTAGAAATATTATTTACAGTTTTTATACTCATAAGCTTTTCATATTAAATAAATAATAGAATAAAACCATATTGAGCAATCCTCGGGAGAAGAGCCAGATAAATTAAACAACATGACTTTTGTTTTATTACTAGCTACTAGGCTGTACTTATCAAACCAATAACGCAATAGTTCAATATCATTTTTAATATCAGCAACAACATTTAAAAGAGCATTTTCCTGAAAACAACAAGCTAAGTCATCAGTAAAAGCAAATTGATTACTTTTTAAATTAATTTCAAAGAGAGAGTTTATAAAAATTAGAAACAAGATAGGTCCTAAAACGGAACCTTGTGAAATTCCAATGCAAAGAGATTTTTGATCACTGAATATTTTAACTCTTTGGACTATATCTATGAGATATGACCTAAAGCAATCATGAATAAAACCTAAATTAAAGAGTTTTCATAGTAAAATGTCATGGTTAACTAATCAGTTTTTCGAAAATTTTTGAGCAAACAGGTACAATTGAAATAAGTCGTTAATTGTTTAATTCACTATAATCACCTTTCTTAAACAGAGCCAATACAACAGTACATTTTAAGGCATTAGAAAAAATCCCAGAATAAATACTCGTATTAAAAATATATTTAAGCACAGCGACTATGTTAAAAGCAATATTTTTTAAAAGCGTGCTAGAAAATTCATGACTAGTAGACGCCCTTGAGAATTTTAATGAATAAATATATTGAAGTATTTCAAAAGAAGAAAAGGCATCAAAGAAGAAACTATTCCTTTCAAATCGTTCAGAATCAAGCCTATTGTCATTAAAAAAATTAAATAAGTTTTCCAATGGTACAATATCAGTAATTGAGGATAAAAAATATTGAAACTATTAGCAATAGCATAAGGATCATTAACAATAGCACCTTGAACCTTGATAGAATTTATAATATGATGATTAGTATTACGATTCAGAATACTATTTAAAATTCTCCATTCAGCCTTAATATCCTAAAAAATATTATCGAAAAGATTTTTGTAAAACTCTTCCTTACATAAGGGAATCTTTTCGCGCAATTTTCGAGCATACATTTTTATAACGGCATAGTAAGCTAAAATTATTAGGATGTTTTTTTGATTTAAAAAATAATTTGTTCTTAAGGTTGATCTTTTTAAATAAACTAAGTGACAGTTTCAATCTTTTAACTTTAGTGGAGGTTATTCTATCTACACTGCAATTAAATACATGTTGACTAAGAATGACAACAAAACGGTCATATGCTGCAGAAGCATTATCCACTAAGTAGACATTTTCCCAAACTTCCAGACGAAGAGGCTGGTTTAATTTATCATAGTTAATTTTACTTTCAGTAATAAAAGGAAAACTCAAACGATCATAATTAGTATCTAAAAGACTAAGAACCGATTTGGTTATATAATGATCAGAAATTCCAAGATCTTGCGCTGTACCTTTATAAGAATAGGCCAAATTACTCGAATGACGAAGATAAATATTATATAGATTTTATAAGCATCAATATCCATAGAATTTCCTAAAATATCTAAATTCATATCACCATATCATATCATATATATATTTTGACTTTTTAAAATACAAAGTAAATTTTCTAAATCATCCAAAAACGTTTTTATGCAATCTATAAAAACACAGAAAAAAAATTATATCGTTATTAAATTTCCATTTTACCTTTAAGATATCTGAACTTTCCAAATTGTAGAAGTAACATCACTGTCCGATTTACAATTTGAGTAAATATACACAGCAACATCACAAGCAGCGTAAGAATTATTACAAGCCGAATGCAAGAAATAATTAGAAATTTTGTAAAAATCAACTTCATTATCGAAAATCCAAATTTCTGATAAAAATATAAAATTAAAATTTCAAATAACTCAGATTGGCAACAAATAAATCAAAATTTTTTCGTATGCTTCTTGTTTTGTTTTTTTTTTTGCGAGGGTAGGTGGGAATCATCGAAAAACACTATAGAGGAAGAAAACAGAGCACGATTTCTCTATGAGTGTGTGGGACTTTAACTCACTAAACACCACCTCCCTTTTCTGACCACACAATAGATTATACGACCTTTAGTATTACTGTACTGCCTGGCCATAGGAAGTTGAGTTAAGGAATGAAAATAGATTTCAAATTGGCAGGCATATTGTGAACAAAGTTTTTAATATTCCACTTGAATCTTTGCACGTTGTAAATCAAACTTTAATCTCGTTGGAGCAAGAACGCAACCCTATAAGGTATCTAGAAATCAGGGTAACTGTTCCTGTTAGGCGCCGTAAAGCGAGTGGAGAGAGCGTAGTGGTGACAGTGGGATCATTTATTAGACGAATTGCTCTATTTTGCACTTTATCGAGAAACCCCAATGCCGTTTTGGAGCCTCCTGCCCAAATATATGCATTGTACTCCATCTTTGGTCTTATATATGTTTTATAGATATTTAGGAGATCAAAAGATGAAAAAAAGGCTTTACAACGATACAGGAAACCCATCACCCAGATGCATCTTTAGCTATACCAAAAATATGATAAGAGCATCTTAATTTTTGATCTAGCTCCATGTCCAAGATGTTGAGCTCACTCACATGTTGCAAAACTTCCACTTGAAAAGTTAAATTTGGGATTGAAGTGTTTCTTTTCCGAAAGACTAAACAGCACTGACTTTTCTTAGAGTTAAAAACGACTCTGTTGATTTTGCCGCAATTAGAATTTTTGTCCAAGTCGAGATTTAGCTTAAGCGAAGCAGAATATTTACTGTAGTTGTCTTCATAAGAAGCAAGGAGCGTGCTGTCGTCTGCAAAACTATGAATTGAATTGGAAATTATACTTAAAAGATCGTTTATAAATATTAGGAAAAGTGTCGGAGATAGAACAGATCCTTGTGGGACACCAGCATTAATTTTTAATTGGTCTGAAGAATAACCATCGATCAGCACACGAATCGAATGATTCAAAAGAAAGTCTCGAATCCATTTTACAAATACACCACCGAGGACCATTGCTTTGCATTTAGCAATTAAAGCATCATGCCAAACTCGGTCAAAAGCTTTAGAAATATGATGTTGAACCTTTCACAGAGGCATGTCATGAGATCACCTGTTGTCGGATGGGTTCGGAACCAATATTGACGATCATGAATTAATCCTTTGTTATGTAGATATTTCAGAAACTTTTTAAGAATTTAATAAATAATTTTTCCATTATTTTGGAGAGTATCGAAGTGATACCAATAGGGCAGTAATTAAAGGGATCGCTTTTTCCCCCTATTTGGGGATGAGATGTACATGCGCTGTCTTCCACTGGGTAGGATATCTATACGAAGAGAAAGATAAATAGAAGAGATTGCGCAATGGTTTCGTAATAGTAGGAAAAGTATTTTTTAAAACTGTGGCATGCCATCCGGACCAGCTGACTTTTTTGTATCCAAATTTTTAAGAGCTTTACTGCACGAGTTCTGAAAGAAATTCTATCTAAGAAGCAGTTAACCTTGGGATGAATGCATGGTCTCTGTGTTGACTGGGGCAACGTTGAGTTGGAGGCGAAATTGTTGGCAAATAAATCTGCTTTTTCTGCTGGCAAATAAATCTGCTTTCAGAAGGCAACTCCCACTGTCACTATAGCGGCTGTTATTATTGGTATTAATATTCTTATTAATATTATTATTATTATACTACAGAGTCAGCGCCATCAGTGGATTACAACGTGCAGCAGTATATAATACCTTACTTGCATGATATAACTAAAGATAGCCCCACTGTAGTAGGTATTATTATTATTACTATTATTATTATTATAATTATTGTTATATTATTATTGTACTATTTATTATACTATTTTAATTATTGTACTATTATTATTATTATTAATTATTATTATTATTATTACTATTATTACTACTATTATTATTATTATTGTTATTATTATTATAATTATTGTTATTATTATTACTATTATTATTATTAATATTGTTATTGTTATTATTACTAATATTAATTATACGATATACATTATTACGATATAAAAGTACTACATATTTTTTATTTATGACCTGACCGGGATTTGAACCCAAGACCCTTCGATTGAAAGGTTGGCGACTTATCTACTGCGCCTTTAGTCAGATAGATATTGAGAATCTAACTGAACAGCTGAGGATGCATTTGTAGTTAGATGCATTTGTGGTTAGTCAAAATAGATCTTAATCGAGAGAAGTTTTTCATAACTTAAAAGAATTACTTATGTCCTCTGAATTATTAATTTTTCCTGATTTTGACAAACTGTTCAATTTAACAACCGACGCATCCAATTACTCCGTCGGAGCTGTTCTCTGAAGGTGAAATAGGAAAGAACAAGTCGATTGCTTTAATTTTCAGATCGCTTAACAAGATCGAAGAAAATTACGCGACCAATGAAAAGGAGCTATTGCCAATAGGTTGGGCATTGGATAACTTGCGAAACTACTTATACGGTACAAAAAAGATTAAAATTATAACTGCAGTCACCAGCTATTGACCCTAAACTATAAAAACAAAAGCGCGAAACTCAAAAGATGGACGGCGAGATTAGAAGAACACAACATTGAACTAGTGTATAAACCATGGAAAACAAATATTGTAGCGGATGCATTATCTAGGTTACCACTCGAGATTAATGCGCTAACTTCGAGATCTACAGAAACTGCACATAGTGCTGAAGAGGATAACACAGATCTAATATCCCATTGCGAAGCACCCTTAAAAGTGTTCAAAAATCAGCTAACAATATCACAGGGAAAAGATATAACCGCGCTTGAATCATCTCATTTCTCTTTTCATAGGCATTTTATCAGCATTCCGACTATAACAAAAAAAAATCTGGTTGCAATTCTAGAGAAAAAGCTTATCTCAAACATTATAAACGGCATAAAGATTCCAGAAAACTTGATTTCTCTCTTAGAAGATGTTTCAAAAGAAAATTTCAATAGGTATAAAATCCGAATAACTCAGGAATTAGTGGAAGATGTCGCGAACGAAAAAAGACGGTTAACTATTACAGAATAGAGACACCGAAGAGCACACCGATAATGTAAAGAAAACCCAGCACAATTACTAGAAAAAGACTACCTCCCAAAAATGATCAGCTTGATAAAACGATACACAAAAAGTTGTAAAATGTACAACATCTTATTCGAAATAATTCACTAGACAATTTTAGGACTAAAGGGTTGTGTATGGAAGGAATATCCGGACTTCGCGCGAAAGGAAATTACAAATATAGCTATTGACATATACAATAACAGGATACATTGTGTAACAATAGTAGAGTACTGTAGAAAAAACCTGTAGACATATTTTAAGGAAGAATACAACGAACGAATTATGACAGCATGATAAATGCTAGATCAAAGGTTAACAACGATTTAATGCTACAAATAAAGAAGAATCAAAAAGCAAAATTAAATAAAGCAAATATGGACAGGGAAAACCAAGAACTTATAGACCGGGTCAAGAAATATTCGTTTTAGGTAAGCAAATTAAAGTAAAACATGAGCCAATTTACAAAAAATGAAATAGTTTTAAAAAATAATAGAGTAACAGTAGATACATCATCTGGAAAACGAATCCACAAACCACATATTACAAATACAGTCTAATAAACAGATTTGTCATTCCACGTTATTTTTAGGCCACACAATGGCATCACCCAACATACTTGATTTTACAGGCACAATACCAACAATTAGACAAAACCACGGAAAAATTATTGAAGGCAATTTTAACATGATCCACATAATAGATTTACACAACTATGATGAAATTCTCCAAAAAATAATTCCACTAGTAGAAAAGGTAAACAGAACAAACTCGTTAAAACTTCAACTAGACCACAAACTGAACCAGATAATGTCAGATCTAAAAAAACTGAGAGACTAACCCAAAAGAAATCGAAAAGCTATAAAATGGATCGGCTCAGCATGGAAATGGCTCGCTGGATCACCTGACGCTACAGACTGGGAATACCTACTAAAGAACCAGAACGAATTCACAGACAATTCTAACAAGCAATATACGGTTAACCAGGGGATAATGGAAGTAACTAAAATCAACTGATTTTGTGGTATAACCACATTCTAAATGAAGCGAGATACAAAATAGGAGAAAACTTTGATCAAATACTGTTTAATAAATCAGGACTTATAAAGAAGACGATAAGGGAAATTGTATTAGCAACAGAGCTGTCAAAGGTAGGGATAAGCACAAAGCTTCTTAGCAAAGCAGAAATACGTCAAATTCCAGAAGAAGTTGAAGCATACCATGCTCAAACGAAATTGAGGCCGTAGAATATGCAACACCACACGTTGTAAGTAATGGGCACAAGATTTAATATGTTTCATCCATTTCGTAGACTAGTTCAGAAAAATATGACTACATCATAATTAGAAGTACAATAAAACACTACACTTAAGTGAACTTAGATGTTAATGAACTGTTAATCAAGAATGCAATATATGGGATAAAATCCAAATGTAGCCAACTCAACCAAGTCAAGATTAGCAAAAAAAAAATGAATGAACAAAGCTGCATGAAAACCTTTGTATTAGTCAACTTATCAGAGGAGTACATTCCGAATGTGAATACCAATATGAAGAAATCATTGAAGCTATTGACGAAAATACCATCCTTTTGACCAATTTCGATGGAAATATCAATCCACAAAATGCAACTCATTATTTAAAAGGAAGTTTCATTATTCAACATTACAATCAAACTATTCAGAACAACAAAAACTTATCAGCAAAGAAACTAGAATGCCTGAAATCCTACCAGCCATATTCCAAGCGAATGCAACAGAAAAGAAAGTACAACTTAATCTAAAATACGCTAGCAGTTTACACTAAAGCAATGTACAAAAAATTGACGAGCTTCAGAAAAATGACAAGGCATCAATCATATCAGACGTTATCATTTCAGTCATTCTATTTGGTATCGTCATTGCAAGCGCAATGCACAAAATTTGGAAAAAGAAATCCGAGGTAAATCAAAAAATTCCACTAGCAACAACAACTCATCAGTTAGAACCAGTCAAGTAAAATTTTGATCTACGAGACGCAGATCTTTGAAGAGGGAGGAGTTAACACTGGATCATATTTCATACAAATTTCATACAACCTAAAATATGTTCTAACAACACGAATAATATGCAAACATGTTAGAAAGCGTTTTGCTTAATTGGCATTTACAATAATTATCGTGAAAAATTGCTTAAAATATGTTTCCCAATTATATTTGCATTGTAATCAAATTTATATCATAAACTGTAATAAAGTTATAATTAACAAATTTTGTAAAATTTGGTATTAAGTGTGATTTGCAATAAAAAAGTTCAGTTAAATATATAACATAAATATTAATGTTGAAAAAATAACATCACGAAATTTAATATCCTCTAGTCTAAAAAACATAATGTTACTTCAATAAAGCAATCAAAAGTAACTCTAAGTACATATGATGATAAGCGATATATAATAAAAAAATCCTATGAAACATTACCGTGGGGTCATTATAAAATAGTTAATTGAAAAAACTTTACTTACAATTTTAATTTAATTTTTTCCAAATGTGGCCTAATGGATAAGAGCGTGTAGGCCTAATGGCCTATATAGATAGAACGTAATTTACTTTAATTTCATTATGATATTTGAATAATTAATTTAGCATTTATCCTTTTCTTATGAAAATATGAAAACTGAATGCTCTAGCTATTTCATTTTTATTGAATTCGTTAGCAGTTTTAGTTCTAAGTGTGAAATGGAATAAATAAATAAATATATAAAACAAAATAAAATAAAAATTATGTAATAATTAAAAGTAGAAAGTAAAAAATAAGATATATCATTTAAAAAATTAAAAATAATGTTTTATTATTAAATGATTCAAAAAAACAAAAATTAAATTTTCCTTGTTCCTATAATAGGTACTATAGTAAAATTGTATGTTACATTAGCTATAATTTTACTATAATTGATTTAGTATCAGAATTAAGTTTTTTAATTCATATTTAACTAGTTGAAAACTGAGAGATAAGATATGTGATGCATTGAGTGAATCAAAAACTATTGTAAAGGAGTACCACAATGTTCAATTCTAGAGCCAATTATTTTATAAAATTTGATGTTGTGTCAATATTCAAGTATTACACACCGAAAATTAATTATTGATATCTTTTGAATAAAGGAGATAAATTTCTTACCAAGGCGGTAAAAGCTTTATATGTATACGATAGGTAATAAAATACTGAACGTGCTTATGTGGAAACAAAAACTAGTAGACTTGAACATTTAATAATTATAAAAGCTAAAATTTGCATATAAAAAAAAATGGGCTTACCAAGAATTTTCCCCAACTGGATTCATTCAAATTTAATTTTTATTTTTTCAAAATCTCATTATAACACAATTTTTATTAATCAATCAGCATCATTAAATGTGATTTCTTGTGAACTTTACTCAAAGTAAAGTTGAAGAGAGGTTGGTTAATTTGAAAATCTAATTATCAATTACTGATTTTTTTTAAATTTATTATAGTTATTCTCCTTTTGTAAGAATTTAATACAACACATGTTAATTAAATATGAAGAGAAATAAAATATCCTACCGTAAGCTTCGAATCCTAACGAAAGGTTCTATAATATGTAAGAATCTCTGATGTAAAATAGTTTATATAGAAAATTATGTTCAATCAATGTAGTAATTTTACTTCATAGTCCAGATTATCTACTTTATTATTGAAATTTTGTATACGTATATAGAGAAAATTCAACATGATCTACACATATAATAAAATAATGTAAAAAAAATATTTTTTTAAAATATGCTTTTATCGAAACCGAATTCGCCCCCTAAAAAGTAGAAAATAAAATTGATTGCAAAACTTTAGGTTTTTGGACTGTTATAATATAAAAGTGAATTTACTTTTATATTATAAACAGTCCAAAATGCTTGCACTAGATTTTGGACTGTTTATAATATAAAAGTAAATTGCTGGAATAAGGTTAAATAAAAATCTAGGAAATTTGAGGTTCATGTTTCTTTTTTATTCCAGCAATTTACTTTTATATTATGATAATATACCGTTGTCTTTTATATTACGGGCTTATAAATAGTTTCAGGAAGCAAGCAGGGCGTGCTAGAACAATTTTCTCCAAAACTAAAGTTGAATAACTCGCCAAGATCTTTCCAATGATACCCCACATAATCTTAAACAGCTGATTTTATATCAAGGGCTAATAAAAGTCTCTGAACCCAAGCGGGGCCTCTAGAAACCAGGGTTCCCAAACAAAAGTTGATAAGCTCCCCAAAACCTTTTTAATGATACCCACATGTTAATATACAGCTTACTTTTATATTAAGGGCTTATAAACAGTCTCAGAGACCTAGAAGAGCGTTCTAGAACATTGTTCCCCAAATTAAAGTTGGAGAATTCGCCAATGATACCCCACATAATCATATTCAGCTGATCTTATATAAAGGGCTTATAAAAGCTTTTTGAATCCAAGCGGAGCCTCCAAAGACCAGAGTCCCCAAACAAAAGTTGTTAAGCTCGCCAAGACCTTTTTAATGATACCACACATGTAATAATATACAGCTTACTTTTATATTAAGGGCTTATAAACGGTCTCAGGGACCAAGAAAGGCGTCCTAGAATACTGGTTCCCAAAGAAAAGTTGAAGACCTTGTTAAAACCTTTTCAGTGATACCCCATATGACGATATTAGGTTATAAATATTGAAATCCCCATACAACATATAAAGGGGTAAAAGGGCTTCTTTGGAACCAAAAAGATGTAATTTCAGGATGGTTTCACACCAAACTCTATCAAATGCCTTTTGCAGCTAGTCTCTAGCACATCTAGAAGTGCTTCATCTTTTTGATACGAAATGAGTGAGTGGTTTCATGCATTTGTTAGGAACAGCTTTATAATTATACCTATATAATAATAATATACAAGTATATAATTATGTGTATTATAAAGAAAAAGGCATTTAGACATATAAAAGTTTATTTTACTTTAACTATAAATTTTAAATCACAGATTCCTACTAATTACGATAATAGTATAATAATTTTACGTTAATAAAATATAATTAGTTAAAAATTTTTAAAATTTGAACATTCTATAAGAGAAAAAGGAATACGAATTAATATAGGTATTGATTTTTTGTTTATTCTTTTTAAAAATCAACCAGTTAATTATTTATAATACAATTTTTTTATAACACAACTTCCATATGTCTTTTTTATTTTTTAATGCTTCAGCAATTAGATACGCAAAATTTATATAAATATAGATTCAACTTTTTTTAACTATTTTAATGAATCCAAAAAAACCCCTTTGATTTTTTCGTTTTTAAATCAAATTGAGTTGGAAAACGAACATATGTACATAATTCATATAATATTATAACTTAAGAATACGTTTTTCTTAATCGAGTATAGTTTACTTCTGGTATACATAATTGGAGGACGAAAACCTTTAGAGTAAATACAAAAATTATCGTACAAATCCCTTGAGAAAATAACATGTGTATAAGCACGTGTTATTATATTTTTCTTACATTATGTTTTAAAACATGCCAATGTTTCAAAAGAAAAAATACCATCTGTTTTGTAATGCACTTTTAAATAAATATATATTTTACCTGTAATGGTCTCTGTGGAGGACCACTCATTCCGTGGTGGTACATTACGTCATGCTTTAATTGTGAAGGCATCTGTGAATGTGCATGAGATGATTGGTGTTTTCCAATATCAACAGCTACAAGTGCTTCTGCTCTGCTAAGTATACCATCATTCAAACCTGAAAAAATGTCACCCTAGAGAACAAAAAATAGAATTTTCAAACCTTATTTCAATTTTTTTTTATATATAAAAGGGGAATCAATGTTAATTAGTTTTGTCTAAAATATTTATTTGAAATGAAATAAAATAAAAATAAAACATTGTAAATATCAATTATTCATGAAAAATTTAAAAAGGTGAATTAAAAAAAAATAAATTTTAAGAGGAACTAACAAGTGTTTCAATAATTTTCGAATAAAAGTAATATTTTATAATGAAGGTGTATATGTATTCTTGAAAATTTACTTATAATTAAAATAACTACAATTTTACCTTTTTTTTGTAAATCAAAAACAGAAAAGTAAAAGGTATAAAATTAAAATATAAAGTAAATTAAACTTTTAACAAGAAAAATATGTTACTTTCTGACTATAATACATACCGACAAAGATACACATGTACATATTAAATAGGTATATATATTTTACTAAAATATGGTTATTCAAAATCAATAAACAAAACCTTGTATGTGTCTTTTTTATTTAGTTATTTTAATAAGATATTTTTTGTAATGTTAAAAATTAATTCGGAGAAATTTAAATTAAATTTGTTTGGGAAAAAACTGAGAGCATCACCTTATCTCTCGAATAGAAAAAATCTCGAATTCTTTGAAAATGATCATGGCTTTCGAGTTTTTTTATTTTTTACCATACCTATATAAAGAATTAAAATTAAAAGTTAACATTTTGGAAATCAAATGATTTTATTAATAACAGAATTCTTAAAACATTAAATCAACATAAAAAAATACAAAATAATAATTATTCCACTAAAAACAAACAAAATTTCAAAAAGAAAAAAATTATACAATTATAACGACATATTCATGGCTATACCTCTAAGATAATTAATTTTTGATCTCTCGTCTTTTTCTTCAATTATTTCTTTACTTTCTTTCTTTACATATTCTCGACGAATTTTTTTACTTCTATTTCCCATTTCGTATTGTGACAAAATAAAAGTAACTTGAATATTCTCAACTCCCAAAATTTCAATTAATTTGTATAATCCAATATGAGGTTTATTGGCTAAAGTTTTTAGTCGATTGTGTCAGGACTCAACATTATTTTGCGTTCGAGGAAGATATTCCTCAAATAAATCTGTTCACGACCAAAACTTTGTATTTCGGTTTATGTACCTCATTACCTATATAATTTTTCGAAATGTTTTTTTTTCAAGATTTTGAACCAAAAATAGTTTTGCTATTCTAGATTTTATTTTTCAAGATTATAACGTATTCGAGATTTTTTTTTTCGTGATTATATTTTCGAGATATTTTTGTCGATATTTTTTTTCGAAAAAAACTACTAAAACATGTTATTCAATTAAGAATGAAATTTCATGTTACCTTTTTTAATTTTAAATTTTTGAAATTGAAAATAAATTTGAATTAATAGGTAAATAAATAAATTAATTTTTATAAATTGTTAAATGATCTTACCTACACTGAACTGAAATAAATGTTCGTGTTTGAATATTATATTAATATATTAATTTAAAATTTGTAAAGGTAGAGAGCTATGGATAAACTTCCGCAGAAAGGTTACGAGCTATTAAGATGACGTCATCACATAACGGACTTTAGATCTCCAAGTTTCCGAATATATGTTCCATTAGAACCGATGCCACCATCTAGTGGCCGAACATTGTGTATTGAACATTGTGAACATATATGTATGAATATATGCAGAATCATGCAGAATATTTATATATGTATGAATATTTCAAATTTAGAGTTAGAAGGATTTTAAAATATATAAATATATTCCAAATTTAGATTTAAAAGGATTTTAGAGTTAGCAGGATTTTAAATTTGGATTCAAAATCAGGATACTTCCCTTTTCCAGAATATACGGGATTTTAAATTTGGAGAGGTTTGAAAGTTGGATACAAACTGACGATCATAAGCTTTTCCCAGAATAAACACATAATCCTGATTATGCAACCATCTATAAAATACTTTATTCTAAGAATATTGGAAAAGTAAGAAAAAAGAGAAAAAATTTACTATTTTTAAATTAATTAAGTTTTAGTTTTAACCACAGTATATAAATATTCAGCCTGGAAAAAGCGGCTACCCTAATTTTGAATTCAACTCTAAAATCCCTCCTAATTCAGAATTATATACATATATAAGTTAATCATATACATACACAGAAAATTAAAAAAAAAATGTACACACCAAAAACATCGCTTAAAAATAACGTGCATAGAATTAACAAGCCAACACTTTTCAAATTGGTTTACAACAACTGAATGCTATCAACACAAGGTAAAAATTTTAGATTTATTTCTTTTCATATTAATAAGAGAATATGTAAATGGCTTTAGTGAAAAGTTATCATCTAAACCCAGCACTGATCGATTAAAAATATTGAACAAATAGGTAAATAAATTTTAAATTTATTGCAATAATAAACTTACATTATTCAAAAATCAAAATATAATTATTTTTATATGTAGGTATTAATACCATTATTTTTGTTTTTCTAGAAAAGTACCTATTATTGGAAGATAATTTTCTTACGACTCATAATATGGATATAATAAATACTTATGTATGTAAATGATAAAGTTCTTTTTTT
The DNA here is from genome assembly GCA_947095535.1 of Poecilobothrus nobilitatus. NCBI lineage: Eukaryota > Metazoa > Arthropoda > Insecta > Diptera > Dolichopodidae > Poecilobothrus > Poecilobothrus nobilitatus. The sequence continues at coordinate 168,524,793 of OX352772.1, read as the reverse complement.
GAAATTCTAATAGAATTAAAATTTCCTTATTTCACCATTCTTTTCTAATTTAAATTTTTCTTGTTAGGCATTTTATTCTTTCATTTATTATTCGAATTGGTTTTTATTATACAGCATTAAGAAATAAGGAATGCATAGTGTCAGTACATGCAAACACATACATGCAAAATTTCACAATTCTAATTCTAACCAATTCTATTCTAACTCTATCGTGTCATTGAGTAGGTATAAGTATAACATTATTATATTATATTACACGATATACTTACTCAATGATCAAGTATGTATAATCATAATGTAATACATAAGGACTTTCAATTTTCAATATCTAAAGCATACAATTTTAATGGTGTATTTGTTTTATTTTTTTTTTATCTTTTGTTTTTCTTTTTTCTCTAGGTAAAATCCAATGTAAATTTTCAGAGTAAAAATTAGTCCTAGCTTTGACTCTCCATATATAATCAGGAAAACATTGATTTCTGCATTGATAAAATTAATTTAGCCAAGACACATACCTTAACATATGTACTTTGAATAACATCGAAAATAATAATACAAAATAAATTTATTTAAAAGGTAGGCGCTATAAATTAAGTTTGAAAAGAATTAAGTTATAAAACAAAAATGAATTAAGTTAGAAGAATTCTGATAATTTTTCTAACTTATTTCATTATGAATTAAGTTAGAAAATTTGGAATGGAATAACTTCGAAAAAAAAAATGAATTAAGTTAGAAACAAAAAATTTTTTTAATTGTTGAAAAGCGTAAAACGTTGCCGTTCCGCGCGCTGCGTTCGAGTTCCAGGGTTCTGAGATCAATTTATAAGACTTCTGACCATTGGATTTCCGATCCGTCACCAAAATTTGTAAAAAAATCAGGAAGGAATCAAGCATCGAAAAGAACGAAAAATTAAAGGAAACAAATGAACCATTAGAAAATGGTAAAATATCCCCAACAGCGTTCTTAAACAGAATTACCTATAATAACTATAATAAGAATAATAAAATATTTGGGAGTTTTGATGAATTTGAAGAAGTTGATGAAAATAGAAATGAAAGCGATGTTTCTAGTCAATCGCAATTGAAATTGGAGCTCTCAAATATTAATCAATTAGAAGAGACTTTGCTAAATCCATGCTGCGTTTGTTTGGCGAATATTTCCAATATATAGTTCTTCTTCCGTACCGACATATGAAAGTATGCCACTTATGCCAAATGTTACTTATGTCTGCAGCACTTGCCGATAACAAAAGTAACTACTATTGTCCGTATTGTAGAGAAATTTTCAAGAATTAAAAACAAATAAATACAAAAAATATCATTGATAGAGAACTTCTCTAACCAGTTTTGAAATATAAAAACACAAACAATATAAATAGATATTATACCATTTGTAATAAAAGGATATTTTTCAAAGTGATTTCTTTTTTTTCTTTATTTCTAATATTATAAGATAACAAAGTAATTTTGATAATATCTTAATTGTTTACGGCTTTAGACTAAAGCTGTGTGAAACGAACGAATTAACTTGATTCAAAATTTCACTTGACTAGATTCTTCAACAATTTCTATTGAAATTCAAAAATCTATTTAAATTAGGAAGAATACAGTACCCGTACGAACCGTTAGTATGTTCACAACCTGTCACTCTGCTTACAATATTATTTTTTTAATATTTTAGTATTTTAAAATAATTTGGGTGAATTTTATAATTTCTAGAACTATGGGTTGTACATATATTCAAACTATATGTTTATACATTCTTCAAAAGCAGATTTTAACCTTCCACATAACGATTATCAATCCAAAACTTTTTCAAATATTCTATAGTACCATTTAATACTAAGCGGTAAATGTATATTAAATTTACTTAGTACAAAATAGTAAATATAATTTTAAATATTATATTATATTAATGCGTACATAGTATACTTATATTGTTATAAGTATATTGCCATACATTGCAATATTTCTTTAAAAATATTTCCATTCATAGAATAATTTCTTATAAGTACAATTAAAATACATAATATATGTATGTATGTAAATACGGCGCTATTATATATACATCTATACTCTTATCATTCATTCATCAACGATATGTAAATAAACATGATATTATATTAGTATATATGTATATCAATATCATGTAAATAAAAATTCTTCAAGCAACCGTTACGTTGTTTGTTTATTTAAATTTTTTTGTACTACGCATTATATCCTCAACAATTTCAAATTATCGACAAATGCAAAAAAATTTGTTGAAGAAATTTGTTAGAAAATTTGAAAATATCAAGTAACACTTTCGTCAATTATAAAGTAACCCTATATTATTAAAAAAAGTTGTTAACAGAAATAAGAGTATAATGTTGAAGCTTTAATTTTTTTGTATCACTTCAAAAAATTTTTAACAGGTGTTCAAGTTACAGGTGTTTAAAAATAGCAAATTTTCAGTTTTTGACTCCTTACAGCTCCTAAACGGGGTGTGATACAAAAAAAAATTCTGAAATGACTCATACTTATTTTCAAAGATTTAACTTCTATTAAAATTTCAAGTTTCCAACTTAAACCGTTTAGAAGATAGAAGGGTTAAAGGATTTTGCAAAATTTGAGTATATACATTTTTAAAGCTAATAAAAGCAGTAATCGTTCGCCGTTTTCAAAATGAAGATATACCTTATATAACTTGCGCTATAACAATTTAAATATAGAGCTTTTTTGAACCTTTGGGTAGCTGTTGCTCCGTAATGGGTGGGGCTACAAAAAAAAGTTATAAAAAATAAAATTAATATTTTTGTGACATCTATCAGTAGTTAAAATTTCATAGCTCTATTTCAAAAAACATGTGTTTGAAGGTATATCTAGTTCGCTTATTTCGAGGTGTACGGGTATAAAAAATAAAATTACAATATTAAAAAATTAATATATATGTTGTTATTTAATTTTCTGACTTATTTCATATTGTGATTTTCATATTGTGAAAAATTATTGAATGTTTTCTAATTTAATTCATTTTTTTAACAGCTTTTTATTAATTTGGTTGGGTAAAGGATGGAATCTTAGAAGCCATTTTAAACACACTTCCCGTTGAGCTAGAAACTTGAAATTTTCTTCATTAGATCAGATCCCCATTACAATACATGATTTTAAAATAATAATATCGAAAAACATTAGTTATGAAAGTAGAAAAATCATGCAAAATTTGGTTTTCACATAACGGTAAATTTAAATACTAAATTTAAAAACATTGTATAATTTTGATATTAATTTACAAAGTTAAAAAAAATACCTGTCGAATGACGTTTTCAGATTGGAAAAATCTTAAGCAGAACATAAGATATATAAATTTAAAAATAGGGCTTTTTCAAAGTTTGAGGGGCTGTAGCCCCGTAATGGATGGGGCTACATAAAAAAGTTGTTCCACAAAATTATTTTTTTTATGAGACCTACCCATGGTTAAAATTTATTTTCTTTATCTTTAACGGTGTAGAGGTTTTGTAAACAGACGGACGGACAGAGTGAGACTAATAAGCACATTTTTTTAAAATTTTTTTGGAAATGTGCTAAAAAATAAGTTCTTAGCGTACCTAAATAACAGAAAAAAAAAAGTAAGATGTAATACTGGAAGAAAAATAAAAACGAATAGAAAAAAAAGAGAACAAAAAATGTTACTTTGATTGTTTTTAAATATTTTTAAAGGCTATTTCTTATGTTTATGTGCACATCTGATATTTACCCACATAACAAATAGAAAAAAAGAAATATTAAAATGTTATGCTATGAAGAGAAAGAAAAAACAAGGCAGTGTATAAATCAAAGTTTTTAAAGGTCGCATTTTAAGTGGAAATAAAGAACATTATAAAATTGCAATATTTTTATTTAATTTTTAAATTTAGCTATGCAACGTTTTCTCAAATTTTTAAAAATTTTGCCGCATTATGATATAATGCAACACTGAGAAGTTCAGCTCATAATATAGATACATATGCATATGAATGAATATATGGCTATTTATGTATGTAGTTATAGGTTTATTCTTTTTTAATATGTAGGCAACAGTTATATTTAAAAAAAAATTTTATGTTTGCATATGAATGGACGGTAAATATAAATGAACAAAAAAAATTCTGAATGTTCTATAGGTTATAATTTATATTTTTTAAATAGAATGCATGTATAAATTAAACATTTAAAAAAAGAAAAGAAATACTTAGCGTACCTAAATAACAGAAAACAAAAAAAAGGAAGATGTAATACTGGAAGAAAAATAAAAGCGAACAGAAAAAAAAGAGAACAAAAAATGTTACTTTGATTGTTTTTAAATATTTTTAAAGTCTATTTCTTATGTATATGTGCACTTCTGATATTTACCCACATAACAGATAGAAAAAAAGAACTATTAAAATGTTATGATTTTAAAAGAAAGAAACATACGTTTGATATTTCCGTACATAACAGATAAAAAAAAAAATATTAAAATGTTATGTTATGAAAGAAAGAAAAAGCAAGGCAGTGTATGAATCAAAGTTTTTAGAGGGTTGCATTTTTAAGTGGAAATAAAGTACATTATAAAACTGCAATAACAATTTTATTTAAATTTTTAATTTTGCTATGCAATGTTTCCTTAATTTTTTAAAAATCTTGCCACAATATATAATACAATATAACAATCAGAAGTTCAAATCATTATATAGTACCCATACTACAATAATATGTATATGAATGAATATATCAGTATATATGTGTGTAGTTATAGATTCATTACTTTTTAATACCAACAATTATATTTATATGAATGGACGGTAAACATAAACGAACAAAAAAAAAATTCAGAATGTTCTATAGCTAATAATTTCTATTTTTTAAATAGACTGTATGCATAAATTTTATATTAAAAAAAAAATAAGTTCTTAGCGTACCTAAATAACACAAAAAAAAAAGTAAAATGTAATACTGGAAGAAAAATAAAAACGAATAGAAAAAAAAAGAACAAAAAATGTTACTTTGATTGTTTTTAAATATTTTTAAAGGCTATTTCTTATGTATATGTGCACATCTGATATTTGCACACATAACAGATAGAAAAAAAGAAATATTAAAAGGTCATGCTATAAAAGAAAGAAAAAACAAGGCAGTATATAAATCAAAGTTTTTAAAGGGTCGCATTTTTAAGTGGAAATAAAGAACATTATAAAATTGCAATATTTTTATTTAAATTTTGAATACTTATATTTGTCGTTACTAAAAAGAATAAAATAAAATAAATAAAAACATTTTTAAAAAGCAGCTTTTTTGAACTAAAAAGTAGAAAATAAATTTTTACGCATAACTATAAACTTATATTATTAAATTTTATCTGCAGCTTTTATATTAATTTCACAAACTTTAAAACTTATATATACTTATACTTATATATATTTGACATATTGATATAAACTTTTTCAAAGAAATCTCGATTGTAACAATATAGTTTATAAAATTACAGAAAAATTTGCTATTAAAAATTTATTTTCTACTTTTTAGTTCAAAAAAGCAGTTTTTTTAAAAATTTTTTTTATTTATTTTATTTTCTAATTTAATTCATGGCGACAAAACAAAAACAATTTTCGGACTTATTTAATTTTTCTAACTTAAGTTCATTATGATTACGTTCATTCTTTCTAACATAATTCATAGCGCCGAAAAGGTGTAACAACAGTTCATGTATTGATAATTAATTAAGAACTTGATTGTATCAAAATATATGTATATAGATATGTATAGATTTAAGTCCAACAAAAAAATATCAATAAGAATTCTCGAATTTTTCTGATTTTAAGTGCCCCATTTGCTCTTTATTTTTTTCCTATGCTTTTTTTCACTAGTTTCTTTTAAAAAAATATCCTCGTGAATATTTGATTTTATTTTGTATAGGTACCTATGCATATTTCTTTTTTATTTTGTTTTTTTTTTCTTGATTTTAAAACTTTTTTTTTAAAGAAGAATGCATTTGAATAAAAGAAGATATTGCCATATCATTTTGTATGATTCATATTTTTTATACCCTACATCTAAATTATAGGGTATATTAACTTTCGTATGAAGTTTGTAACCACCAAAAGAAAGCGAGTTAGATATGGACGTGTATATTTTTAAAACTTTTATTTTAAAAGTTTTAAAATATTTTTAAGTATGTATTTATTTTTATGTATTTGTATTTTTATGTGTAATTTGTACAACACGAAAGCATTATTAGATTATTATTAGATAAAATTATTTTTAAAATTATTTAGATATTTACTCGAATTTAAAAATACACGATAAATAACTTAAATATGTACATGTATTCTTCGTTTCACACAGCTTTAGTTTAAAGCCGTGTTTCATATCAATAGAATTTTTCAATAGTTATTTAATTAAAATGAAAAAAAAATATGTGTTAACCCTAGTTGAGTTGTGCTTTTTTTTGCGAAATTACCTTTCAAAATATAGTTTCTGCTATATGGGTTAAAAGAATTTTAATGTAAGAAATTTATAAAGAAAATTTAAATTTAAATTTGAGCGGTAAGTTCTCCAATGTAGGATAATTGAATTTTGTTATTAAAATAAGTTAATTTTTTTAATAGAAGTGGAAAATTAAAAGTAGTTTTACAAGTTTAATTTAAAGTTAAAGTTAAGTTAATATACATATGTAATTGAAATATATATTTTAGTATTAGTGCACAAATTTTTTTGTTCTTAATCATTCAAGAATTTGGAATGTAATTTAAAACAAGAATTTGGAACGTAATTTCTATTCAAAAAGTACGAAAAAAATTGCTTAGAATTTGTTTTCAAATTTATGTGATTGTTTCAATCATTTTATTCATTAACTTGTTGCAAAATTTATAATTAAAATTTTTTATTTTTCTAACTCTTTTTTTATCTACATACTTTTGTGTAGATAAATAAAGTATATGCTTTATTAATGGTGGTTGTTTGCATAAAAGTATAATACATCCATATTCAGTATATATAGGTACTATCCAAAGGATTGTACCTTGTTCGATATATATGTATGGACTTCAAAATGTATATATTTATCTTAAAATTTTGTTTTACAAGAGTTTTTTTTATGTCGAATTGAACGTTTAATTGAATTCAACACATTTTTTTTTATTTTAAAACTTCAATTCGGCTTTTTCCCTTTTCTAAAAATATTACATCATTAAAAATTAAATTTTAAATTTAATTATCCATTTTTATTTATTTATTTATATTAATATTACATACATAAATGTAATGCAATATTATTGAACCATCGGCTACTAAGGCCATTATAGGTTTTTTATACTATTATTAAATTATATACTAGTATTATTTATTTTGTTTATATTATATACTATATATTTACATTATATTTGGTCTTAAGGGGGGTATGCAAAGAAAAAAAACACTTACAACCTGTGCAGGGATCGAACGCACACTCCTTCGGTTAATACGCCACACGCCTACCCACTAGGCTACCGAAGCCCCTCCCATTTTTAATTATGTCAAAGTTATAAAATTATAATTTTTTAATTCAGTATAAAATTTTATACGGCAAACGATTTTATCTTACATACTTTATTTATAATTTGTTTGCAAAATTCCTAAATTAATAAAAAAAAAAAAAAAATTTACTCTCAGAGGTTAACATTTGAATACATATTTATATTTTATTTAAGAAAAAATTAATATGCATATACATATACTTACATATTATTATATAATACTAGTGAAAAGGCCCCATCACACGTGGCACCCGGCGAGTAAAAAATATTTTTTGAAATACTGTATTGTATTATTTTGTATTATTTATTGTATCATTTTTAAATAATAAAATTTAAATTTTATTTTTTCTTTTCTCGAGTAGCAAAAAAGAAAATTGGTCATATGCTGGGAGTGGCTCATCTCTTATAATAGATAATCTTTGATTGAAATATTAAAATGTGCGTATGCGGGCAATTCAATATTTTAACCCTTTCTTTCTCTTATACATATACACAAATTGAATTTCTCATTTCACTATTAAACAATTCATTTTGCATAAAAATGCCAAACTTCCATCTTTTTATTAATTCTATAATAGATAAGTATATATATTAACATACAGTTAAATAATAGTTAATACATTCACATTATTAAACTATATATTTGAGTTGCACTCTTTTGTCTTCTAATGCATTTTTCTACAACAAAAAAGTCTATTTACAAAAGTAGGTAGAAATGTACGTACAATCTATTTTCTTAGGTTATTCACATCCACTATGTATAGGGCAAACATATCCGAAAAAAGCAACACTGCATATATATTTTTATGATCTCATTTTCGGTACCAAAATTAATGCGTTTGTGTGCGAGTACCTATTAGGTTAGGTGTACAGACTACAGAGAACTGAAATTGAAATTGTGTGTGTATACGGGTACACAAATGAATGTTCAATTTATATAAAGGGTGTTCAAAATTGAGGTATCATTTTAATTTTAATAAAAAAAGACTTTTTTTTTGAAATATTAAATATATTTTTATTTTAATTTATTACAAATAGGTTCCGCTTAATAATGAAAAATTATGTCGGCCAAGTGGCCCCCTCTACTACTTCGGCAGGCTTCCAATCTTTTACCAAAATTCTGAATCACGTTGTTCAACTGTTCTCAATGGTTGAAATCTGCTCGATAATGTTGTTTTTAAGCTCTTGAATTGTTGTGGGATTATTGCTGTACACTTTCGATTTCACAAAACCCCACAAAAAAAAATCCAACGGTGTCAAATCGCACGATCTTGGTGGCCACATCACTCCTCCTCTACGAGAAATAATGCGATCTTGGAACTGTTCCTTCAAAAGATCCATTGTTTCTCTTGCTGTGTGGCAAGTGGCACCGTCCTGTTGAAACCACATATTCTCTACGTCCAAATCATCAATTTCCCGCCACAAAAAGCTTCGGATCATCTCCCTGTAGCGATTTCCATTGACCATAATCGTAATTTCAATCAAAAAAATATGGTCCGATGTTTCCTCCTGACCACAAACCACACCAAACCGCAACTTTTAGTGGATGTACTGGTTGCTCTAAGATAACCCTTGGATTCTCTTCGCCCCAAATGCGGCAATTCTGTTTATTGACGTAGCCATTGAGCTGGAAATGAGCTTCGTCGGATTATTTTGTTAAAAAAATTCTCATTTTCTTTTTGTTTTTCGATTGCCCAAGAAACGAATTGCCGACGTAATGCATGGTCAGTTGGTTTTAATTCTTGCGTCAGCTGGATCTTATAAGCATTTAAATGGAAATCACGATGCAAAATGTTAAATAATGTGGATGGTTTGATGTTTAATTGTTGCGAACGATGACGAATGGAAGTTTTTGGATCTTCTTCAACACTTTTGCTCACAGCTGCTACATTCTCGGTTGAACGGCCAATACGTTGATAAATGTTGCCTCTGTTATCAAGAACAGATCCAGTTTCTAGAAATTTATCAACCATCACCTTGATGGCACGATTTGTTGGAGCATTTTCTCTACCAAATTTTGTTCGAAATTTTCTAATTATATCTTGAAAACTTTTACCATTCTCAAAAAATGTTGTAATAACAAAAACACGTTGTTCCTTCGTGTAACGTTCCATATTAACTAACCGGAATGTATTTAGAATATACCTAAAGAAACCTCATATAAAAATTCCAAGTAGAAAAAAAATGGCGGCAAAATCAAAATGATTCCTCAATTTTGAACACCCTTTACTTAAATTTTAGTATGTTTCGATTTCACATATGTAGGTATGTAGTTTTTTAGCACATTTCCAAAAAAATTTTGAAAAAATGTGCTTATTAGTTTCACTCTGACCGTCCGTCCGTCTGTTTACAAAACTTCTACACCGTTAAAGATAGAGAAAAAAAATTTTAACCATGGGTAGGTTTCATAAAAAAAAAAATTTTGTGGAACAACTTTTTCATGTAGCCCCTCCCATTACGGAGCTACACTCCCTCAAACTTTGAAAAAGCCCTATTTTTAAATGCATATATCTTATGTTCTGCTTAAGATTTTTTCAATCTGAAAACGTCATTCGACAGGTATTTCTTTTATCTTTGTAAATTAATATCAAAATTATACAATTTTTTTAAATTTAGTATTTAAATTTACCGTTATGTGAAAACTAAATTTTGCATGATTTTTCTACTTTCATAACTCCGGCACGCTTTTAGATAGAGGCTTGAAATTTTGAGACAAGAAATAACTTTTAGAATTAGTATAAGTTTGCTCAGAAAATTTTTTTGGACCACTCCCTGTTTATGAGATATGAGGGCTTAAAAATTAAAAATTTGCTATTTTTAAACACCTGTAACTTAGGAACCTTTACACATTTTACTTCTGCAAGATATAAAATTTAAAGCTACAGTAATATATTTTAATGTGTGTTAAAGGTTTGTTTTAGTTGTAAAGGGTTCCAAAGTTGCAGCTCTTCAAAATTGCGAAAAAGTTCCATTTTCAGATGTATATATCTCAGGCCCTGCGTAATAGTTTTGCAATCTAAAACCGCCAGAAGATCGAAAATTTTATTATCTATATAAAACAATATCAAAATTATGCAATGTTTTGTAATTTACTATTTAAATTTACCGTTATGTGAAAACCATATTTTGCATGAAATTTCTTTTTTCGTAACTCCGGCACGCCTTTAGATAGAAACCTGAAATTTTGAGACAAGAAAGAACTTTTAGAATTAGTATAAGTTTCCTCAGAAAATTTTTTGGTAGCACCCCTATTTAAAAGTTATTACGCCTCAAAAATTGAAAATTTGCTATTTTTAGACACCTGTAACTTAGGCACCTGTAAAAATTTTTCTTCGGCGAGGCATGAAAATTAAAGGTTCAATAATATATTTTTACGCGTGTCAACGACTTTTCTTAGTTATGTAAGATTCCGGACTTACGGCCCCTCAAAATTTCAAAAATGTCCTATTTTCACGTTTTTTCGTATTACATGAAATTTTCAAATTTTTGTGCAAGTCTCAATTCTAAACAGTTTGTATTGAGTTTTGGAAATGTGCGCTTTTAAAAACCGTTGGCTTACATTCTAGCTTGTTTTTAAATTATTAGTCTTTTTCGTACATGATGAATTATTTTACTATCCACTTTCTACAATTTGAGTAAATTTTTATAAAGGTATATAGTATCTCCATATTTATGGGCTATCAAAAAATGGTGTTATCACGTGGTTATTGCAACTACTTATTGACATTGTAGACAGTAATAGATATACTTTGATTTTAACGTTATAAGAGATTATCAAATAAATATAAATAGAATTAGGATCTAAAGAGTATGATTAATGGTTATATTATGATTGTTTTACTTTTTTTTTGAACAAAACAAAATAATGATTTGAATTTATTATATTTAGACATCTAGTAGTAACAGTCTATCAATATATACATAATATATACCATGCTTTTTTTCATTCAAAATATATTTCTAATATAATATGTACTTATCTATTATAGAATTAATAAAAAGCTGGAAGTTTGACATTTTTATGCAAAATGAATTGTTTAATAGTGAAATGAGAAATTCAAATTGTGTATATGTATAAGAGAAAGAAAAGTAAAAAATATTGAATTGCCCACATACGCACATTTTAATATTTCAATCAAAGAACCTTCTAAGAGAATATAATATTATATCTAATGCATTGTCGTTTTATTGCAGAAATTCTTTTTGCTCATAAAAACCAAATGTCAATGTCAAACTCAACCACACCAATACTCAATACAATATTATGAAATATGAAATTTATGATTGTTCTCTTTCTTTTTTTAAATGAAACAAAATAACAACAATTTTTCTCTCTTTGCTCTTTTTTTTCATTTTCTTATTAATTTGCTAGTCGCTTTGCTTTGTTAGGATTTATTATTAAGTAATTAATATTGTGTTATTATTTGTGCTGCTAATCTAATATATAAGGAAGAAATCCTGTTTGTTTGTTTGTTTGTTTAGTCCGGATTCACGTAAAAACCACCAGTCCGATTGCAACCAAATTTTGCAGGAAGATTTCTACGACCCCGGAAGGAGTTATAGGCTATACCGCGTTTTGGTTCATTAACCCTTTGCCCGAGTGGTTAATATTTCATTGCTCTTTATTAAACAGTGTATAAGGTTTGTAAACAGACGAACGGACAGAGTGAAGGATGAGGATGATTCATAAAAACATGTAGTGTTATTACTTTATTACATTATTACGAGAAAAAAGTATTACATTATGGTCTTTTATAATTGAAATGCGATTTTATGTTTCGGTATTAGCGAATATAATGTGGGAACTCACTTCGTCCTAATGGTATACCCAATAGATTACTAATTTCTTTAAAGATTTTTTGAAAACGGATTGTCACTAATTTGTTGCTCTGTTTATTCAATTTGCTAAAAAAAAATTAATTAAATGTAGTAAAAATGAAAATACTAACTACCAAAGCTAAAATTTTGGTTTGAAATTAATAAATTGAAGTTGAACAAAAAAAAAAACTAAAGGTATGATAATGGTTTTTGTTGCATTGATTTTCCTTTTTTACAGCTGAATTCAAAACTGTTAACCATAATGGCCAATACAATTTTTTAGATCCTATATTTATACGATAATTCTGTACAGCGTTATCATGTAGGTTTACACCACCCATTCCCTTATTATAACTACTCAAAACCATTGGTTGTTTATGCTGACTATATTGTTTTATCTATCTGAATAGATTTTTTACTCCATCGTTTTACATTAACCATCGGTTCTATTTGATCGAAATTTGTACATATTGTTACTTCTTTATTATCTTGCCAACGACAAAATAATATTTTATTTTTCGAATGAAATTGAAAATCATGTTCGCCACGTTTTAGAGCTTTTCCGGTTTTTAATGGTGAATTATGACATCTGCCGGTTCTAATAGTACCTGTTGCAAAAAAACGTCTTTCTGAAAGTAAACACATTAATTAATATGAAGTAAAAAAATTATCAAAATAAATTCTATGGCATTCAGGAAATTCTACATTTTGAAGCAAGCGGATCACCGCAGCTCCTGTATATAGTATAACGTAATATAAATATCCAGCTGACGAGCATAGACACCAAAGTATATAACCAAATCTAATGGGTTTATTACGTATGTACATTTTACAGCTGTGTCGCCCGAAGTATGGAACCATTTGCTCATCAATACTCAATTCTTCAGAAAATATACCGAATTGCATAATATTACGATTGATGATTTCAAGAATCGGCGAACCTATATGTTATAAAAAAAAGTCAAATGTGTGTATGAAAACAAAATTTAATCGAATTACCTTAGTCATTTTATCTGTAGTATCGAGATTACTGTCGCAGAAATGTATAAAACGTTTGATGACTATAAAACGTTGTCTACTCATGCTTTGCTTTACTATTGGAACACCTAGCGATGGATTCTGTGACCAATAGTAACTAATATGTGGTAAAATATGCTATCCAAATAGCAATAAAATTCCCATAAATCGTTTCAAAAGCACATCATTCAACTGAAAAGTGCTATTTTTTTGTTGAGCATATACGTTTGACATTTGGACAATATGATTTAGCATTTCAGTATCGACAAATAATTGAAATAATTCATGTGGCGAACAATCTTTTAATTTATCAAACAATTCCATTTGTTTATCATGTAATTTTTGAATATTTTGTTCCCTTGTCTATAAAAATTGATGTTCACGATTTCTTTTTTTAGTCCATTTCGCTGCTCCAAAAGAGTTCAATGTGTTATATTCCACACGAGCTCGTTTACTTGTTGATGTAACAGCTTTAGCGATATCCGTTTCTACTCAATTTCGGTGGCAACATCTCCTAATCTGTCTTTCACGATTTGATATTCAAATGAACCAGCTACTTCTTTCAGAGCAGTTTCCTGTATAAGAAAGACATGTTAACAATAGATACATGCAAATTTTTATACGTATTTACTTCGTCATGCATTGGAATAAATTCATCATTAATATCCTCTTCATCTGTCAAATTATCAACCTTTTGGTGGAATAACGATTACAGTATCGATTCTGTCATCATCCAATGTTCAATTAATTCTTTCGATTTCACAAATTTTTAATGCTGCACGATCTGGCATTATATTTGTCCTTTACAAAAACACAACAATTTATTTATTTACAAAGCAAATAGTTTCATTCACTTGCAAAACAAAATTCTTTATATTTCAAAATACACAATTTAGTTAGCAATAATTTGGTGTTTTCCAAACATTTATTTTTCACTATTTTATTTTGATTTCGAGACGAAAGTTCACACAAAACTAACTAATTTTTAATAATATAACAATTTTTTATATAAGATTTTAATTGTAAACTATTATATTTTAAATAAAAATTTATTTCTTAGAAACATACTTGTCAGGTACAGCGCTTAATTTTTATAACTATTTTGGTTTTAAAATACCAAATATTTTTAAAAATATTTATTACTTTATTTTAAACATTTAACACTTCATTTTTGTTTTTACCTGTACATGCATAAAAACGTAACAAAAAATTAATTTTTGCGGAAATTTGTAATAAAGTAATAATTACATACTTAAATTTTACAATAAAATGTTAATTTTTATTGTTGGAAAAAAAATGCTAAATAGTTGCCAACCTTCGGAAAACCGTACGTTATGTTTACACAAATATGGGACTACCTAGGTGTAATAAAACTATAAGCGGGGACTAATATTTAGAATTATACATCTCTTACCTGTGAAAATCATATTATATTTATTATTTTATATATATTTTTAAATTTATTATTTTTTCTTTTATTCATTTCAAAAAATGTCGAAAAATAGCAGTTGTTTGTAGCAGGTCCCTAGGCAACTTAGACCTTTACTATCTTTTTTCTTTTTTTTTTGCGTTAAGAGACCATACTTTATTTATAAAAAAACATTAATGCAATTATCTCATGCCATCTAAGTTAAATTTTAGTTGTTTTGTTGTTTTAAAAATGAAACGTTCGGTTTTCCGAACGGAAGTAGAAAATGGGTTAAATGCTATTCGAATTTACAATAAATGATCAAACCACACTTCGAATATTGCTCGTCTATATTATTCATGTTTTCACAAGAAATGTTAGGAAGACTGCAAAACAAATAGATGATAATAATTTTAAAATTCAACAGGCTTACTTTGATTCATTTTATGCTGGATACACTAATGTGGCTTTCTATTTATCAAATAATTCTGGTGAATGGGATTATTATAGTTTTTAAGATGAAAAACAATATTTTTCCTAATTACTTAAGCAACAGATTGATTTACTCTAGTGACATACATAACTACAATCTAAGGAGTATTTTTAACTTCAGACTGGATCTTTTCAGAAAAGAAAAAGCCAAAAGTATGTTAATGTACAAGGGGCTGCAGTTTTTCAACAATCTACCAAAAGATTTAAAATTTGAAACTAACTTAATAATATTAAAAAAAATATTCTTATCTATGTTAAAGACAATTTTGATATATATAAAAATGAATTAGTTATTTATAAATTCTTTTTTGTTTTCTTTTCTTTTTAAATTGAATAATTAAATAATATTTAAATATTGAATAATTAAATAACAAATTTTGTTGAACTTTGTTTTTTTTTAAAAACAATTATATTGATTGAAATTTTACATACATAAAAATAGTAATAAATTACTAAATAAATAAATAAATAAAAAATAAAATAGATTTATGTCCAATTTTGTATAGTGGTTTTATGGTCTGAAAAAAAGCCTGGGCACGAGAGACGAACGAAGTTCATTAAATTTTTCTATTGTCATGCTTAAATTGATTGAATAAATCAATTGATTTGAAAATTCGCAAAATTCTTGCTCTTTAGCAGAAAAGCTCACCAGGTTACTTTGGTTACGATCCATTAACCCCTTTCGGCACCAGGGGTTAGTGAAGTTTTGTAATTTACTCTGTTGTCGAGCTTAAACGTTTTGACCAATTGAGTTGAAAATTTATCAAAGTGTAGCTCTTCACCACAGAAGCACACTGATATGATTTACTTACGATCTATTAACCCGTTTAGGCACCAGGGTCCAATGAAGTTTATTAATTTCTGTGTTGTCGCGCTTAAACGGTTTTACCAATTGAGTTGCAAATTTACAAGAGTGTAGCTCTTCACCCCAGAACATCACTTAGTTGATTTAGTTAAGAATTTAAGATCAGTTAATCCGTTTTGGCACCAGGGTCCAATGAAGTTTTTTAATTTCTTTGTTGTCGCGCTTAAACGGTTTAACCAATTGAGTTGAAAATTTACAAAAGTGTAGGTCTTTATCACAAAACCATTCTGAGTTGATTTGGTTACGATACTTTAACCCGTTTCAGCATCAGGCTTCAGGTCATGAAGTTTCTCATTTTTTTGTTATTGTGCTTAAACGATTTGACCAATTAAAAATTTGCACAAGTATTGCACTTTGGCACACAAACTCATTCAATAAATTTTGTCGTGATACATTAACCAATTTCAACACGATAGATTGTCAAAATAACCTTTATTTCTAATTTGTGTTTAATTTGGCAGGATGAATTTATGGTTCTAAATAAAGTCTGTGACAAAATGTTTGTTAATGTTTGTTAACCATTTTGCACCTGTTTGCACGAACACCAGTTTAAAATATTCTGCCAAATTTTTGTATTGTTATTATTAATATTAAAAAGATATTTCCAACACTCTTTACTTTTATCTATACTGTTTTTAATATTTCATAAAAATCTTTCAATGCAAAATTCTAATATATAATAGTAATTAAAATAACCTTATTAAGTATCTTAAGAATACTGTGTTTAAGTCTTAACAACATAACATTTTCGGCCTTTGTTAAAAAACAGAAACCATCTCCTACATACGACAATCATCATGTCATCATTCAGAAATGCATTACTTACATGTGGTCTACCTATATAAG
The DNA here is from genome assembly GCA_947095535.1 of Poecilobothrus nobilitatus. Classification (NCBI taxonomy): domain Eukaryota; kingdom Metazoa; phylum Arthropoda; class Insecta; order Diptera; family Dolichopodidae; genus Poecilobothrus; species Poecilobothrus nobilitatus. Next base: position 168,507,837 of record OX352772.1, on the reverse strand, counting down.
ATGCATGTGTATAATATTCTTCCCAAAAAATATCATTGAAATATGTACATACTATATTATGTATAATGTACGTATGTTTAAAAATACTGCAAACACAATAAATTAAATTAAAAAACATATTTACATTTTTGTACAGTATTTAATCAAAAATTAGTACGTATACATATTTAAGTACGTATACATATTTACCCTAGATATATGAAACGGGTGACTCGCTCAACGTCTAAACCATTTAGCGTTAATTTAGTAGTATTACTATAGGTATTTCTTCTGCTTACTATCATAAACCTGGTTTTACTTGTGTTCATATTAAGGCCAAATAATTTACTATGGTGGTTGACTTTTTGCAGCAATAACTGAAGATCTTGTATATTATCCGATAGAAGAGTTGTATAGTATCTTATGTCGTCGTCGGCGTATCTTATGTTGTTGATAGTGATGCCATTAACTTTTATACCTTCTTCCCTATTACTGATTGCTTCCCGAAAAATAAATTCTGAATAGCAATTGAAGAGCAATGGTGACAATGGTGACAATGGTCACTCCTTGCTGGATTTCAATTTCGTTTGTTATAATAACCCATGTGAATTTCAAAAGTTTGGTGCCAATAGAGATTCTGTATACACTTAATATCTTTTTCATCTATGTTTGAAAGTTTTAGAATATCGATCAATTTATTATGTTGCACTTTGTCAAAAACTTTTTCGTAATCGATGAAACATAGAAAAACATCTTTCTGTACGTCTCTGCAATTTTGTACCAGAACTTGAATGAAAAAAGAGCTTCTCTAGTACACATACCATTTCTGAAGCCAAATTGCGTGTTACCCATATGTAGTTCTAGCTTTTTGTACAGTTGATTGTGTAATATTTTAAGAAAAATTTTCAATGTGTGGCCCATCAAACTAATTATTCTGTATTCATTGCAATTTCTAGCATTACTCTTCTTCGGTAAGGTTATAAAGGTGGATTTAAGCCAATCTAGAGGGTAGATACCTGTGTCATATATTTGATTAAATATGCTCTCGAAAATTTCAATATTTTGTTCATCGATTAGTTTCATCAGGGCCAACAGCTTTATTGTTTTTTGAATTTCTAACCGCGTATTGGATTTCAGCTTTGGCAATTGCAATTCATTCCTGATTTGATACATTTTCTTGAATTGGAGATCTTTGATTATCAGAGAACAACTCTCGAATATAGTTTTCCCATATTGTTTTTTTTATCTGGGGATCAGTGACTATTTCATTTTGCCCATTTCCCAAAGCAAAATGATTGACTTTACGATCGACACCTGATAAGTCTTTAACCTTTTTATGTAAATTAAAGTCATCGTCTATCCTATGCAATCTTTCCAATTCTTCGCACTCTTGAGTAAGCCATTCGTTTTTGCGTTCTTAATTTTTGCCTTAATTACTTTATGAAGTTCTTTGTATCTTAAGATATCTTTGTTTTTAAATTTCCGCCTCTCGCTCATTAATTCCAATATCTCCTCTGTGATCCACTTTTGCTTAGCAATAAAACGTTTGGGACCAATTTTATTATTAGTGACGCTGTTTAAAATATCTTTTGTTTGTTATAACTCAACGCCTTCCAAACTCCTATTACAGTTCACAGTGCGAAGTTTATTATTAATTTCTAATGCAATGCTGGCTTTAATAGACTCGTTTTTCAGTTTATCAAGATCTATAGTTTTCTTTCGATTTGGTTTTCGAGCTCTTGCTAACTTGATTTCCAATTTTGCGACTAGAAAGTTATGGTCTGATGGAACATCAGCTCCTGGCATAGTGCTGAGTTTAATTATTGATGTGCAGAATCTCCTATTAATTAGTATATAATCTATCTGATTACGTACTATATGTTGTTTATTATGTTGAGGTGATATCCTTGTATATAATCTTCTTTGTGGTAAGTCGAATAGAGTGTTAGTTATTATCATACTCTTTTTTTGACAAAACTGATCTAACCAGTCCTCTCTTGAATTTCGGATACCTAAGCTGAATTAGCCTGTTACATCACAAACTTTGTCGCTGCCAACTTTTGCATTGAAATCTCCCATTATGATATTAATTTGGTGGGGTTTGGTTAATTTTGATAATTTTTCTATTTCACCATATAAATCTTCCACTTCATCATCTGAGTGATCTAGTGTTGGAGCATATATTTGGATGACGTTGAATATAAGGGGTTTCGTGTTAATTTTTATTAGCATAGTTCTATCAGAATTAGAAAGAAACTCTATTACATTATCAGCTACGGGTTGAGATAGAATAACCCCTACTCCTTTTCTATGGTTTGCGTCTTGGTTACCTGAGAAGTATACTTTTACATTACCATTGTAAAATTCGCCTGATCCTTTCCACCAAGTTTCACTAATGCCTAGTATGTCGATCTTAAGTTTTTCACTTCGACTATGGTGTTTGCTGGTTTTCCTACTTCATATAAACTTCTCACATTCCACGTTCCTATTTTAGGGTGTTGATTTGTTTTACTTCCGGGGATTCTTAGAAGCCTCGTATTGCCGCAAAACTGAGGGCCGTGTGTTTTGTGTTTGACTCATGTGATTTGTTTCTAGGGATATCACTCCAGTGGTTTCCCGTTGCCTTCTGGAGGGAAGGTAATAACATTCTTATCCACATACAATTTTTACACATATTTTGAGCCAATCAATTTGAAGACATAATTAGAAAAAGTAAACGTATAAAAATTCTGGTTGATTTATAAAGGTAAAAAACAATCATGTATTTTTTATATTGAAAATATGTTAAACAGAACCTGAGATGTATGCATTTAAAAGAATTTTTTCAAAATTTGAAGAGCTGTCGGTGCTGTAGGATCTCGAACGGGGAGGGTACATAAAGAAGTTGTTCTAGAATGTTACTCTTTTAAGAGATCTATGCATAGTTAATATTTCATTGCTCTTTATTAAACAGGATATAAGTCTGGTAAACAGACGGCAGGACAGAGCGAACCTAATAGCAAATTTTTCAAAATGCGCTTAAAAGAATGATTCACAAAAACATGAATTGACATTTCTTTCGAAAAAAATGTTTTTCATTATTGTCTTTTATAATTGAAATGTGATTTTATGTTTCGGTATTAACGAATATATTGTGAAAACTCACTTCGCCGTAATTATGTACTCAATAGATTGTTGATTCCTTTAAAGATTTTTTGTAGACGAATTATCTCTAATTCTTCGCTCTGTTTATTTAATTTAACTATATGTAATAAAAAATGGAATATTAACTACCAGCATCTGTCAATGCATTGTAATAAGTTAACTATATTAATTAAATTATATTAACGCAAAAACAAAAGTTAATAATTTTTATTTCATAAAGCCAATAAAATACTCTGGACAACGGATACTGTGCAAGTCTAATAAAGCCAATAAAATACTCCGGGCAACGCCGGGTACTCTGCTAGTCTAATATATAAAGTAGAAATTCTGTTTGTTTGTTTGTTTGTATCCTTTTCACGTAAAACCCACCTACCGAAATTTTTATGAAGTTCCGGTAACCCGTTTTGGTACGAGAGCCAAACGAAGTTCATTAAAGTTTTCCTTGTCCTGCTTAAACGGTTTGATCAATTTACTTCAAAATTCGCAAAATTCTTGCTCTTTAGCAGAGAAGCTCACTAGGTTAATTTGGTTACGATCCATTATTCCGTTTCGGCACCAGAGGTCAGTGAAGTTTTGTAATTTACTTTGTTGTCGCACTTAAACGGTTCGACCAATTGAGTTGAAAATTTATCAAAATGTAGCTCTTTACCACAGGAGCTCACTGAGTTGATTTGGTTACGATCCATTTATCCATTTCGGCACCAGAGCTCAATAAAAAATTTTAATTTCTTTGTTTCGCTGAGAAGTTACAATTTAATTTAGCTGAGAAGTTACAAATATTGTGAATTATTAGTATTAAGTAAGAAATATTGTAATTGTGTGTGCTCTAAAATTTAACAAAATTTTCAATAATTAATGCCTTTATGAATTTAAAATTTCTTTACAAATGATATTTTTTGTAAAAACACGATTATTATTATCTTTTAGAAGTTGCCCTTGATTTATTGAGTATTGGAAACTCAATATATACCTATTATATATATTATAAGAAGCCTAAGATGGTAAATCATTGATTAAAGGGTTTTAAATGTCTATCAATACAGATTAAATATTATGATGATATTATGATATGTAAGAATTTTCATTTAAAATATAAAAAAAAAAATAAAATAGAAATGTATCGAACTTGCAAAATCAAAAAGCAACTATTAATAACCCCACACTCTACCTCCGTACTAAACACTAAACTAAAATCGCAATGTTTATATTCAGTTATATTATGAAATTCCTACTCCTACCATACAACCAATATTTTAAAATTTTTAATCGAAAAGAAAAATAAAACATAAATTTAACGGAATCAAAGAGCGTCTTTTTTTAATATCTATAATATACGTATAGATTATGTACTTTACATATGTACTTTACATGGGTTTTTTATAAAAATAGAAAATTATTAATGAAAAACAGAAAATTTTGGAAAAATATTAATTTTGTAAGATGGCTGTACTGAATATTTATCGTGAGATTTTGTGAGATTGTTTATTCAACTTGCGTTATCTATACATATAATGTATATATAATTTCTGATTATATATAAATATTTCCAAATTTAACTTTGTATATTTCCAAATTATGATCATTGCAGCATTTTATCAGCTATTCACGTATTGATAAATTAAAACTATTATATATTTCATACCCCACTTACGACCAAATATAATGTAAATATATAGTATAAAATATAATATTAGTATATAATAATAATATTAGTATATAATTTAATAATAGTATGAAAACCTATAATGGCCTTGGTAGCCGATGGTTCAATAATATTGCATTATATTTATGTATGTAATATTAATATAAATAAATAAATAAATAAATATTTCGAAATATTTCTGTATTTTGAAGTAAATGACTAAATATACCTTGTGAGTTGTGGTGTTATAATATCAAAAAATTTATTTACTATTTCGGAGTGAGAATTATTTAAAATTTTAAATTTACACCAGCCCGGGTCAAGATTTATATATATATTTATATTGTAAGACAAAAAAATATTGCAACCATTTATTACTGTAAAAAAAAATTAAAAAAAATTTAAATTCTAATATTAAATTCTTTCTTTTTTTAACTTAAACAAAAAAAATATATTAATTATTGTTTTTAGTATTCTCCAAATTATTCCTTTTCAGACTTTATAAATATTTTTCTTTTCTTCCTTTTTTTATATACAATTCTTATTCTTTACTTATTGACTTTACTTTTAGAGTGCGTTTAATATATACAACTTTGCCCCTCTATTTATACTATGAAAATTAGCTGTATCAATGTAAAATAAATTAATACATAACATAAAATAGTACATAATATAAAAATATCAACGTTAAAATACTAAATGCAATTCAAAATATAAAATTAAGACATAGGCTTGAAATACAGAACATAGCTGCATTCGAATATAAAAAGTATAGAATATAAAAAGTACAATTTGTCAGCAAATATCAAAAACAAAAAGGTAAACAAATGTTTACAAAAAAATTTAAAATGAATTTTATGTTATATTTTATAAAAAAAATTAAAAAACAATTAATAAATGATGCAGCTAATGAAGACCCAAAAGATATCCGGAAGATGGAATTCTGGATAACTTGGCTACATCAAGTAATGTTTTGTGTTTATTTGTTTCTAATAGGCAAGTATTGTTATATTTTTAGGAGACGATACATCAGTTTCTACATGTATGTACATGGAAAAATAACAAAAAATTAATGAAAGGTAAAACTTTAAATTCAAAAACAAAATTATGTGAAAATTTAGTTAAAAAAAAATTATAATTCGTAAATTACTAATAATAAAATATGATTTTAATAAATAATTAAACGAAGTCGTAAATAAGTTAGTATATAGAATAAATAATATAATCAAAATCAGAAAAGTTATTTTTGTGATAATTCTAATTTTAGCGCTGGTTACATGGATTATCTTTTCTAAAGAGTTAATGTAACAAGGTTTAGCAAAGGTGTTAATAATAATTATAATAGAAAAATCTAGACAAAAATAACTCGAGATTAGTATAGATTAATAATGTTAAGTGAAACGTTACATTTAATAAAAAAATAAAGAATATGTCTTAATATCGTTAATAACAACTTTTGTTAAGAAGTTAATGTAAATAGTAGAATAAAAAATTATGTTAGTATTAAAAGAAGTTATCAAAATTAATCTACTTAGTAATAATATTATTTTTAATAAAATTGAAATGATTGTAACTTTGAATTCTAAAAACCTTCGATGTATCTGATATGGTACAGGGACAAAACTTATATAGCTAGAAGTCACATTGGTACTTTTGACCCAATCCAATATGTCTTAGTGTTAAGGACAGAAATCCCAATAGTACTTTTGGGTTTTTTTAATGGGATTTTTAACTCATTAAAGTGAGCCAAAATTCCCATTAAAATAAAATAAATTCCGCAACCAAAAAAACTTATATTGAGTATTTTGAACAAGTAATTTTGTTATTATTATGTATTTCTATTTATATTCTGTCCGCCAAATCGCCACGTCGGGCGCACCCCTACCTCCTGTAAACAACTATAAAATCCCTTCTAATTCAGAATGTCGCATATACATATATAATACATATTACGTATATAAATATTCTGTAAAAGGCGTATTGCTATGATTTTGTAACCAACTATAAAATGCCTCCTAATCAGAATACATTAGACAGGAATTTATCAATATATATATATTTGTCAATATTATTATACTAGCTGTTGGCCTGTCATAGAATGACGGAGTTAATTATAGTAGATTTTATTTTTATATACATAGGTATTTGTTTTTGAAATTTCGGAATAATGTATAATTTGTACTTTGCCAAATAATGCAAAGTAATGCAATGCAAAAGAAAAAGTAAATTAAAAAAAAGTTATATTTGTATTTTATATACCTACAAAAAAATATTATGTTTCCATCCGAAATCTTACATGTACACTACCGTGTCAGAGTCAGACACACTAAATATGTATACTAATAAGAAGAAACGAAAAAACACTATAAAAATATTTTGTAACTAAATTAAGCATTTAATTTGTGTGTATTTTGACCTCGGATCTGGCACTATAAATAAGATAAGTGCACTTTTTTTTCTCTTATTATTTTTATCTTTTGTTTTTTTTTGTTAGTAATTGGTTAGTAATTATATATAAATTTAGCACAAATATATAAATAATTTGGTATAATTCCTTCTATCTTATAATCTAACGCTGCATAATTATTTTTATTATAATTGTTCTATTTTTTTTTTTATATTAATATCTTAACTTTAATTTTTATATTTCAATTTTTTAATTTTTATTTTATTTTTACGAATTTAAATTTTTTTTTTTTAAATTACAAATATTGTTTTTGTTACAATGGTGTGGCTGAACTACACTTCAAATGATCAAACAATAGATATCCGTCCTTTTCATACATTCACATTTTTTGTGGTATACTTTACTGTTTGTTATTCTATTAATTTTCTATCTCATTTTGCTATGTTTACATTAGGCATTATTTAAGTATCGCGCTCACATTACTCGTAGTTGACTTTGAGTTGAAATTACTTTCAATAAAGAATTAAAAACTGTTGAAAGTATTTTGCAAACTTTTTGTTATCTGTGATGATTACTAATGCTTAAGATTATTTTTTATTTAATATTATTTATTAACTATTAATATTGATTGTTTATCTTTTAATATTAATTAATTGGTAATTAAGTGCCAGTAAGTGATTATTTATGGATCATTGCACTCAATATTAAAATTCAATTAATTTTTTAATTTACTCTTCGTTTGTCAAATTCTTTAAATACTTGAATCTTTTGATTTTCGTGTTTTGCATTTATTTATTTATTTTTTCTGATTATATTATTTATATATTTTCAAACCCATTGTTGCTATTAATCATTGCCAATTTTAGCGTAAATTTTTGCAATGTTCGTGGTCTGCAGTCGAATTTTCTTGCCGTTCAAGGCCACCTCAATTCTGTAGAGCCAGCAATATTAGCATTATGTGAGACCCAGGTGGTTGGCCAAGACGACAACTTTGTCGTTGACAATTACTCGTTTGTCTCTCATTTTGTGCCTCATAGGGGGGTCGCTCTTTATGTTAGAAATGATATCGCTTACAGCGTTCTCCACAAATATAAGTGTTCCAACAAAATGTTCCACTACATTTGGATAAAAATTATTGTTGCTAGGCAAGTCATTCACTTATGTTACTTATACAGGTGTCCAAACTCTAGTGAACTGGAGTCTATTTCGGAGATTGAAAATCTCACCAACCAGATTAATGAAATTTTGGAATTAAATCCAGAATCTGAAATTGTTGTGGCTGATGATTTAAATATCCATAATAGAAACTGGCTCCACTACTCCAATGACAATTCTCCCAGTCAAAACTTAATTGGGAAACAAGTTGAGCTTTTCGCTTCATTATTCCATCTTACTCAACTTGTTCAAAATCCCACTAGAATTCTCGACATACACCATCCGTGTACACCAGGTTGTTCATGTCGTGAACCTGTTTCTGACTACATATCCTGAGAAATACAAGGTCTCAGTTAGCTCTCCTCTTGATTGTTCCGACCACTGCTTGATTAATACTAGCTTTGAGCTTAGCACTCAGACCAGCCAAAGACCTGTCCTAAAAAAATAGTATGGCGTATAAAATAGCCATGCTAACTGGGAAGGTTTAAATGAATTTTTTAAAGCTTTTGATTGGTCTTTGTGCTTTAGCAATGTTGAATAGAAATGTTGACTTTGCAACCAATGCGATTAGTGAAATAATTCTTCTAGGGATGAGAGCTTACATACCTCACTCTATGAAAACTTTTAAAAGGCCACCCAAATCTTGGTTTTACCGCATTTGTGCAAATGCAATATCTAAAAAGAGGGAAGCTTTTTAAATCTACAAGAGTGATAGGGCTGAAGCTAATAGGGCGAGCTATATCGCGGTTAAAAACTGGTGTAGGAGAGTTATCAACAAGCAAAAATTCTTGCACAACAGACGATTGAGAAGACAACTTTTGCATCTTCCTAAAAATAGCAAATCCTTTTGGACCTTTGCTAAGAGCCGTACCGTTAAAAGTGGCGGTTCTTCGTTCCCAAAATTTGGGAACAAAAAAGTTTGCCAGTCCGGATGGTATTACTGCCACGGTTTTAAAAAATACTTTTTCTACTATTGCGAAACCATTGAGCAATCTCTTTCATTTATCTCTCTCTTCGCATAGATATCCAGTGAAAGACAGCCCATCCCCATGCTATCACTTCGATACTCTCCAAAATAATGGAAAAATGATTTATTAAATTCTTAAAAAGGTTCTGAAATATCTAAATAACAAAAGATTAATTCATGATCGTCAATATGGGTTCCGAACGCTTCGGTCAACAGGTGATCTCATGACATGCCTCTATGAAAGGCTCAACATCAGCCTCCACCATTCAGGGGAGTACGATGTTGTCGCTTTGGATATTTCTAAAGCTTTTGACCGAGTTTGGCATTATGCTTTAATTGCTAAATGCAAAGCAATAGGCCTCGGTGGTGGTTTTGGTAAAATGGATTGGAGATTTTCTTTCGAATCTGTCGATTCGTGTCCTGGTCGATGGTTATTCTTCAGACCAATTCTAAATTAATGCTGGTGTCCCTCAAGGATCTATTCTTTCTCCGAATCTTTTCCTAATATTTATAAACGATCTGTTAAGTATAACCTCCAATCCAATCCATAGTTTTGCAGACGATAGCACACTCGTTGCTTCTTATGAAGACAACGACAGTAAATATTCTGGTTCGCTTGAGCTAAATCTCGACGTGGACAAAATTTTTAATTGGGGCAAAATCAACAGAGTCGATTTTAACTCTAAGAAAACTCAGTACTCTTTCGGAAAAGAAACACTTCAATCCCAACTTTAACTTTTCAAGAGGAAGTTTTGCAGCATGCGGGTGAGTTAAACATCTTGGGCATGGAGCTAAATCAAAACTTAAGTTGGTCCCAACATATTTTTGGTATAGCTAAAGATGCATCTAGGTGTATGGGTTTCCTGTAAAGTTGTAAAGCCTTCTTTTCATCTTCTGATTTACTAAATATCTATAAAACATATATAAGACCAGGAGCCTCCAAAACGACATTGGAATTTCTCAATAAAGTGCAAAATAGAGCAATACGTCTAATAAATGATCCTAATGTCACCTCTACGCTCTCTCCACTCGGTCTACGGCGCCTAACAGGAACACTTGCCCTGTTTCATAGATACCTTATAGGGTTGGGTTCTTGCTCTAATGAGATTGAAAGTTTGATGCCTCTTCTCAAAGCATTCCAAAGAGAAACAAGGGAAGCATCTGCTGCCCATCCTTATGTAGTTCAAATTCCCAGATGACATAATTCGGCTTATGGAAATTCGTTTGTAGTACGAACATCGCGAATATGGAACCATCTTCCACTTCATGTGTTCCCCAGAATTGGTGATGATTATATTTACAATGTGCAAAGATTCAAGGTGAATATTAACAACTTTGTTGACAATATGCCTGCCAATTTGAAATCTATTTTCATTCCTTAACTCAACTTTTATGACCAGGCAGTACAGTAGTACTAAAGGTCATATAACCTATTCTTTGGTCAAAAAAGGGAGCTGGTGTTTAGTGGGTTAAAGCCCCACACACTCATAGAGGAATCGTGCTCGTTTTCACTCCTCTATAGTGTCTTTTGATGATTCCCACCTACCCTCGCACAAAGAAAAAAAAGCTAACTTAATGTAAAAAGTGTGTAGTTATAAAAAATTATCATGCATGAAAAAGACAGAATAAAAAAAAACGATTTGAAATTGAAACCAAAAATAATAAAGTATTCATTTGGCTACCTACTACCTGTAGGTATACAAACAATTCTAATTTCAGTTATCCCTGTGCTAATACATTATACTCGCACATCAACAAATTTATTTGGGTAGGTACCCGTAATAAAATGACCATCTAAAAATATATAGTGTTATTTTGTAAAATCTGATTTCGCAGCCGTCTATAAAATTTCTTCAAAATAGATATTTATACATAAATGTATATGAATACATCCTGACTGACCGGAATTTGGAAAATAACTGTATCTGATTTTATATTTGTCCGGGGCATAAATTGAAGTTTAGTCTAGAAAGTTTACTCTAAACGATATTATTACATTATTAATTATTATCATTATCCAGCCAATGGCGCAGTTGTTAAGACACCGGCTTTTCATACGTAAGGTCTTGGATTTAAACCCCGACTGGGTAATATAGATAAATAAAAAATATTAGACATTATTCTTATAATATATAATTAATAGAATATAATCAAATTAAAAATAAGTATATATGTATGTCCTATAAATTATAATTTAATATCATATTGTTAATAGCTATATAATAAAATAATAATAAACTATAATTCTTGTATAAGATAATAGATTGCGTAGAAATAAAAGAAACGTTTCATAGTCTTGTACAATAGCTACAGCCGAGTAAACAACGGCTTAATGAAATTAATGATTCCAGAAACTGAAACTTAGTCAAATATTAATAAATAAATGACTTAGTGGATGCTCAATGCTCCTTATAGGAGGCAAGGAGAGAAAAAAAAAATATTATCATTACAAAAGGAAAATTGGGATTTTCGACTCTTTTGAGAAAGACAGAAGTGCTATGGGATATATATAGAAGTATATGGGATATAATAGAAGATTATAATAAAATTTAAAAAAAAATTTGGAAAAAATTTCTTTTTAACAAAACAAAAAATTCGAAACAAATTAAGGATTACCCATTACAATTTACAATTCATAAACAATTATAAAATATTCCTGCTTCCTATAATAAAATATTTTATGGCTTTTGTGAAAATCAAATTTTGCATGATTTTTCTTCCTTCTTAACCCCGACAGGCTTTTGGATAGCTGAAACTTGGCAAGGCAAGAAGAAACTTTTAGAATTAGTATAAGTTTCCTCAAAAATTTTTTTGGATCACCCCTTGTTTATTAGCTGTTAGAGCTCAAAATTGAAATTTTTTTATTTTTAAACACCTGTAACTTAGGCACCTGTACACATTTTTCTTCCACGAGGCAAAACAATTAAAACTCCAGTAATATATTTTTACGTGTGTTAATGGTTTCTTGTTTATTAATTATATGGAATTCCTGAGTTACAGCCCCTCAAATTTATAAAAAAGCCATATTTTCAGATGTATATATCTCGGGCTCTGCGTAGTAGTTTTATAATGTAATATTTTATAATGTAATATGTAATATTTTATAATTTACTATTTAATTTTTCCGTTATGTTAAAACCAAATTTTGAATGATTTTTTTTTTTCATAACTCCGGCACGCTTTGACATATGAACTTGAAATTTTGAGACAAGAAAGAACTTATAGAATTATTAGAGTATAAGTTCCCTTAGGAAATTTTTTGGTAGCACCCCATGTTGAAGTGTTATTACGCCTCAAAAATTCTAAATTTGCTATTTTTAGACACCTGTAAAAAATTTTCTTCGGCAAGACTTAAAAACTAAAAAATCAATAATATATTTACATATGTTAACGGTTGTTTTTTATTTATATGGGGTTCCGGACTTACATCCCTTCAAAATTCACGTTTTCACGTTTTCCTTATTACACGAAAATTTCAAATTTTTGTGCAAGTCACAATAATTCTAAACAGTTTGTATTGTCTTTTGGAAATGTGCGCTTTTAAAAACCGTTGGTTTACATTCTGCCTTGTTTATGTGTATTAACGATTTTTTTTAGTTATATAGGGTTTCGTATTTTCAGTCCCACAATATTGCAAAAAAGTTCTATTTCCACACTTTTTCTTATATGAAATTTTAAAATTTTGGTGCAAGCTATAATTCTAAACGGTTTGTATTATCTTGTGGAAATGTGCGCTTTTAAAAACCGTTGGTTTACATTCTGCCTTGTTTTGGAATCAAGACGAATTTTTTGTAATTTAGATGTCACGGTAAAATGTACGTACGCTGCAGGGCCCTTAGTTATAATATAAAATATAACAAGTAAATGTAACAGTAAGTCGACGCAACCGATTTATTAATACCCTACACCTTCATAATTCGAATTAAATTAAAAATCCATAAGTTTTTTAGGCAGCTGCTTGCACTTCTTCCCTTTTCTGTCTTATTCAACTCGAATTTCAGGAACGTAAAAGAGGCATCCTCTTGGGATATGCTTCACACCTTTGTAAAAAATGTTAAGTTTCTATCTTTATTAATTTCGAAGATTGTTAGTCCTTGGGAGCTGTGTGCAGGTACCCGAAAACTCGTATCCATCTCAGGAACGTAAAGAAAATATGCCAGAAACCAATGTACTAAATTTAAAGGTTCTACTTTTGTTGGTTTTGGAGATATGCTCGTTGATCATGTGCTCGTCGGGAAGTTTCTAAAATACGAACCCATGGTTCAAATTCTTTCAAATGTCTGTTTCCAATTTTACAGAAAAGGAAACATAACATAACACCTTTGTACTAAAAATAAAAGTTCTATCTTTGTTGGTTGTGGAGATATTCTCGTTTGCCTTGGGCTCGTCCGAAAACTTCCAAGATTTGAACCCATGGACCAAATCCTCCCAAATTTCAGAAACATAAATCAAACATGAAGGAACACCATTCTACCTAATTTAAAGGTTATATCTTTGTTGCTTTTGGAGATAATATCATTTGCTCTGAGGCCCGTTCGGAAGCTTGTAAAATCCGAACCCAAGAACCAAATCATCTCAAATTTTAGAGACCTAAATCAAACATGAAAGAACACCATTCTGCCGAATTTAAAGGTTATATCTTCTTTGTTTTTGGAGATAATCTCATTTGCTCTGGGGCTCGTTCCCAAGCTTCCAAAATCCAAACCCATGGACCATATCCACTTAAATTTCAGAGACATAAATCAAACGAAAATCTTAAATTTCAGAGACAAATCAGAGACAATAAATCTTGTAAATAGAACAATTTGGAAAAGAAATAATCTAGATTCTAGAACATAATAGGAATAATCTAGCACCATATACAAATATTAGTGAAATAAATAATATTAGCAGCTGTTGTAAATAAAGCAATCTGCAAAAGGAATAATCTTGGACTATATAGAAATATAAGTGAAATAAATAATATTAGCTTTAAGAATAATAATAACACTAACATTAACATAACATTATATTTGTATTAGAATTAGTAATAAGTTATCTAGAGAAATGTAAAGTAACATGTAATGTTCTATAATATAAGAAATTTTGTACAAATATCGCCAATTTCTGTAAATAAGAAGGGTTCTAATTTGAATATGGTAGAGTTAAGATCGAATAAACCAAAAAGATAAAGTAAAGTTAAAATGCTATTATTTATTGGAAAACAGATAAATAATTGGAAACCGACAAACATGCAACAATTGGTGTCAGAAGTAATATTTAAAATTGGATTTAAAAATATTGGATTTAAAAAATGGTTAATAAGAAGTTGGAAAAATTCAGTGTAGCGGTGAATCCAAGTAGAAGAAGTAGTATCTGAAATGAATGATGAAGCATCAGGTGGTATGAATGATATGTTAAAATCATTGATGATCATTGATCAAAAAAGAATTATGTCAATAAATATGAAAAGCAATACAACAACACTACAACAACACATAAAAAATAATGCGACAACAATTCAAAATAATATGACAACAACTCAAAATAATATAACAACAATGCAAAGCGAACTATCGACATAGCAAGGGCAACACAGTACAACATAAATGATATCAGAAACGATATTAAGTCAGACATTGAAAAGATTTTTGGAGATGAAGTTTCTGTAGTTAAAGATGAACGTGGTGAAAAAGATGGAGAAGATAATCAGACAAGCTATGTTAAAGATGAACGAAGTACTCCATTAAAAGGTGAAGTTGATTCAAATGCATCAGAAAGTAATAAATATTGTGGAAAAGTTGAAAATAAAGGAGAAGAAATACCTGAAGATGATAACGAAGAAGATGGAGAAGAAGTAAGTAATAACGTAGACAATAGTGTAGTTGCTGAAACTTCAAATGACAAAATAGAAGGTGCAGAAGAATAAAATGAAAGAAGTAGAAGTTACCACAGAAAACAGTAACTTGACTGAAGAGGAAAGAAACTCAGAAAAAAAAAACAAATGATAACACTTTAGATGATACTTCAAAAACAAATGATGTTCAACATGTTGAAAGGAAATTGGCTGAATACACTGCCCATGCATCTGAAAAAGAAAAATCAAGAGAAATTTCTGAAAATGATAAACAATCTGCAAGCTGAAGACAAATTCGATCAACTTTATGATAACATAAGAGCATAAACTGATCCTGAGCCAGTGGAAACAGAAGTTGCTGCCCCCATCCGTTCGAGAAAGATATTGAAAAGTCACAAGATGATGATAAAGATTAATGTGGAGGAGATAATATACTTGGGAACCGGGATGAACCAGACAATTCCAATCAAGCAGACAATGAAAGTCAGTCGGAATTGTCATATACGGAAAATGATAATGAAATTGTGGAACCGCAAACTTAAAATGCTAAAGAACAAGCGCAAGGAAAATCAGCAGATGTTTGCTTAATAACCGAAAGCGACGAGGAGCTAACTGGTGCAGAAGAATAATAAGATATATCAGCGAAACAAAACGCAGAATTGCAGAAAAAGGAAATGCTGTAAAAGAACAGGCGGAAAATGAAGCAACTGAAAATATGAAAGCAGATAAAGATAAAGATTTGCAATTGCAACCACAAGAGGCTCAAGATGGAAATGTTGGAACTAAGACTACAAATAAAACGTTAGATGATATCTTAAACATTTAAGATTCATTGTTCGTTTTGAAAACAATTATTTCAATGGTTTTTTGTACAGCTCAAACACCGTCCAATATTGTTTTTGGAAAGAATATCCAGCTACTAGGGGATTTGAAATTTGGAACGTCACCTTCAGCTGCAGCAACAAGTTAAGAATAGGCCGAAAAACCTCGCCGGCGGTTGGCAGACGTACACGAAGCTGCCAGATTGTAATTGGAAATATTGAGTGATCGTATGGAAACACAATACGATTTAATGGCGAATTCATTAGGATTTGAAGAAAATAATTTAGTTTTGTTGTAAGATTCAAAATGACGAAAAGATGGTGGTCCTAAACTAGATCAGCACTGGGAAATCCTTTACAAATAGTTACCCGAATCAACGACGTATTTAAATATTAAATTTAATTTATACTTGTACACTTGCACAGATTGATTACCTACTTCGTAGAACAAGAAATAATCCATAACATAATAGGAATAATCTAAAACTATATAGAAATAAAAACGAATTAAATAAGATTAGCTTTAAGAATAATAATAATAACATTACATTACAATACAGACATAACATTACATTACAATAACATTAACATTAACATTGACATTGACATTGACATTGACATTGACATTGACATTGACATTGACATTGACATTAACATTAACACATTAACATAATATTATATTTGTATTCGAATTATTAATAAGTTATCTAGAGAAATGTAAAATAACATGTAATGTTTTAGAATACAAGAAATTTTTTATAAATATCGCCAAATTCTGTAAATAAAAACAGTTTTTATTTGGATGTGATAGAGTTAAGATTGAATAAACGGAAAAGATAAAGTAAAGTTACAGTCTTATTATTAATTGGAAAACAGAAATAATAACTGCGAACCAATATTTTTGGTTAGCAAAGGTTTCTTCATATAATTTTATTTGACCGTTATAAAATGTTAACATGTAAATTGTTTTTTTAATGCATTTCTCTGTCACATAAATTTTCGAATCGAATTCACATCCCCTCGGTGTTTACAGCGTATTTTATACGCTCTTACTCAATAGGCCACCGACGGTCCTACAGGTAAATTTTATTAATATAATTTTTCTGTCGTCACAATTTTGTATTACATTTTCATTTACAGCAATTTTTATTAATAATCATCTAATATTTCAATTTGGGGTTCTTCATTTAATTTTCACTTACAATTATTTAAAAAAATACAATTTTTACTTAACTTTAAATTTTTTATTAATTCGTTTTCTATAAATGTATATGTTTGATTTTTAATAGTTACTATATATTCGTTATTTTTTTCAATTTCAAAATTATCTTTATTTGGTAGTGGTGTTACTAATTTTAAGTCTATTTTTATATATCTTTGGGGAATTTTAATTGCAAATACAATAGATTTTTCTTCTACAGTACAATAATACCCATACAGTAGAATAATACCCATTTTTATTAATTTTAATTTGTAAAAATCAATTTTATATGTTTCCATTTCTTCAGTTGGTAAGAAACTATGATGTACAATATTATGCTTGGCTGAATCAATGTTATCCTGTATCTGATCTATTTTATTTTCCAAGTATCTTAATTTTAGTAATTTATCTATATAAAAAGAATGTTTCAAACTTTGTAAATTAATTTCTAGGATCCTAGGATCTCTTCCCTATCATCATTATCCATCGTACCAAAGAGCTAATATGTTTTATATTAGAAATTATCAAATTTGTATCTGTAACATTATATGTTACTTAATTTAATTCGTTTTTTATTATTTTCAATTTGTAAGATACGTCACTAAGTTTCCTAGGATCAATAATATATTGTATAAAGTATTATTGTTGTTTCGTTAGTTATTTCAACCTGTCTTATTTTAATTTGGATATAGCCGATTTCTTCGGATATTTGATTTAATTGTAATAAACTACATATTTCTGGGAACCATGCCATACACAAAACTCAAAACACAAAAAGACGAACACAAAAATCTGTATATTTAAATTGAAATATTTTATTTAGAAAAAAAAAAATTTCTTTATATTTTTTATTTTTTAAATTTTTACTAAAACCTAGAGAATAGTGATTCTAACTTATCAAACAAAACTTAATTACGAAAATTTTAACCTAACTGTATTTATTGGTACCGATATCTGTTAATAGAGGTCCCTATAATAAACCAGTATCCTGCTTTGTAAAATAAAATTCCTACACTGTCTCGATTTTTTTTACGATATCTAAGAAGAAAGAATGTTATGAACTTTGGTTATTATTTAGTAACGTTTATTAAATTATTATTAAAGTCTATATTTTTAAATTCTAATTTTTTTTTTTTATATGTATTATTACCTAAAAAGAAGAATTTAGGAGATCTCTTAATGTTAGCTATATGAATATTATTTAAGATCATCTTTTTATATTTAGGGTGCTCCTTATGTCTTACAGCTTTATAATTCTTTATAAAACCTGTAAACCTTTCCTCTTGATCCTCTTATCTTTTCTTATTAAATCTATTTAGGTTGTTTAATTTTACTGTTTTTAAATTTTCTTTTACTTCTTTAAAATCCTGTGTACGTTTTCGAACTTCCTTCGGGATACCTTTTATTGTTGAGTGAAACCGCTCGTTATAGTTTCTAATAGCTAATTGCATCAATCTTTTAACTGGCATATTTTTATTAATATATTTAAGTATTCTGAATTTTTCAGGTAACGAATTATGAAATCGTTCTATATCAATATTACCAGTATGGTTGTTAGGTTTGGTAAAGTGTAAACTTACCCCTTCTTCCCTTAAACATTTTTTATTTGAAAGCTTTAAATTCGTTATCTGCTGTTATTTTTTTGGTTTACCTAATTTGGTGAAATGATCTTCTAAACTATCCATTAGAATTAATTGGTTTTTATCACAGAGATGATAAGCTGTTACAAATTTTGAGAATTTATCTATAATGTTTAAAAAATTGGTTTTAATTATAGTATAGGTATCAATATGTATAATTTCGTTGCGTCATTTGGTGTTTCCGTGAGTTTAAATTTAGGTTTTATCGGATTTTGATCATATATCTCTTGACGTTAACCTCTTGACAAATTTCACACTGATTTATAACTATTTGCGTCAGTTCTAATAACTTTGGACAATAAATTATTATTTTTATTTGAATACTTTCTCGAACATGGTACCATTAGATTTGTTTCACGCTTCACTTCCCGTTTCGACTTCCTGATCCCTATATGAACATTTTATAAATTTAATTTTATTATTACTCGAAAACATTTCCCTTAATTTCTCTTGTATTACATTATATTTATTATATGGTAATTCGGAGTATATTTCTATTTTACCTTTATGCAAACATTTTGTAAAAATTTCACTTAACCTTTCAAAATCATATTCTGCTATGTAAGTGATCCTTCTTTCCTTAAATTGTTTCCAGTTCTACAGTTTTGTTATTTGTTAATATAATTTGGGTCTTATATTTGTTCACAATTTCCTCTTTTATAGGTATATGGTCAAGTTGTTTTTCCATTGCTGAATGAACAGTTGTTATTATTTATATTGAAAATACTAAATTCTGATTCACTACCTTTACTTTTTTCAGAAATTTTATTATTCTTTCCCTCGTCAGATTTAACGTCAACGTTCTGTTCTATTCTACTTAAAAAATCTGCTACTCTCTTCTCTTTACCTTGCAAATGTTCTATATCTAATTGATATTCTCCAAATTTTAGCAATCATCTCTCGTGCTTTGGAGACATATCTTTCCTTTTATATTTGGAGTGTAAACATTTTATATGCTGATGGTCAGTTAATATTTTAAACTTCCTAGCTATTATGTGGTCTGAATTTTACAGACTACATAATAGCCAAAAGTTCTTTGTCTGTCGGTGAATAATTTTTCTCATTGTTGTTAAGAGTTCTAGAGGCAAAACTCAGAATCACAAGCATCCGTTGTTAGAGTAAAAGATTTTTCGAAGTTCCTGGAAACTTGTGCTTGTATTTATATCAGTATGTCATCTAGATATACAACACAAGTTCTATTTATATGGTCTCTTAGTATTTCGTTCATTAGTCTTTGGAATGTCGCTCGGGCATTTTTTAACCCAAACGGCATTCTATTGAACTCATATAGTCCATGTGGTTTCACAAATCTTCTTATCTTCTTCTTGTTTTCTTTTTATCTTTTTCTTTAATTAGGATTTGGTGATATCCTTTTGCCAAATCAATAGTAGTAAAGTATTGAGCTTTGCCTAATATATCTAATATAAAGTCTATGTTTGGCAAAGGAAATTTATCGTCAACCGTAACTTCGTTTAATTTTCTATAATCAATAACTATTCGACATTTCTTTTTGCCAGAACTGTCCATTTTTTGTGGTACTACTATTACACGATTAGTATATCTAGAATTAGTTTTTCTTATTATACCCTGTTCCTCCATTTCCTTAATTTGTTTCCTAACTTCTTCTTCATGCTGAAGTGGAAATCGATATAATTTAGAATTTATAGATTGATTTGTTGTAGTACGAATGTCATGTTTTATTTCAGGAATACTTGTAAGTTTGTCTCCTTCTTTATAAAATAAACTACTAAATTATTTTTTAATTTTTTTACTTGCCTAAATTCTTCTGAATTTAAGTGGTCTAATTTAGTTGAAGTTTTTCTAAGATCTAATGGTTCTAACGAATATATTTCATTTAATTGATTGGCCTATTAATAAATTTAATATAATGATAACTTAAGTTAATAAATCCTTCCTCTAAGTTTATTATTGCACAAATATTTTTGAGTAAATCATCATCATCATCATATTATGAACTGATACTTTCTATTTGGTAATGTTTTTTCTTTCGATCTAAATCGAGCATTTTTAGTAGCTTTTATTTCATAAGGTGCTAGTGTATGAAATTCCCATTTCATAGAATCTTTCCCATTTATTGTAGAGAAATGTATAGGATGAATTTCTACTTTTTTAAAACCTAATGCTCTATCATCAATTGTACTGAAAGTAGATTCTGTGTCTATAAGAGTTAAATAGGAATTATTATTAATAGTAATTTTTTTTTATCATAGGTAAATCATCCGAGGCTAGTTCATCAAAGCTCGATATGTTTAGCCTACTTATCAAACAAAACTTAATTACGAAAATTTTAACCTAACTGTATTTATTGGTACCGATATCTGTTAATAGAGGTCCCTATAATAAACCAGTATCCTGCTTTGTAAAATAAAATTCCTACACTGTCTCGATTTTTTTTACGATATCTAAGAAGAAAGAATGTTATGAACTTTGGTTATTATTTAGTAACGTTTATTAAATTATTATTAAAGTCTATATTTTTAAATTCTAATTTTTTTTTTTTATATGTATTATTACCTAAAAAGAAGAATTTAGGAGATCTCTTAATGTTAGCTATATGAATATTATTTAAGATCATCTTTTTATATTTAGGGTGCTCCTTATGTCTTACAGCTTTATAATTCTTTATAAAACCTGTAAACCTTTCCTCTTGATCCTCTTATCTTTTCTTATTAAATCTATTTAGGTTGTTTAATTTTACTGTTTTTAAATTTTCTTTTACTTCTTTAAAATCCTGTGTACGTTTTCGAACTTCCTTCGGGATACCTTTTATTGTTGAGTGAAACCGCTCGTTATAGTTTCTAATAGCTAATTGCATCAATCTTTTAACTGGCATATTTTTATTAATATATTTAAGTATTCTGAATTTTTCAGGTAACGAATTATGAAATCGTTCTATATCAATATTACCAGTATGGTTGTTAGGTTTGGTAAAGTGTAAACTTACCCCTTCTTCCCTTAAACATTTTTTATTTGAAAGCTTTAAATTCGTTATCTGCTGTTATTTTTTTGGTTTACCTAATTTGGTGAAATGATCTTCTAAACTATCCATTAGAATTAATTGGTTTTTATCACAGAGATGATAAGCTGTTACAAATTTTGAGAATTTATCTATAATGTTTAAAAAATTGGTTTTAATTATAGTATAGGTATCAATATGTATAATTTCGTTGCGTCATTTGGTGTTTCCGTGAGTTTAAATTTAGATTTTATCGGATTTTGATCATATATCTCTTGACGTTAACCTCTTGACAAATTTCACACTGATTTATAACTATTTGCGTCAGTTCTAATAACTTTGGACAATAAATTATTATTTTTATTTGAATACTTTCTCGAACATGGTACCATTAGATTTGTTTCACGCTTCACTTCCCGTTTCGACTTCCTGATCCCTATATGAACATTTTATAAATTTAATTTTATTATTACTCGAAAACATTTCCCTTAATTTCTCTTGTATTACATTATATTTATTATATGGTAATTCGGAGTATATTTCTATTTTACCTTTATGCAAACATTTTGTAAAAATTTCACTTAACCTTTCAAAATCATATTCTGCTATGTAAGTGATCCTTCTTTCCTTAAATTGTTTCCAGTTCTACAGTTTTGTTATTTGTTAATATAATTTGGGTCTTATATTTGTTCACAATTTCCTCTTTTATAGGTATATGGTCAAGTTGTTTTTCCATTGCTGAATGAACAGTTGTTATTATTTATATTGAAAATACTAAATTCTGATTCACTACCTTTACTTTTTTCAGAAATTTTATTATTCTTTCCCTCGTCAGATTTAACGTCAACGTTCTGTTCTATTCTACTTAAAAAATCTGCTACTCTCTTCTCTTTACCTTGCAAATGTTCTATATCTAATTGATATTCTCCAAATTTTAGCAATCATCTCTCGTGCTTTGGAGACATATCTTTCCTTTTATATTTGGAGTGTAAACATTTTATATGCTGATGGTCAGTTAATATTTTAAACTTCCTAGCTATTATGTGGTCTGAATTTTACAGACTACATAATAGCCAAAAGTTCTTTGTCTGTCGGTGAATAATTTTTCTCATTGTTGTTAAGAGTTCTAGAGGCAAAACTCAGAATCACAAGCATCCGTTGTTAGAGTAAAAGATTTTTCGAAGTTCCTGGAAACTTGTGCTTGTATTTATATCAGTATGTCATCTAGATATACAACACAAGTTCTATTTATATGGTCTCTTAGTATTTCGTTCATTAGTCTTTGGAATGTCGCTCGGGCATTTTTTAACCCAAACGGCATTCTATTGAACTCATATAGTCCATGTGGTTTCACAAATCTTCTTATCTTCTTCTTGTTTTCTTTTTATCTTTTTCTTTAATTAGGATTTGGTGATATCCTTTTGCCAAATCAATAGTAGTAAAGTATTGAGCTTTGCCTAATATATCTAATATAAAGTCTATGTTTGGCAAAGGAAATTTATCGTCAACCGTAACTTCGTTTAATTTTCTATAATCAATAACTATTCGACATTTCTTTTTGCCAGAACTGTCCATTTTTTGTGGTACTACTATTACACGATTAGTATATCTAGAATTAGTTTTTCTTATTATACCCTGTTCCTCCATTTCCTTAATTTGTTTCCTAACTTCTTCTTCATGCTGAAGTGGAAATCGATATAATTTAGAATTTATAGATTGATTTGTTGTAGTACGAATGTCATGTTTTATTTCAGGAATACTTGTAAGTTTGTCTCCTTCTTTATAAAATAAACTACTAAATTATTTTTTAATTTTTTTACTTGCCTAAATTCTTCTGAATTTAAGTGGTCTAATTTAGTTGAAGTTTTTCTAAGATCTAATGGTTCTAACGAATATATTTCATTTAATTGATTGGCCTATTAATAAATTTAATATAATGATAACTTAAGTTAATAAATCCTTCCTCTAAGTTTATTATTGCACAAATATTTTTGAGTAAATCATCATCATCATCATATTATGAACTGATACTTTCTATTTGGTAATGTTTTTTCTTTCGATCTAAATCGAGCATTTTTAGTAGCTTTTATTTCATAAGGTGCTAGTGTATGAAATTCCCATTTCATAGAATCTTTCCCATTTATTGTAGAGAAATGTATAGGATGAATTTCTACTTTTTTAAAACCTAATGCTCTATCATCAATTGTACTGAAAGTAGATTCTGTGTCTATAAGAGTTAAATAGGAATTATTATTAATAGTAATTTTTTTTTATCATAGGTAAATCATCCGAGGCTAGTTCATCAAAGCTCGATATGTTTAGCCTCGGCTTCATTTTTAGATTCAGAACTTGAATTACAATCACAATTAGAATTCGAATTAGAAACCCGTTGTATATTATCTACTTCCATTGGCAATCCTTGTATATACTGGCCTGCATTATATTAAGATAATTTCTATTAAATTGTCTAGAATTTGCTAATCTTCTTGATTGTAGTTTTGTTGTCGGCATTGATCTGAATTATTATTTTGAAAACAATTTCTATTAAATTGCTTAGAATTAGAGGCACTTTGGAAATTTTGCCTATTATAAAAGTTATTTGAATCATTTTTCTTAGCAAAATATAATTTAAATTATTATTGGTATTATTTTTATTTCTTTAATTAATATAATTAAATTTTTTTATACAAACTTTATTTTGGTTATTAAAATGATGATTTGACTTTTTAAATTCTGGTATAATGCAACAATCTTTAAATTTTCTTTTATTTATAATATTTATTATTTTATTTAAATCTTTTTCTTCAAAAATTCTATCTAAAAGAGTTCCTTGTACCATTTCCATTAATAGTTTTAACAAAGAAAGTATCAACGTTACTTAAATATGTTTAAGAATTATAATTTACTATAATAAATTTGTAGCTCATCGGCTTTATATTTTATATTTCTGAAACTAATTCATTTACTATGTTTATCCTTAAAGCAAGTATTTTTTTATAAATTTCATCCGGTTCTATGTCTGGTTTGTATCTGGATTTTAATGCTGCTTTTATGGTGTTTCAATTGTGGGTGGTTCCAGATGTGGGATGTTGATAATTGTCTCTTTTGCCTCACCCTGGATCTTTTCATAATATATTGCTCACACCATACATTTTCGTATACTTTTGTCAGGGTTTTCTTGCAGATAGTACTCAAAACAACTGATAAAAGAATTGATGATCACTTCACTTTTACCTGTAAATGTTGACATATAACGTACGTCCTTCATAACTCTTTCTTTTTGTTGGTAATTTTGTTCCCTTATTTGAAGTTCTTGTAAAGCTGCTGCCATTCTATTTAGCTGCCGATTCTTGAACTCTAATTATTTGCGAAGATTTTGTTGTTGTAATAGTTACTATTGTTCAATACCATCTACATTACCACCTTTTTCATTAGACATATTGATGTTGCGATTTTTACAATAATGTTCGATTTTATCAAGTTTTTTCTTTCACAAATTTAAGTAAATAAAAAAACAATATATATTTTATTTATAAAAGAAGAACAACTTTTATTGAATTACAACCTATAACTAAATTATAAATTATAATTATTATAAAACCGTTATATTTCGAAATTGCTTAACATTTAAAAAATGCTCAAGTACGCTTTTACATTGTTGTTTTGATTATTTAAAAATTTGAATTTAACAGTTTATTTACATTTGATAACATTTCGTCATATTTTTCATTTTTGATTACTATATTATTTGGAGGTTCTTCTTTTTTATTGAAGGTGAACAGTTATATATAACATCTCCTTCCTTAGATTAGAAATTCGTCGAAATTTCTTTTTTCAAATGAAAAACATTAGAAATTTTATTTTCAAATATTTGTAAACCAATGATAACCAAAATTATGCTTATTACTAGAAAACAAAAATTCTTATATTAATACCATAATGATACAATTTTATGATATTGTTGTAAATAAAGCAATCTGGAAAAGGAATAATCTAGAACTATATAGAAATATAAGTGAAATAAATAATATTAGCTTTAAGAATAATAATAACATTAACATAACATAACATAACATAGCATAACATTACATTAACATTAACATAACATTATATTTGTAATAAAATTAGTAATAAGTTATCTAGAGAAATGTAAAATAACATATAATGTTCTGTAATATAAGAAATTTTGTATAAATATCGCCAATTTCTGTAAATAAGAGGAGTTTTAATTTGGATATGATAGAGTCAAGATCGAATAAACCGATCGAATGCAAACCGACAAACACGCAACAATATTTTTGGTTTGTAAAGGTTTCTTTATATAATTTTATTAGACAGTTATAAAATATTAACATGTAAATTGTTTTTTTTTAATGCATTTCTCTGCCACGTAAATGTGGATAGGAAATTACACAGTCTTTCCTGTTCAGGCGTGGCTATAAATGTCGTGAGAGGGAATAACTCGTACGACGCGTGTGTGATTCGAATCCACATCCCCTCGGTGTTTACAGCGTATTTTATACGCTCTTACTCACTAGGCCACCGACGAGCTTACAGGTAAATTTTATTAATATAATTTTTCTGTGAATTTTCTGAACTTTATCCAATTTATCCAATTTAGTTGAAGTTTTTCTAAGATCTAATGGTTCTAACGAATATACTTCATTTAATTGATATGGCCTATTAATAAATTTAATATATTGATAATTTAAGTTAATAAGTCCTTCCTGTAAGTTTATTATTGCACAAATACTTTTGAGTAAATAAGCATCTTCATCATATTATGAACTGATACTTTCTATTTGATAATGTTTTTCTTTCGATCTAAATCGGACATTTTTAGGAGCTTTCATTTGATATGGTGCTGGTGTATGAAATTCCCATTTCATTGAATCCTTCCCATTTATTGTAGAGAAATGTATAGGATTAATTTCTACTTTTTTATAACCTAATGCTCTATCGTCAATTATACTGAAAGTAGATTCTGTGTCTATAAGAGTTAAATATGAATAATTATTAATAGTATTTTTTTTATCATAGGTAAATCATCCGAGGCTAGTTCATAAAAGCTCGATATGTTTAGCCTCGGCTTCATTTTTAGATTCACAACTTGAATTACAATCACAATTAGAATTCGAATTAGAAACCCGTTATATATTATCCACTTCCACTTCCATTCCATTCCTTGTCTATACTGGCCTGCATTATATTATGATAATTTCTATTAAATTGCCTTGAATTTGATAATCTTCTTGATTGTATGATAAACAATGATAATGATAAACAATTTAAACAATCTGAAGACAAATTCGATCACATTTATGATAATATAAGAACATAAACTAATCCTGAGCTAGTGGAAACAGAAGTTGCTGACCCCCATGCGTTCGAGAAAAACATTGAAGAGCCACAAGATGGTGACAAAGATGAATGTGGAGGAGATAATATTCTTGGGAACCGGGATGAACCAGACAATTCCAATCAAGCGGACAATGCAAGTCAGTCGGAATTGTCATATACAGAAAATGATAATGAAATTGTGGAACCGCAAACTGAAAATGCTAAAGAACAAGCGCAAGGAAAATCAGTAGATGTTTGCTTAGCCGAAAGCGACGAGGAGCTAACTGGTGCAGAAGAATAACAAGTTATATCAAGCAAACAAAACGCAGAAAAAGAAGATGCTGTAAAAAAAACAGGCGGAAAATGAAGCAACTGAAAATATGAAAGCAGATCAAGATAAAGATTTATAATTTCAACCACAAGAGGCTCAAGTTGGAAATGTTGGAACTAAGACTACAAATAAAACGTTAGATGATATCTTAAACATTTAAGATTCCTCGTTTGTTTTGAATATATTGTCTAATATTGTTTTTGGAAAGAATATCCGGCTACCAGGCGATTTGAAATTTGGACCGTCACCGTCAGCTGCAATAACAAGTTAAGAATAACGCCGAAGAACTTCGCCAGCGGTTGGCAGACATACACGAAGCTGCCAGAGTGAAATTGAAAATAATGGGTCATCGTATGGAAACACAATACGATTTAAAAGCGAACTCATTAGGATTTGAAAAAAATAATTTGGTTAGGTTGTAAGATTCAAAATGACGCAAAGATCGCAGTCCTAAATTATATCAGCACTGCGAAATCCCTTACAAAATAGTTAACGAATCAACGACGTATTTAAAATTATACACTTGCATAGATTGATTACCTACTTCGGAGAACAACATCGAGGACCACCTACTGTTCGAAACGAACAATTTAAGAAGATGACAATGTTGTAAATAGGACAACCTGGTAAAAGAATAATCTAAAACATAGTAGAAATAATCTAAAACCTTTCCTGTTCTGGCGTGGCTATAAATGTCGTAAGGGGGAATAACTCTTACGACGCGTCTGGGAGTCGAGTCCACAGCCCCTTCGGTGTTTGCAGCGTATTTTATACGCTCTCACTCACTAGGCCACCGACGGCTCTACAGGTAAATTTTATTAATATAATTTTTCTGTCGTCACAATTTTGTATTAAATTTTCATTTACAGCAATTTTTATTAATAATCATCTAATATTTAAATTTTGGTTTCTTCATTTAATTTTCACTTACAATTATTTAAAAAAATACAATTTTTACTTAACTCTAAATTTTTTATTAATTCGTTTTCTATAAATGTATATGTTTGATTTTCAATAGTTACTATATATTCGTTATTTTTTTCAATTTCAAAATTATCTTTATTTGGTAATGGTGACTAATTTTAAATCTGTTTTTATATAATATCTTTGGGGAATTTGAATTGCAAATACAGTAGAATTTTTTTTATATAATATAATATGCATTTTTATTAATTTTAATTTGTAAAAATCAATTTGTTTCCATTTCTTCAGTTGGTAAGAAACTATGATGTACACAATATTATGCTTGGCTGAATCAATGTTATCCTGTATCTGATCTATTTTATTTTCCAAGTATCTTAATTTTAGTAATTTATCTATATAAAAAGAATGTTTCAAACTTTGTAAATTAATTTCTTTAATTTCATAAAAAAACATTTTTAATTTTACGTCTATCATTTTCTATTACATTTTTCAATTCTTGCTTGGCTGAATCAATGTTATCCTGTATCTGATCTATTTTATTTTCCAAGTATCTTAATTTTAGTAATTTATCTATATAAAAAGAATGTTTCAAACTTTGTAAAATAATTTCTTTAATTTCATAAAAAAACATTTTTAATTTTACGTCTATCATTTTCTATTACATTTTTTAATTCTTGAATTGTGCTGTATTCAAGTGCTGTATTTTAAACTAAAATTAAATTATGGTTATTTTCTTCTACAATTTTTAGATGATCTAGGATCTCTTCCCTATCATCATTATCCATCGTACCAAAGAGCTAATTTTGTGCTTTACGTACACAATTTATTAAACCTCATTTTCGTCTATTACTAATTGGCATTATGGATTTGATTTTTGCCCTAATATGTTTTATATTAGAAATTATCAAATTTGTATCTGTAGCATTATATGTTACTTAATTTAATTCGTTTATATTATTTTCAATTTGTAAGAGTACGTCATTAAGTTTCCTAGGATCAATAATCTAATATATAAAGCAGAAATTCTGTTTGTTTGTTTGGGCCCTTTGCACGTAAAAACCACCAGTCCGATTGCAACCAAATTTTGCAGGAACATTTCTACGACCGCGGAAAGTGTTATAGGCTATGTAGTGTTTTGGTTTATTAACTCATTGCGGCCCGAGAGCCATTTAAAAGTTTTTCGTTTTTTCGTTGTCCTGCCTAAACGGTTTGATCGATTGAGTTGAAAATTTGTACAAATGTTCTTCTTAGCTTTGGACGGGTGCCGAAGAAATTCGGATACAACATGTTTCCCAAATTCGACCCGGCGGGCTTCCAAAAAAAATTTTGTTTCCGATTTATGTCCAATTTTGTATGGTGGTTTTATGATCCAAAAAAAGGCCTGTGACAAATTTTTATGAAGTTCCGTTAACTCGTTTGGGCAGGAGAGCCGAACGAAGTTCATTAAATTTTTCTGTTGTCCTGCTTAAACGGTTTGACCCAATTGAGTTGAAAATTTACAATAGTGCAGCTCTTTATCACAGGAGCTCATTGAGTTTATTTGGTTACGATCCATTAACCCGTTTCGGCACCAGGGGTCAGTGAAGTTTTCTAATTTACTTAGTTGTCGCACTTAAACTGTTTGACCAATTGAGTTAAAAATTTATCAAAGTGCAGCTCTTTACAACAGGAGCTTACTGAGTTGATTTGGTTATGATCCATTAACCCGTTTCGGCACCACGACTCAATGAAGTTTTTCAATTTCTTTGTTGTCGCGCTTGAACGGTTTTGCCAATTGAATTGAAAATTTACAAAAATGTAACTCTTCACCACAGCAGCTCACTGAGGTGATTTGGCTACGATCTATCAACCCGTTTTGGCACCAGGGCTCAATAAAATTTTTTAATTTCTCTGTTGTCGCACTTGAACGGTTTTACCAATTGAGTTGAAAATTTACAAAAGTGTAGGTCTTTATAACAAAAGCCTTCTGTGTTGATTAGGTTACGATACATTAACCCATTAGGCTTCAGGCCATGAAATTCTCATTTTTTGTTGTTGTGCTTAAACGATGTGACCAATTGAAAATTTGCACAAGTATTGCACTTTGGCAGACAAACTCATTCAATAAATTTTGTTGTGATACATTAACACATTTCGACACGATAGACTGTCAAAAAAAAAATTTGTTTCTAATTTCTGTCTAATTTGGCAGGATGAATTTATGGTTCTAAATTAAGCCTATCACAAAATGTTTGTTAACGTTTGTTAACCCATTTACGCACGAGCACTTATTAATAATATTTTGCCTAATTTTGTGTATTGTTATTATTATTAAAAAGATATTTCCAAAACTCTTTACTTTTATCTATACTGTTTCTAATATTCCATAAAAACCTTTCAATGCAAATTTCTAATATAGAACAGAAATTAAAGTAACCTTATTAAGTATCTTAAGAATACTGTGTTTAAGTCTTAACAACATAACATTTTTGGCCGTTGTTAAAAAACAGAAACAATCTCCTTCATTAGACAATCATCATGTCATCATTCAGAAATGCATTACTTACATGTGGTCTTTACATGTGATCTACCTATATAAGATGCATGTGTATAACATGTTTCCCATAAAATATCATTGAAATATGTACATATAGTATGTATAATATCCGTATAATTAAAGATACTCTAAACTTAATCAATTAAATTAGAAAACATATTCACATTTCTGTACATCATTTAATCAAAAATGAGTACATACATATTTAAAGAGCAGAAAACCTTACATTCTTATCCATGTCCAATTTTTACACATATTTTTAGCCAATCAATTTGGAAACATAATTAGAAAAACTAAACGTAAAAAAATTCTGGTTGATTTATAAAGGTAAAAAACAATCATGTATTTTTTATATTGAAAATATGTTAAACAGAACCTGAAATGTACGCATTTAAAAAGAAGTTTTTTCAAAATTTGAAGAGCTGTCGGTGCTGTAGGATCTCCAACGGTGAGGGTATATAAAAAAGTTGTTCTACAACATTACTCTTTTAAGAGACCTATGCATAGTTAATATTTCATTGCTCTTTATTAAACAGTATATAAGTTTTAACAGACGGAGGGACAGAGCGAACTTAATAATAAATTTTTCAAAATGTGCTTAAAAGGATAATTTACCAAAACATGAAGTGACATTACTTACAAAAAAAAAATTGATTACATTATGGTCTTTTATAATTTAAATACGATTTTATGTTTCGGTATTAAAGAATATATTGTGGAAATTCACTTCGCCGTAATTGTGTACTCAATAGATTATTGATTCTTTTAAAAAATTTTTGTAGAAGAATTGCCTCTAATTCTTGGCTCTGTTTATTCAATTAAACTAAATCTAATAAAAAATAGAATATAAACTACCAGCATCTGTAAATGCATAGTAATAAGTTAACTATATTAATTAAATTATATTACTACACTACAATTAAATTATATTATATTACACTGTCTCGATTTTTTTTACGATATCTAAGAAGAAAAAATGTTAATATATTTAAGTATTCTGAATTTTTCAGGTAACGAATTATGAAATCGTTCTATATCAATATTAAGAGTATGGCTGTTAGGTTTGGTTAGGTGTAAACTTACCCCTTCTTCCCTTAAAAATTTTTTTATTTGAAAGCTTTAAATTCGTTATCTGCTGTTATTTTTTTGGTTTACCTAATTTGGTGAAATGATCTTCTAAACTATCCATTAGAATTAATTGGTTTTACAGAGATGATAAGCTGTGCCAAATTTTGAGAATTTATCTATAATGGTTAAAAAATTGGTTTTAATTATAGTATAGGTATCAATATGTATAATTTCGTTGCGTCATTTGGTGTTTCCGTGAGTTTAAATTTAGGTTTTATCGGATTTTGATCATATACCTCTTGACGTTAACCTCTTGACAAATTTCACACTGATATATAACTATTTGCGTCAGTTCTAATAACTTTGGACAATAAATTATTATTTTTATTTGAATACTTTTTCGAACATGGTACCATTAGATTTGTTTCACGCTTCAGTTCCTGTTTTGACTTCCTGAGCCCTATATGGACATTTTATAAATTTAATTTTATTATTACTCGAAAACATTTCCCTTAATTTCTCTTGTATTACATTATATTTATTATATGGTAATTCGGAGTATATTTCTATTTTACCTTTATGCAAACATTTTGTAAAAATTTCACTTAACCTTTTAAAATCATATTCTGCTATGTAAGTGATCCTTCTTTCCTTAAATTGTTTCCAGTTCTACAGTTTTGTTATTTGTTAATATAATTTGGGTCTTATATTTGTTCACAATTTCCTCTTTTATAGGTATATGGTCAAGTTGTTTTTCCATTGCTGAATGAACAGTTGTTATTATTTATATTGAAAATACTAAATTCTGATTCACTACCTTTACTTTTTTCAGAAATTTTATTATTCTTTCCCTCGTCAGATTTAACGTCAACGTTCTGTTCTATTCTACTTAAAAAATCTGCTACTCTCTTCTCTTTACCTTGCAAATGTTCTATATCTAATTGATATTCTCCAAATTTTAGCAATCATCTCTCGTGCTTTGGAGACATATCTTTCCTTTTATATTTGGAGTGTAAACATTTTATATGCTGATGGTCAGTTAATATTTTAAACTTCCTAGCTATTATGTGGTCTGAATTTTACAGACTACATAATAGCCAAAAGTTCTTTGTCTGTCGGTGAATAATTTTTCTCATTGTTGTTAAGAGTTCTAGAGGCAAAACTCAGAATCACAAGCATCCGTTGTTAGAGTAAAAGATTTTTCGAAGTTCCTGGAAACTTGTGCTAAATATCAGTATGTCATCTAGATATACAACATAAGTTCTATTTATATGGTCTCTTAGTATTTCGTTCATTAGTCTTTGGAATGTCGCTTGGGCATTTTTTAACCCAAACGGCATTTTATTGAACTCATATAGTCAATGTGGTTTCACAAATCTTATTATCTTCTTCTTGTTTTCTTTTTATCTTCTTTTTTATTTAGAATTTGGTGATATCCTTTTACCAAATCAATAGTAGTAAAGTATTGAGCTTTGCCTAATATATCTAATATAAAGTCTATGTTTGGCAAAGGAAATTTATCGTCAACCGTAACTTCGTTTAATTTTCTATAATCAATAACTATTCGACATTTATTTTTGCCAGAACTGTCCATTTTTTGTGGTACTACTATTACACGATTAGTATATCTAGAATTAGTTTTTCTTATTATACCCTGTTCCTCCATTTCCTTAATCTTTTATTTATAATATTTATTATTTTATTTAAATCTTTTTCTTCAAAAATTCTATCTAAAAGAGTTCCTTGTACCATTTCCATTAATAGTTTTAACAAAGAAAGTATCAACGTTACTTAAATGTGTCTAAGAATTATAAGTTACTATAATAACTTTGTAGCTGATCGGCTTTATATCTTATATTTTGTATTTCTGAAACTAATTCATTTACTATGTTTATCCTTAAAGCAATTATTTTTCTATAAATTTCATCCGGTTCTATGTCTGGTTTGTATCTGGATTTTAATGCTGCTTTTATGGTGTTCCAATTGTGGGTGGTTCCAGATATGGGATGTTGATAATTGTTTCTCTTGACTCACCCTGGATTTTTTCATAATATATTGCTCACACCACACATTTTCGTATACTTTTGTCAGGGTTTCCTTGCAGATAGTACTCAACACTACTGTTAAAAGAATTGATGATCACTTCACTTTTACCTATAAATGTTGACATATAACGTACTTCCTTCATAACTCTTTCTTTTTGTTGGTGATTTTGTTCCCTTATTTGAAGTTCTTGTAAAGCTGCTGCCATTCTATTTAGCTGCCGATTCTTGAACTCTAATTGTTTGCGAAGATTTTGTTGTTGTAATAGTTACTATTGTTCAATACCATCTACATTACCACCTTTTTCATTAGACATATTGATGTTGCGATTTTTACAATAATGTTCGATTTTGTCAAGTTTTTTCATTCAGAAATTTAAGTAAATAAAAAAACAATATATATTTTATTTATAAAAGAAGAACAACTTTTATTGAATTACAACCTATAACTAAATTATAAATTATAATTATTATAAAACCGTTATATTTCGAAATTGCTTAACATTTAAAAAATGCTCAAGTACGCTTTTATATTGTTGTTTTGATTATTTAAAAATTTGAATTTAACAGTTTATTTACATTTGATAACATTTCGTCATATTTTTCATTTTTGATTACTATATTATTTGGAGGTTCTTCTTTTTTATTGAAGGTGAACAGTTATATATAACTTCTCCTTCCTTAGATTGGAAATTCGTCGAAATTTCATTTTTCAAATGAAAAACATTAGAAATTTTATTTTCAAATATTTGTAAACCAATGATAACCAAAATTATGCTTATTACTAGAAAACAAAAATTCTTATATTAATACCATAATGATACAATTTTATGATATTGTTGTAAATAAAGCAATCTGGAAAAGGAATAATCTAGAACTATATAGAAATATAAGTGAAATAAATAATATTAGCTTTAAGAATAATAATAACATTAACATAACATAACATAACGTAGCATAACATTAACATTAACATTAACATTAACATTAACATTAACATTAACATTAACATTAACATTAACATAACATTATATTTGTAATAAAATTAGTAATAAGTTATCTAGAGAAATGTAAAGTAACATATAATGGTCTGTAATATAAGAAATTTTGTATAAATATCGCCAATTTCTGTAAATAAGAAGAGTTCTAATTTCGATATGATAGAGTCAAAATCGGATAAACCAAAAAGATAAAGTAAAGTTAAAATGCTATTATTTATTGGAAAACAGATAAATAATTGGAAACCGACAAACATGCAACAATTGGTGTCAGAAGTAACATTTTAAATTGGTTTTAAAAGTATTGGATTTAAAAAATGGTTAATAAGAAGTTGGCAGATTCACAGTGTAGCGGTGAATCCAAGTAGAAGAAGTAGTATCTGAAATGAATGATAAAGCATCAGGTGGTATGAATAATATGTTAAAATTATTGATGAAATTAATAAAAATCATGTCAATAAATATAAAAAGCAATACAACAACACATAAAAAATAATGCGACAACAATTCAAAATAATATGACAACAACTCAAAATAATATGACAACAGTACAAAGCGAAATATCGACATAGCAAGGGGAAATCTCGGCAATACAGTGCAACATAAATGATATCAGAAACGATATTAAGTCAGACATTAAAAAGATTTTTGCAGATGAAGTTTCCGTAGTTAAAGATGAACGTGGTGAAAGAGATGGAGAAGATAATGAGGCAAGCTATGTTAAAGAAGAACGAGGTACTCCATTAGAAGGTGAAGTTGATTCAAATGCATCAGAAAGTAATAAATATTGTGGAAAGGTTGAAAATAAAGACGAAGAAATACATGAAGATGATAACGAAGAAGATGGAGAAGAAGTAAGTAATAACGTAGACAATAGTGTAGTTGCTGAAACTTCAAAGAACAAAATAGACGGTACAGAAGAAGGCAAGGGTGAAATCAAAGAAGTAGAAGTTACCACGGAAAACAGTAACTTGGCTGAAGAGGAGAGAAACTTAGAACAAAATACAAATGATAACACTTTAAATAATACTTCAAAAATAAATGATGTTGAAAGGAAATTGACTGAATACACTGCCCATGCATCTGAAAAAGAAAAATCAAGAGAAATTTCTGAAAATGATAAACAATCTAAACAATCTGAACACAAATTCGATCAACTTTGTGATAATATAAGAACATAAACTGATACTGAGCCAGTGGAAACAGAAGTTGCTGACCCCCATCCGTTCGAGAAAAACATTGAAGAGCCACAAGATGGTGATAAAGATGAATGTGGAGGGGATAATATACTTGGGAATCGGGATGAACCAGACAATTCCAATCAAGCAGACAATGCAAGTCAGTTGGAATTGTCATATACGGAAAATGATAATGAAATTGTGGAACCGTAAGCTTAAAATGCTAAAGAATAAACGCAAGGAAAATCAGTAGATGTTTGCTTAATAGCCGAAAGGGGCGAGGAGGTAACTGGTGCAGAAGAATAACAAGTTATATCAGCCAAACAAAACTCAGAAAAAGAAGATGCTGTAAAAAAACAGGCGGAAAATGAAGCAACTGAAAATATGAAAGCAGATCAAGATAAAGATTTGTAATTGCAACCACAAGAGGCTCAAGTTGGAAATGTTGGAACCAAGACTACAAATAAAACGTTAGATGATATCTTAAATATTTAAGATTCATTGTTCGTTTTGAAAACAATTATTTCAATGGTTTTTTGGAAAGAATATCCGGCTACTAGGGTATCTGAAATTTGGAACGTTACCGTCAGCTGCAACAACAAGTTAAGAATACGCCGAAGAACTTCGCCAGCGGTTGGCAGACATACACGAAGCTGCCAGAGTGAAATTGAAAATAATGAGTGATCGTATGGAAACACATTACGATTTAAAGGCGTAGGATTTGAAAAAAATAATTTGGTTAGGTTGTAAGATTCAAAATGACGAAAAGATGGTGGTCCTAAACTAGATCGGCACTGCGAAATCCCTTACAAAATAGTTAAATGAATCAACGACGTATTCAAAATTATACACTTGCATAGATTGATTACCTACTTCGGAGAACAAGATCGATTTACCATCCCTTCGGAACGAACAATCTTAAGAAGGGGTGGTAAAAGAATAATCTAGAACATAGTAGGAATAACCTAAAACTATATAGAAATATAAGTAAAATAAATAATTTTGGCCATTGTAAATAGAACAATCTGGAAAAGGGATAATCTAGAACACAATAAGAATAATCTAGAACTATATAGAAGTATAAGTGAAATAAATAATATTAGCTTTAGGAAAAATAGTAACATTATCATAACATAACATTACATTACATTAATATTATCATAACCTAACATAAGATTACATTAACACTAACATTAACATAACATTATATTTGCATTAGAATTAGTAATAAGTTATCTAGAGAAATGTAAAGAACATGTAATATTATAGAATATAAGAAATTTTGTATAAATATCGCCAATTTCTGTAAATAAGAGGAGCTCTAATATGGATATGATAGAGTTAAGATCGAATAAACCGATCAAATGAAAACCGACAAACACGCAACAATATTTTTGGTTTGCAAAGGTTTCTGTATATAATTTTATTAGACAGTTATAAAATATTAACATATAAGTTGTTTTTTTTTAATGCATTTCTCTGCCACGTAAATGTGGATAGGAAATTACACAGTCTTTCCTGTTCAGGCGTTGCTATAAATGTCGTAAGAGGGAATAACTCTTACGACGCGTGTGGGATTCGAATCGACATCCCCTCGGTGTTTACAGTGTATTTTATACACTCTTACTCACTAGGCCACCGATGGCCCTACAGGTAAATTTTATTAATATAATTTTTCTGTCGTCACAATTTTGTATTAAATTTTCATTTACAGCATTTTTTATTAATAATCATCTGATATTTCAATTTTGATTTTTTCATTTAATTTTCACTAACAATTATTTAAAACGAGTAAGAGTGCAGTAGCGTAGACTGTGTAAACTCTGGGATACCCGTATGAACGTAATATTTCCTGTTTCTATAAAACTTGAACATCTTGATCATTCATATGTTTTAGTACCGACGTTAACTACCTAGATATATTTATGTAAATTGTGGAGTTGTATGACAGCTACCCAAATCTATTGCGCCTAGCATCATTTAGTTCCAAGAAATGCAAGAAGCCTGAATCGGCTGCTTTAGACCAATCAAATTTTACAAAAGTTGTTGACATGTACCTCGACACTTTTTCACTAAATTTCAGATAGCTAGCTTCAATAGACACTGAGAAAGGAAATTTATCGTCAACCGTAACTTCGTTTAATTTTCTATAATCAATAACTATTCGACATTTTTTTTTTGCCAGAACTGTCCATTTTTTGTGGTACTACTATTAGACGATTAGTATATCTAGAATTACTTTTTCTTATTATAGAATGTTCCTCCATTTCCTTAATTTGTTTCCTAACTTCTTCTTCTTTCTGAAGTGGAAATCGATATAATTTAGAATTTATAGATTGATTTGTTGTAGTACGAATTTCATGTTCTATTTCAGGAATACTTGTAAGTTTGTCTCCTTCTTTATAAAATAAACTAGTAAATTATTCTTCAATTTTTCTACTTGCCTAAGTTCTTCTGAATTTTAATGGTCCAATTTAGTTGAAGTTTTTCTAAGATCTAATGGTTCTAACGAATATATTTCATTTAATTGATATGACCTATTAATAAATTTAATATATTGATAATTTAAGTTAATAAGTCCTTCCTCTAAGTTTATTATTGCATAAATACTTTTGAGTAAATCAGCATCTACATCATATTATGAACTTATACTTTCTATTTGGTAATGTTTTTTCTTTCGATCTAAATCGGACATTTTTAGGAGCTTTTATTTGATAAGGTCCTGGTGTATGAAATTCCCATTTCATAGAATCTTTCCCATTTATTGTAGAGAAATGTATAGGATTTCTACTTTTTTAAAACCTAATGCTCTATCGTCAATTACACTGAAAGTAGATTCTGTGTCTATAAGAGTTAAATATGAATAATTATTAATATTAATTTTTTTTATCATAGGTAAATCATTCGAGGCTAGTTCATAAAAGCTCGATATGTTTAGCCTCGGCTTCCATTTTAGAGTCAGAATTTCAATTACAATCACAATTAGAATTCGAATTAGAAACTCGTTATTTATTATCTACTTCCATAGGCAATCCTTGTCTATACTGGTCTGCATTATATTATGATAATTTCTATTAAATTGCCTTGAATTTGATAATCTTCTTGATTGTAGTTTTGTTGTCGACATTGATCTGAATTATTATTTTGAAAACAATTTCTATTAAATTGCTTAGAATTAGGGGTACTTTGGAAATTTTGCCTATTATAAAAGTTATTTGAATTATTTTTCTTAGCATAATTAAATTATTATTGGTATTATTTTTATTTCTTTAATTAATATTATTAAATTTATTTTCATACAAATTTTGTTTTTTATTTTGGTTATTAAAATGATGATTTGACTTTTTAAATTCTGGTATAATGCAAGAATCTTCAAATTTTCTTTTATTTATAATATTTATTATTTTATTGAAATCTTTTTCTTCAAATATTCTATCTAAAAGAGTTCCTTGTACCATTTCCATTAATGGTTTTAACAAAGAAAGTATCAACGTTATGTGTCTAATAATTATAAGTTCTATAATAAATTTGTAGCTCATCGGCTTTGTATTTTATATTTTGTATTTCTGAAACAGTATTTCTATCCAGCCAATTGTGTAGTAGTTAAGAGCACCACCTCTCACTCGTAAAGGAGTGAGGGGTCTCGGGTTCGATCCCCGGCTGGGTAAATAAAAAAAAAAATATATATAATACTATACTCTTATAACATATTATCTTATAATTTATAAACTAATTTTTCATACCTAAAAATGGAAAATAATAATTACTAACAAAAATAATATAAATAAATACCTATAATCATGTTCCAGAAATAATCTATATCTAATAAATAATACTTAATACAAAAATACCTATTCCATCATGTGCACTTGTCAAACTGACTTCAATGACATATGACATGACTAGCATAACGCAGCAAACATTTGTACGTCAAGAGATAGGGATAAGTATTCGCACCATGATATCTTGCGGAAATATTTGTCGTCGTCTTTCTACAAGACGTGAGATTATGGAAATCATGTGGATAGCTACAGCAGACCAGTCATCTTGCTTAGCGAACAAAATATGACTCAAGAAACTGAAACAGAGCCTCGGATATTACAAAATTAAAGTACGGTAATGACCATTGGCACGAAAACGAGGACAAGAATTGGAAATTGGAATGTACGCACTCTGAAAGAAACATCAAGGTTAGCCCAAGTAGAAAGAGAAAGACAAAAATACAAAGTTAAAATTCTGAGCTTGAGTGAGATAAGATGGGCTGGCACAGGAGAAATAACTACATCTGAAGGAAGTAAGATGATATACAGTGGAACGGAGAGCGGAAGTTCCTTTCTAACCTTCGAAGTGACAACACTTCTTCTAATTACGGATTAAACTTTTTTTCTTTATTTTAA
This sequence comes from Poecilobothrus nobilitatus, assembly GCA_947095535.1. Taxonomy (NCBI): domain Eukaryota; kingdom Metazoa; phylum Arthropoda; class Insecta; order Diptera; family Dolichopodidae; genus Poecilobothrus; species Poecilobothrus nobilitatus. The sequence continues at coordinate 168,467,254 of OX352772.1, read as the reverse complement.
AAGTTATTAATATTATTAATATTTTAAATTTTATTTTTTTTTTTAAATTATATCAAAATTAAAATTTGTGCACTTTTTAATTAAAATTTTATTTTTTTTTTTTTTATTTATCTTAAAACGTTTTAAAAGTGTAGTGTGTAACTAAATATATTGAATTATACGGCTGCACTTTGATGGCGGCAGGATAAGTATTTTTTTTTTTTTTTTTATAATTTACTATACAAGAACTATACAATTTTTTTCTTATTTATATCAAAATTTTTGTTTTTTTTTTTTTATTTTATTTTTTATTTTTGATTTTAATTTTTTGAACTACATATCTATTTATTAAATTCGAATAATTTTTAGTTTTACAATTATAACTTCTAATTAAACACGTTCGGTTGGTTTTATTTACTTTAATTTACATTTATTTTTTATTTCTTATTTCATCTTAAAATCAATTTGTCGTATCTCCCTCCCACACGTATGATGGATGCTGGAGTTCTTCTTTTATTCTCAATTCGCTCAATTTTTTTTTTTAATACCACCATAGTTATTAGTGTAATTTAATTTATTAATTTCTGGTGGTAAGTTTAGCTTTTGGTGAGTTTGTGGTTGTACCTGCGTTCAATAAGGTCACTTAAAAGTGTATATAAAAAACTGTTGAACGTTGTTATAAACCGTTTGCTCGCTCAAAGCAAAAGATTAAAATATTAAAATTAAAGTATTAAAATTATTAGTACGATATCAAGGTATTGATATTGTTAATAATTTATTTTAAAGTGTTGTCAAGCTCGGGTTATTTAAATCGTACACTTTTACTTTTGATTTCGATTTTAATTTTGATTAAATTTTAATTTTTGTTCATTTCAATTTTTACTGTAATCTTAAATTACATACTTTAATTTATTTTAATTCAGATTTTGATTTTGGTTAATCTTGGTTTTAATTACAATTTGATTCTATTTTAATTCCGATTTTGATTATAATTTTAAATTAAACTTAAATTTTAACGTTATTCTGGTTTTTTTTATTGCTTTTTGTTTTCCAACAAAATTACCAATTTTAATATTAATTTCTGTAATATACCCGGGTTGCAAACGAATTTTCATGCCGTCGAGTGCCATCTTAGTTCAATTAAACCAGCAATTTTAGCCCTATGTGAAACACAAGTCAGTAATCACAATGGTAACTTTAATGTTACCGGCTACTCACTTATTTCACACTTCGTACCCAAAAGAGGTATCGCTGTCTATATAAAAAATGACATTGCTTTCAACACACTTCCAAAATATAAATGTTCTAGCCCAACCTTCCACTACATTTGGGTAAAAATTCTCGTTGGAAAGCATGTCATACATTTGTGTTTTCTATACAGATCACCCAACTTAAATGAACAAGAAACTGCTATGGAAATTGAAAATCTATCGAACCAGATCAATGAAATTTTGGACGCATCTCCAGAATCTGAAATTGTTCCGGCGGGAGATTTCAACATTCATAACAGGGACTGGCTTCATTTTTCGAGCAACATCTCCCCGAGTCAAAACTGAATTGGGAAACAAGTTGAACTATTCTCCACACTGTTCCACCTTTCTCAACTTGTTAAAAATCCCACTAGGATCCTGGACCGTGCTGATCAAGAGGGTCACCTCTTGGATCTGTTTCTCACCTAACACCCTGAAAAATATGTGGTTTCAGTTGGTTGCCCCCTGGGTAATTCCGATCATTGTTTGGTTAAGACAAGCTTCCGGGTAAGCCCAATCCCCAATCAGAGGTCCCTCCCAAAAAATTAGTTTGGCGCTACAGCCATGCTGACTGGGAGGGTCTTAACAACTTTTTTAGAACATTTGATTGGTCATTCTGCTTCCGTAATAAGAATGTTAACTTTGCTGCAAATGCCATTAGTGAAACTATTTTACTTGGAATGAGGATATCATTCCTCATTCCATGAAATCTGTTAAGAGGAGGCCCAAATCTTGGTTTAATCGCATTTGCAAAGAAGCCATTTTTAGAAAAGAGAAGGCTTTTAAACTGTATCAAAACAATAGATCGGAGGCTCTCAGGGCCAACTATATAGTGGTGAGAAACAGATGCAAGAGAGTTATCAACAAGCAAAAATTCTTGTTCATCCACATGCCAAAGAACAGCAAATCCTTTTGGACATTTGCTAATAGTCTAAAAGAAGACGTTAGAGGGTCTTCTTTTCCACCACTTGTTGGTAATAATAACAAAACAGTATCAGATTCAAAACAGTATCAGTATCAGAGAAAGCGAACTTATTTGGCAAGCAGTTCGCTTCTAACTCGACACTGCCACAGTCAGCTCAGATTTCACTGCCACAGTCAGCCACCTTCTGTTCCCCGAGTTGGCTGTTCCTTTGGAAAATTTTACTTTAGGACGCGGGCGGTGATGAAAATCTTGAAAAATCTTGATTCAAATAAGTCAGCCGGTCCAGATGGTATAACCACCATGGTGCTTAAAAATACCTACTCCAGTATTTCAAATCCTCTGCGCAACCTTTTCTACCTCTCCCGCACTTCGGGTATTCATCCTACCTAATGAAAGGTTGCACATGTTTTCCCAATTCCCAAAAAAGGTAATAAAAGCGATTCCTCCAACTACCGCCCAGTGTAAAATTTAATATGCATTTCCTTAAAATTTAGTAAACAAGTGTTAAATTTAAGTTTTTTTTCATCAAATCAATTGATTTTTAGTATACATTTTTATTTATAAAAGCAATGTGTTTATTTATAATATTTATATAGATATGTGTTTTTCCTTTCTTAATTATAATTAAAATAGGGCTTTTCTTTCGAAACTCTTAGCATATTAACATTCCCTATTATGGCCCTAACATTGATATCTAAATTGGGAGCTGCCTTTAAATTAAGATCTATTAGGGAATGATGATCTGCACCACTAATGCCTTTTTCTGAAGTATAAAAACTAAGAATATATTTCCAATTATGTAAAAACATTAAACAACAAAAAGAATATATTAAAAATAAGAAATCCAGTCTTTTTTAAAAATAGTAAATAACAACAATATTTGTCTTTTCAATAACAATAATTATGAATTAATCATAAAATATATGTTATGTACATACATACATATATATCTACATCGTCTAGAAAAGGCAAAATAATTTTGTTTTAATTCAAAAACATTAGCATTTAGAAATAAGCAATTTAATATATTCTCAATTACATACTTTTAAAACCAAATTTTTTTACTACATATGTAGGTACAAACATATACAAAAATGGTATGCATATTTTATGTGTGATATTAAAAATCTGCTAACACAGTCACACCAAATTCCCAAATTCCCAACTATTATTATTTAGTTGATTTATAGATTTATTATTTTTTAATATGTAGGCAACAGTTATATTTATATGAATAGACGGTAAACGTAAACGAACAAAAAAAAATTGTATGTATGCATATGAATGGACGGTTAACATAAACGAACAAAAAAAAAATTCAGAATGTTCTATAGGTAGCTGATAATTTATATTTTTTAAATAGACTGTATGCATAAATTTAATATTAAAAAAAAAAAATAAGTTCTTAGCGTACCTAAATAACAGAAAAAAAAAAGTAAAATGTAATACTGAAAGAAAAATAAAAACGAATAGAAAAAAAAGAGAACAAAAAATGTTACTTTGATTGTTTTTAATATTTTTAAAGTCTATTTCTTATTTATATGTGCAGATCTGATATTTACCCACATAACAAATAGAAAAAAAGAAATATTAAAATGTTATGCAATGAAAAGAAAGAAAAAACTAGGCAGTGTATAAATCAAAGTTTTTAAAGGGTCGCATTTTAAGTGGAAATAAAGAACATTATAAAATTGCAATATTTCTATTTAAATTTTGAATTTAGCTATGCAACGTTTTCTTAATTTTTTTTTAAATTTTACCGCATTATGATATAATGCAACACTGAGAAGTTCAGCTCATAATATAGATACATATGTATATGAATGAATATATGGCTATTTATGTATGTAGTTATAGATTTATTATTTTTTTTTTTAATATGTAAGCAACAGTTATATTTATATGAATGGACGGTAAACATAAACGAACAAAAAAAAATTCAGAATGTTCTATAGGTTATAATTTATATTTTTTAAATAGAATGCATGTATAAATTAAACATTTAAAAAAAAAAAAGAAATACTTAGCGTACCTAAATAACAGAAAACAAAAAAAAAAAGAAAAAGGTAATACTGGAAGAAAAATAAAAACGAATAGAAAAAAAAGAGAACAAAAAATGTTACTTTGATTGTTTTTAAATATTTTTAAAGTCTATTTCTTATGTATATGTGAAGAGCTGATATTTACCCACATAACAGATAGAAAAAAAGAACTATTAAAATGTTATGATTTTAAAAGAAAGAAACATACGTTTCATATTTCCGTACATAACAGATAAAAAAAAATATATTAAAATGTTATGTTATGAAAAGAAAGAAAAAACAAGGCAGTGTATGAATCAAAGTTTTTAAAGGGTCGCATTTTTAAGTGGAAATAAAGAACATTATAAAATTGCAATATTTTTATTTAAATTTTGAATACTTATATTTGTCGTTACTAAAAAGAATAAAATAAAATAAATAAAAAAAATTTAAAAAAACACAGCTTTTTTGAACTAAAAAGTAGAAAATAAATTTTTAAAAGCAAGTTTTTCTGTAATTTTCTAAACTATATTGTTACAATCGAGATTTCTTTGAAAAAGTTTAGTTCAGTATGTCAAATATATGTAAGTTTTAAAGTCTGTGAAATTAAAATAAAAGCTGGAGGCAACAAACGCATAACTATAAACTTATATTTTTAAATTTTGCCTCCAGCTTTTATATTAATTTCACAGACTTTAAAACTTATATATACTTATATTTATATATATATTTGACATATTGAAATAAACTTTTTCAAAGAAATCTCGATTGTAACAATATAATTCAGAAAATTACAGAAAAATTGCTATTAAAAATTTATTTTCTACTTTTTAGTTCAAAAAAGCTCTTTTTTTTTAAATTTTTTTTATTTATTTTATTTTTGTTATTATCTTTGCGTCGTTTTGACGTAAAATAGTTTAAATTTTTAATGAATGGTCTTTTTATAGATTTTCGTTTTCTTTTACCAGAACCATACATTTCATTCAGTTTTCGTACGGCACCACGTCGTACATTTTTAACAATCTCTTTACTACAATGTTGCATAACTTCTTTTACATTTGCACCAGATGTAATATCAGATAAAGCATTGATACCAGAGTTAATAATTTCTTTATTCAAAATATCAGCGCCTGAAGTAAATAATGGTTTCAAATATCTAAAAAGTCCCCCAAAAAAACTTCCCAATCCACGACCTCTTTGAAAAGGTACGGTTGAATGTAATAAATGGCCGATATCATCAAGTCCTACCAGATTGAATTAAATAATACTTATAGTATACTCTCTCTATAATGAATAAAATAAAATAATATATAGTTTTGTAAAATCGCTTTTATTTATACTTTTTTAAAATGTAATACAATTTTTGTTGGAATTGAACTATTGGAAAAGTTTATTTTGTATCCATATTTATCACATAAAAGTAATAAAATGTTATTAAATGATTTCTCCACATTGCAATATTGAATATTACTGAATTCTTTTACAGTATCAGTGAAAAAATTTTGTATGTTAACAGATCTTAAACACCATACATCTTTATCACCTATTTTTTGCGGTTCAATTATGTCTGTATATCTGGTTTAATAATGGGAATCAATATTACACTATCTATAAAAGTTTTGAAAGCTTCTATTACACGTGATTTATATTTTTTAAAATCTGTAACTTTAAAACATACTTGATTGAAACATGTTGATAACAGTCGAGGATATAAGCATAATTTGCTCTTATTTTTATATCTATTTTAGGCCTAGTAACACATATTCTAGTGTAACTTATATTTTTAGGGCATCTCCTCAGCTTTTGCTGGTTGTGTATAATGAACTTCATCGTTTATAAAATTAAAAATTCCCCAAATCAACTGTCGTTCAACTTCTTTTCTTGTAAACCTATTAAGTGGGCGTATATTTTGAATTAGTGTTGGTAGTAGAAAAACTTTCCAGCCGCATATCATTTGTTTTTCTATGTATCTTTCTGCATACCTTTAATAAATATTTGAGTACTTTTTTCCCATTCTTCACCATACACATTTGGAACGAAATCATTAACATACATTTCTGAAATACCGACTTTCCACCTTGAATCTCACATGTATTTATTCATTTTATTTGTAAAAGATGATAATGAATTTTCTGGATAATAATTCATAGATGAATCACTGAGTAAAGTGACACAAAATTCATCATTTACTTGTATGTTGTCCATGAGCTTGCGGACTTATTCTTACGAATTGGAAAATTAAGTTCTGTTTGAATATTACCTGATGCTGACCTTAAAACACGTCTTGATGAATCAACTCTTTGCTATTTATAGTTTTTTCGTTGATGGACTTGGGCTATCTAAAGGAACAGTTTTAATGTCTCCTGTATCAGTTTCAAAAATTTGTATATTTTGATTTCTAATTGATTATCTTTTTCTAAGACGTTCTCCAAGTGAAGCATCTGACAATGCTTTTGTTAAAACATTTTCCTGAATTTCATCATCAAATACTTCATCAGCTTCTTTTTCATATTCTTCTTCTTTAGGAACAACTTGTATTCCAACATTCTTACATTCAGGGAAATGCGATTGAGTTTCCGCATCTATATACATTGGTTTTGCACGAGTTTGAGTACCTTTTGTTTCCGTAATTTTAACTTTCTCCTCTTTATTTCTAGGAAGTTGTCGTTTTTTGTTTCTTATTTTAAATAGATTTTGTCTGTATAGATACCATTTTTGAGTGTCCGTGAGATGTTTAGTTAACAATATTTTTTTCATATTTTTATGCAACGCATTAAGTTCAACGTTCGCATTTTGCTTAATTTTCTCATAAATCTCAGGTTTTAAAATTATCATTTTATTAAATGTTGTATTATTCATTTTATAAAATTTCCAATTATCCCTGATAGTACTGACCAAGAAGTGTAGGTAAAAATCCACCACGTTGAATAATGATTTTTCTTTTGCTATTTATAGATTTTTTCCGCCAAATAAGTGATCTAATTCTTTTTTATACTTTCGTAATTGGGTTGTTGCGTTTTTACTCAGATTACAATTACCTTTTAAAATATTTAAACGAGATTTCGCAAAATGTTTTTATTACTTCAGGGTCACAGTGTTTTATAATTACTTTTTGGAATTTTGGTTTAGAGTTTTTTAACAGCTGGAATATATGTCGATTGGTCTTCAAACATTTCATATTCCTCCCTAAATTATTCTAATTGATCTCGTACAATAACACAAACCTTTTCCAAATATATCACTTCTTAATCGAAATATATCATTAACGTCTTGAGTAAGATCTATTAATATATAGCCATATTGGTCTGACGTCACATCATTATATACTTTTTCAAATGCTTTGATTTGATTGGGATATATTTGGCGAGCTAAAGGTAATATCTGCGATTTATCTCTTGGATTTTTGAAAAGTGCTAAATATTTACAGTTAAGTTAAATATCTCTTGAAAATTTACTCTGGTGAAAAACATTTTGAGTTACAAATATTACAGATACATTTCTATGATGTGATCCTCTAGTAAATAAATCACATACATACTTATCATGAGAATTTAACAGCATATCATCGATAATAATTAACAAAGGTTTTTGATTATCATTAAAATCTGGAATAGTGTTACTATATTCTACATCTTTGATATATTTTGGAACGGCATTTTTGTCTGGATTACACCAAATTATTCTAATGTGGTTGTATATTTTCTTTTTTGTATTTTATTAAATTATGAATAAAAGTGGTTTTACCCCAACATGATGGACCCGCCACCATCACAGTAAATGGGTGAAATAGCAAAACAAAAAAAGTTCACTTCAACATTAAACAAAAAATTCACGTTATGCATGTATGCGAGTATGCTTACAGATCAGCACGAAAATCTCATAGGGAAGAATACGCATGTGATAGAAGTAGATTTCAAAGACGTATAAAAAAAGTTGGTCTCACTATTTCTACAATTTTAACATCTGATCATCGTAAAAAAATGTTTCAACTTAGATTTAAATAAAAATATAATAATTAAAGAATTTAAACATAAAAATAAATGTCTTTTATTTTTATCTTATGTTTATAAAATAGATACCATTTAACCTATCTTTGAATTATTTTTATTCCATACAAAAATAGAAAAACTAAAAAAATAAATATAAATACATATCAAGAGTATATCTTTTGTTTAATCAGTTCCATATTTTTGACTTGCTGTTTGTTTTCTTTTTATTCATATTTTCTGAACATTCTTAATTAAAAAATAAAAAAATATCTTACACGACATGCAGTCAGTTAATTAATGACTTTCGTTTTCTCTTTTCTTCCATAAATTCTTAAAGTAGAAAAACACAAATATGTATCTATTCAGAAGAGACCACATTTTTATATAAGCATGCTAAAATAAAGAACAAGTTTTTTTATTTTCATTTCCTTCAAATGCAAAATTTTTTTCTTATCAATTTTAAAGATGCTCTGTAGATTTAAAAATAAAAAAATTTTTTCTGTTTTTTATTTTCATATAAGAAATTTTCTTACAACTTTTATATGTGCATACTAGGCGCTTCAGTTAAAGGGGCTACAGGAAAAGTTATTCCACAAAATTAGATTTTTGGCAATGCTTATCTTACTTAAAATTTCTTTGCTTTATTTCAAATGGTGTAGAAGTTTTGTAAACACCCGGACAGACGGACAGAGTGAAACTAATAGCACATTTTTTAATTTTTTTTTGAAAAATGCATAACAGTATAACAGTTTAACTATGAAGTAAATTTTTTTTTCCAACAAGAAATTTTATAATCATTTATTCTATACTTAAAAATCATTTTCAATAGTTTCAAAAATGGATTGTGTCACAGTAAGGAAAAATTATATGTATTAAAAAATTAGTTTACTGAATATGTATGTTCACATTTTCTTTTGCCTGGGCACCCATAATTTTGTTTTTATTTTTATTTAAAGTTTTAAAACACCATAATAAGAAACTTATGAATAACCATAAAAAGAAACTTAGTACTTTTAAGGCTTTTTATTTTGTATACGAATTTGCCTTTTTGTGTTTAGTTGACGTTTACGGGAAAAGAATTGTCTAAAGATGTAGGAGAGGTTAGGTATATATTTTTAAATTAATTTCAGGTTTTTAAACATGTAGAATCTTCACAACTAATAAGTTTAAAATCATCTAAAGTAGTTTCAATTTAACAAAGTTTAGGCTTAATACAAATGGTAAATTGCTATAACCTATTTATTATACCCCTTGTCAGCATTTTTTTTAAATTACCGAGTTTGTTTTGACCTTGCTTCATTTTACATGGGTGGGTACATGTGAGTCAATGAACCACATGCTCACACCCATGTAAAAAATAAGTAAAGATTGTAAAAAATGTGTTAAATGAAAAAAAGGTTGAAGGAATACATTGAAAAAATTAAAAATATGTATTAATATGTACAAATAGAGCAATGAGAAAAAATTTGGAATTAATTTTTTAAAATGTTGTTAATAAAACATTGACTGTCAAAGTATTAGCACGCATTTTTTAGCGCTGTTAATAAAAAAACGAGGAAGAATACAGTTGCCTTTGTCAACTCTTAGATACCCGTACAACACGTTATGTTCATAGCCTGTCACTCTGCTTATAATATTATTTTTTTAATTTTTTAGTATTTTAAAATAACTTGGGAGAATTTGTAAATAGGACTTTTGGGGAATGTGTATTTGGAATTTTGGGGGGCTGTAACTCCGGAACCCTATATAATTAAGAAAACCCGTTAACACATGTAAAAATACATTGTTGAACTTTTAATTTTCATGTCTTGCCGAAAAATAATTTTTACAGGTGCCTAAGTTACAGGTGTCTAAAAATAGCAAATTTTCAGTTTTTGAGCCGTAATAACTCTTAAAGAGGGGGTCCTACCAAAACATTCTAAAAGTTCTTTCTTGTCTCAAAATTTCAGATCCATATCTCAAAGCATGCCGGAGTTATGAAAAAAAAAATATCAAACAAAATTTAGTTTTAACATAACGGTAAATTTAAATAGTGAATTACAATATATTACATAATTTTTATATTGTTTTATAGAGACAAGAAAATTTCCGGTCTTCTAGTGTTTTCAGATTCTAAAACTACTACTCAGAGCCTGAGATATATACATCTGAAAATAGGAGTTTTTTGCAACTTCGGGGGTTGCAACTTGGGAACGCTATACAATCAAAAGAAACCATTATCACACATAAAAATATATTACTGGAGCTTTAATTTTTTGTCTTGCCGAAGAAAAATGAGTACAGGTGCCTAAGTTAAAGGTGTTTAAAAATAGCAAATTTTCAAGTTTTGAGCCCTAATAGCTCATAAACAGGCGGTGGTACAAAAAAAGCAAAGAATGAGCATAAGTTTCTGAGGAAACTTATACTCATTCTAAAAGTTCTTTCTTGCTTCAAAATTTCAAGTCTCTATCTCGAAGCGTGCCGGAGTTATGAAGGTTAAAATTTCAGGCAAAATTTTGTTTTCACACAACGGTAAATTTAAATACTAAATTTAAAAAAATTGTATAATTTTGATACGAATTTACAAATTAAAAAAATAGCTGTCGAATGACGTTTGCTGATTGAAAAAATCTTAAGCAGAACATGAGACATATGCATAAAAATAGGGCTTTTTCAAAGTTTGAGGGGCTGTAGCTCCGTAACGGGTGGGACTACAGAAAAAAGTTGTTAAGAATAAAATTAATATTTTTATGATATCTATCAGCAGTTAAATTTTCATGTCTCTATTTCAAAAAAAAGCTGGGGATCTAAAATTTAGGTGTACGAGAGCTACCCGAAGTTATTGTCGGATCTCAACCAAAAAAAACAGGGAACCTACAAATTCTTGTAACAATATTTTGTGTTCATTTCAAGACTCTAGCTTTCTTAGTTTTTGACTTATCTTGCTGACGGACGGACGGACGGGCGGACAAAGCTCAATCGACTTAGAATTTTTTTCTGATCCGATCCATACCTTTGAAGGTATATCTAGCTAGCTTATTTCGAGGTGGTACAAACGGAGGAGCAATTTTAATATACCCGATCCTTATCGTACGGGTATAACGGGGAGGAATACAGTTGCCTTTGTCAACTCTGTGATACCCGTACGAACCGTTAGTATGTTTAAAAACTTTTCCAAATATGCTATAGTACCCTTTAATACTACGCGGCAAATGTATAATAATTTATACTATACATATGTATTATATATCATTCATTCATCAGTGACATATACGATAAGTAAATAAACATGAATCATATAAGTACGTATACTAATATCATATAAATATAAATTCTTCAAACAACCGTTATAATTTTTATTTATTTAATTTTTTTTGTACATCCTTAACAATTTCAAATTAAAAAAAAATGCGAAAAAAATAGTTAAAAAAATTTAAAAAAATTAAGCCACACTCTCATTAATTTTATGGTAAAGCTATATTATTAAGAAAAGTTATTAATACAAATAAAATTATAATATTAGAGCTTTAATTGTTTTATATCACTTCAAAAAATTAGGACAGGTGTTAAAAAATAAGAAATTTTTAGTAATTGACCCCATACAGCTCCAAAACAGGGGGCGATACAAAAATATTTTCTGAAATGACTAATACTCATTTTCAGAGACCTAACTATTTCAAAATTTCAAGTTTCAAACTTAAACTGTTTGGAAGATAGAAGGAGTTAAGAATTTTGCAAAATTTTAATTTCACATAACGGTAAATTAAGACACTGTATGGCACAAGTATATATTTATTGTATATATATTTTTAAAGCTAATAAAAGAGGTAATTGTTTGGCGTTAATTTCAAACTGAAGATATACCTTATAAAACTTGTGTTATAACAATTTAAATATAGATCTTTTACGAACTTTGGGGGGCTGTAGCTCCGTAACGGGTTGTTTTAAAGAAAAAAGTTGCTCCATAAAATTAATATTTTTATGATATCTATCAGCAGTTAAAATTGTATGCCTCTATTTCAAAAAAAAAAATGTGGGGATTTGAAAGTTAGGTGTTCGAGAGCTACCCGAAGTTTTGGTCGGATCTCAACCAAAAAAAAAGGGAATCTACAAATTAATGTAAGAATTTGCTTTAATTTCAAGACTCTAGTTTTCTTAATTTTTGTGTTATCTTGCTGACAGACAGACGGACGGCCGGACAAAGCTTAATCGACTTAGAATTTGATTCTGATGCGATCCATACTTTTGAAATTACATTTAACTAGCTTATTTCGAGGTGTTACAAACCGAGGAGCAATTTTAATCTATCCGATCCTTATCGTACGGGTATAACTATTTTATAAATATTTTAATAAATAAAATAAATAAAAAAAGGAAAACTCATTTATATAGCTAAATATAAAATATTACATGAATAATTATCATTGATTTAAATAAAATATTATCAAATTAAATACTAAATCTAAAGAATTGCTAATCAATGTGAAAAATTTAATAAAAAGAAAGAGACTAGCTTATTTCGAGGTGTTACAAACCGAGGAGCAATTTTAATCTATCCGATCCTTATCGTACGGGTATAACTATTTTATAAATATTTTAATAAATAAAATAAATAAAAAAAGGAAAACTCATTTATATAGCTAAATATAAAATATTACATGAATAATTATCATTGATTTAAATAAAATATTATCAAATTAAATACTAAATCTAAAGAATTGCTAATCAATGTGAAAAATTTAATAAAAAGAAAGAGATTAAAATTAACTTTTAGTTAAATCAGCAATAAAGAAAGATTTTATCTTAATCTAACAGAAATAATATGTATAAATTTTCCAGTTTCTATTAAACAAATATATCAAAACTTAATTTAAGTGTAAATAAATATTATATCTAAAAGTGTATAATAGTAATTTAAAGTATCAAATTACTTTACATTTTGATTACTTAAAAATGAGATTTTTCTTAAATTACTCTCAGAACTGAAATATTTTTTAAATTAACAAAAAGTATCGTCATTTATTTTGCATAATAATGTTTTATGAGCGCAATATTCAGGTGAGTGTAAGAGTTGTTATAGAATTAAAAAACTTATACTCATTGTCTATTTGGTCCGCCATTTTCGTGCATGTTAAAAATTTAATTAAATGAATAATAATCGTGAACAACATTTTAATTAATCAAAACCAACTTATTTCTTAAATTATAATATTCAAGTAAAAACAGAAAACATTTAAAAACTCCACATAACTTTCAAATCATTAAAAAGGAAAAATTATTATAGTGATTTAATGCAGAATATTAATAAATAGAAAGAAAAATATTCAAAATTAAAACACAATAATCTTTTTAATCTTTTTATTTTTAAAATGATAAATTCACAAAATAACAATGGAAAGTTTAACTTAAATTTAATAAACACAAACTACGCATATAATAAAAAATCAATATTATAAAATATATTCAATTTTTGTTTTTTATTTAATTTAATTTACTTATTCTTCATGTGCAAAACAAAACTTTAATATGATACTAACATTACAAAACAGTACAATAAACTGTAAATAAATTATAGTTAAACTAGATCTAAACCTGATCTTTAATAAATAATCAAAAAGAATGAAAAAATTAAATAAATAATTAATGCAATAGCAGTAAATAATGAAACTAGGAAATTAAAAAATGAATAAACTTAAACTAATAATTGAAGCAAAACCTTAAATTAAATCAAAACAAATTAACTTACTACATTTAATTAATAATTGTCACAAACTGACATACCAAGAAGTAAATAGTACTGCCATATGAATATTTAACATTAATACATATTTAATACAAGTGATTTGGGCCACCTACAAATTAGTACATGTGTGACCTGACGGTGAATTATAATAACAAAAATAATTAAAATTTAACTTTCAAATATATTAATATTCATTATAAAATAAAATAAAAATTTATTTATTTAAAACATTCACTTTTATTAACAAATTCACGCAATACATATCATATTCGTATTAATAAAATTATATTACTTAATCTAAGTTTCATATAAACAAACATTTTTAAATATTGTGTTCTATTTTTAAATAATTGTTTCTTAATTTATTTATTTGTTTATATTTTTTTATTTTTACTGAATTTTTAATTTATTTTATTCAAATTAATATAATGTACCACGCGATTAAATAACAAATAAAAACTATTAATTTTGGCATTTGGATATTGTCAAGACAAGTGTTTAAGTCAATCAATCAAAATTAAATTAATTGGTATTCCCAGTAGCACTTAAGTCTCCTAGCGGCGAAATTAGTAAAGTAACAATTAAAAAATTATTAATTTACAATAATAAATAAATAATAAGGGTATTCACAAGTTGATGCAAAGTGGTCTTACACCAGTGCAAAATTTTGCACCGTAACTTATGTCAATTTTTTGACAGTTAAAGCGCACAATTTGTTGTTGTTTTCATGTATAAAAAAGTGCAAAATTTTGACAAGACCTAAACCCTATTGCATATTTGTACAAGACCATTGCAAAGTTTGTTTATATATTTTTTGTAAGCGCTATAATATTAGACAAAAATTTAAAAAATGCCTAAAAAGGTGGAAAAAAATAATTTCTGATTATTTATTAATGCGTATGAAGATATACAAATATGTGAAATTTTTGGTAGGTATATCATAATTCGTGTTTTACATTTCACCATATATGTAGGTACTGTACTACCTATTTCTAAAACGTTTATTGAGTTATTAACCCACTCGAAATCTTTATATGGTATACTTTAGGACATAGCCCAACCGTACAAATTATTTGCGTCTTCATAAATTATGTATTTGGATGTATTATTTACATAGAATTTTTCTTTCATATATTTATTATTAGCTACAAAATGGCACAAAGAACATTAAATGAGCCTTCCACGTATTCCTCATTTTATAATATTGTGCATGTTTATATCTATACATAATTGTAGCTCTATTTCTGTGTATTTAAGCAATACTTGCCAAGACAGACCTGGAGTAGTGCAAAAATTTACAGGGTCTAAATTATAAATATTTCTACATTTTTTCTAAAATTTTCAAAAACCTGCCTAAAATTAAATCTATTTCTAAATACAATTTAAGATAATCTAATAAATTTTGGCAATTAAAAGATTTCCATACAGTAATAGCATGATTATAATTATAAGCATGATAATAATGATGAATATCACCATTATATACTAGTCTATTGCGCAAATAATCCGGATACAATTTATTTCTAATTTTAAAAACAATGATAAACACGTTCATGATAATGCTTTGATAAACTGACATCCAACCCAGGGCTTCAAGCATAAAACTTATTGTTGTATATCTGCTGACCCTCAAAATTATTCGCATTGCACGATTCTGTAATTTTTGCAATCTGCCTATATCTTCTTGTTTTAACATAAATAAAATAGACGAACAGTATTTAAAATGCGGTTTCATCATAACATTATAAATTTTTATTGTATTCACAAATGACATCCTACGCCTGATTTTTGAAAAAAAGTATAACTTCTTTGAAATTTTTTTATCAATATAAGTTGCATGACTTTTGAAATTCATCTTATTATACTTCTTCAATCCATATATCATCCATTTTTATTTCAATACAGTTAATTTTTATAAGTTTTGTTTTTTTTTATATTTAATTTAAGTTTATTTTGTTTTAACCAATTACACAAGTTGTTTAGTTTAAAATTGAATACATCAACACATTCATTTATATTATCACCAGCTATATATAACAAAACATTATCCGCAAATAAAACTGATTTAGACTTTTGGAAAACTTTAGGCATGTCATTTATAAATATCAGGAACAAAAATACACTTAAGATATTGCCTTGTGGCACATCCAGCTCTACTTCAATTTGATCTGATAAAGCATTACCAACTATTGTTCTTTGCATTCTGTGAACCGAACCATTGAAACCATTTACACTCAGTGCCTTTAACACCATAGCATTTTAACTTTTCTATTCAAATAGCATGATCAACTGTCTCAAAAGCTCTTTGAAGATCTATAAAAACTGCATTCATCTTCCAATTACTAACTACCAAATTTAACAAAAATTCACAACTATGATTTTTTCTAAAACCAGATTGGTTTTCATAGATTAAGTTAAAGTTTACTAAATACTCCTCCAACTGATTATTTACTATTTTTTCTATTATTTTCGACTCTAACATAATGGTATTTACTGGCCGAAATTCTCCGCATTTTTTTTGTCCTTTTAATGTTTTCAACCGAAACTACTATTGTTTCTTTCCAGTATTCAGTAAAAAACCCAGTCTTTAAACTATGATTTATTATAGTTGACAAATTTTGACCAATAAGATCAAATGAATCTATCAGCATTTGTACATTCACCTGATAATAATCTTTTTTTTTATTAATACTTTTCAATACATTTTCCAATGCACCTAAATCAATATATTTAAATTTAAAATATCGCTTTCATCCATGAGTGAATTATACGGAATATACGCTATTTCTTCATTAATCTGCTTAATACTATTTACAAAATACCTATTAAATTTATTAACTTTTACAGGTTTACTATTTTCTACTACATTGTTAAAAATTATTTCATTTATTTCATCTACTTTTTTTCTAATACGTGTATTTTAATATTTTCCCACGTCGTTTTTTGATCATGTGAATTTTCTACTTTATTTCTTATAGAATTGTTTTTAGCATGATTAATTCTGTTCTTATACAAATTTCTAATGGATCTGTATTTTTTCTATTCCACATCATTATTTCTCCATACTGCTACTTTCTATTGATAATCTTTTTGCAGTTTTAAATTTTTTAAGCCATTTGTGTACCAACTTCTTTCAAAATTATTTACATTTTTCATTACAATAAATTGACTGACGATTTCATGTAAGGACTAGGTGAATCTACATGCCTTTGTATTTACGTCATAATAATATATTGTCATAATATCATTGAGCACAATTTTTGATCTAAAAATATTTTTATTATATTTCAATACTTTAATTTTTTATTTTCATTCAATTGTTTATCCTAATAGTTTCATGATCACTAATTTTTTCTTCGGGTTCCACACTGGCAATCACGTTTTCATAACAATTCGTAATTACCCAGTCAATAATGGTTTTTGAATGTATTGTCACACGAATATATTCCTTTACTATTTATCTAAACAAATTTTCATCAAGAATTTCATTTAACTTCATTCGACAATTATCATTAAAATCCCGCATTATAATTATTTTTTCAATTTTTGCTTTTAGGCTTTTAATATAAAAATTAAACTCCTCAAAAAACTCATCATTGTCAGATAAATATTTTGGCGATCTATATAAACCTATTAAGTGAAAAAAACTGCTTCTATTACATAATTTAACATGTAACATCCATATTTCATTTCTAAGAGAAATTGTATTAATAACTTCAATATTCCAATCTCTTTTACAATAAAATAATACTCCACCGGTACGCCTAGTTTTACTATCTACTCTTACAATATTGTAACCATTTTCAATTATTGCATCATCATCATCCTCTACTAAGTGTGTTTCTGTTAGTCAAATTACATCCACATTTTTTCTTTTTACTAAATCCTCAATTTCTACAAAATTATTTACAACACCTTGACTATTGCAACACCAACATGCAATATTGTGTGATTGCTGTAAAAAAAAATTTTTTTTTCAATTTCTATTTTCCTCAGTAATGTTGGACAATTTTTATCAAGAACATTATGTGCTATATTCAAATCTAAATTCAATAATTTATTAACCTTTTACAATTGATACACTCGTACATTTCTGATTTACAATCCTTTATTAAGTGATTGCCACCACATTTCCTACAAACTTTCTCTTTAATATTGCACGACTGTACTTTGTGACCAAATCCCAAACAATTCAAACACCTACGAACATCATAATTATCATAAACTCTACATCTATGCCATCCAATCTTTATTTTTTTTTCTTCTCCTAGAATATTTTTAAAGTCTTCAAAATTAATTTCCATAATTGCATTATATTCATACGTCTCTCTATTTGTTTTGTATGTTTTAATACATTTGACTTCTTCATCAAATTTCAAATTATTCTGCTTTTTTATTCTTTCAATAATATCTTCTTTTTCATAATTTTCAGACATGCCGACAACTAAAATTTATGGTTTAATATCCTTAGGTACTATAACATCATATTGCTTTTCCATTTTACTTTTTGCCACCTTTTCAAGTCTTTTAATAGTTTCTTATCTTCACAATAAATTGCTACTGTACCATCCTTCTTTTTTGATATTCCTCCGACATTAAAATTCACCGGATCAATATTGTTTTTAATATCTGATTTCGTCAATTCAGCTGTTTGCGTCCTTTTTGGTTTTATTACTAGCATTGGTTTTTTTAACCATATCAGAATACGTTACAACTTTGTTACTTGGTTAATCTACATCAATATTTTTTGCATCCAAATTCTCCTTTCTAAAATTTTCAACTTTAATTTTTCTTATTTATTTACTAACCTTTCATTTTGTTCTTTAAAGCATTCCATTAATTTAATAAATAAACTCATATTTTTAATTTCAATTTTCTTTTCACAGGTTTCATATGCCACTTTAAGTGATCTCAATCTCTCCATATATCTACCTTCTATATATCTGCTTCAAGTGAACCCTTAATCTCCTCTTCATTTTTCTTCAGCAATATATCAAATTCATCACGATATTCTTTCAAACAGCTTTTGTTGTTTTATACACTTTTCTGTATCTTTTTTAATACCAAATCTACATTAGGAATATAGACCATACAGACATTACAAATTAGCCTTAACATACCATTTGTTTTCAAAACTCCACAACTATACTGACCCAATCCACTACATTTCAAGGAAATATGATATAGCTTAACGCAAACACACCTGACTCACATTACTCATAGCTTAACGCAAACACACCAAGCACACCTGACTCACCACTTATTGCATTTTCACATGTCTTACGTGTATTATCAGCCATCTTTTAAAAAAAACAAGCACTCAATGGTGCAAAATATTTCCCTTTATTGTAATAATTCGACTATTTGCTTTAATATTAAAATTTAATTTTATTATTTATTATTTCTTAATTTTCTCTCCAACTTAACACGTCAAACCTGGTACTACATTTAATGACTTAAATAAGAGATGTCAATCATATGCTGAGAAATTGTGAAAAAATAGAGGGAAATATGAAGCTTTTCTATATAAAATATTACAGCTAGAATTTGCAGGACCACTATATTGACCACTAAAATGACAATGGTCCCTTACTCAATTAGTAAAATCTAAAACCTTACTGCAAATGTGACATGTAAGGTTGATATTCATAAACATTTATTTCTAATTAAATTATTTTTAATAGTGCCCATCTTTCTCTTGAAAATCTTCTACACGTTCCTTTATTTTTAAAACGATATTCTCTAATGTATTTTGTAAATCCTCAATACTCAACACAGGAACCATTGGTGTATGAAATGATTTAATAGATATTTGTACATCATTTTCATTTCTATTAATTTTTATATACTCAGTAAAAAATTAACGTTCATTTTAAAACGTTCATGTTCTATCAAACAATCTTCCAATAGTGTGGAAATGTTGGAAAAAAATACAAAAATGAACTTATATGTCTATTCCAATTTGAAACTCTTACATTGCACTTATTACAGAAGTTCGATTCCATTTTTGCTTTTTTGCTTTTTAACTCTAACAATTTAACTTAGAACTATAACTGCTAACGTTTCTGGATCACAACAGAATAATTATTTATATTAGATGTTATATATATAAAAAAAAATGTTCAGAGATAGTGAAAAGAGCAGTAAAATACTTTGTATAATTCAAAGGAAAAACAAAGAAATGTTTATCTTAATTCTTGTTTTATTAGTTCATGTTAAAAATTGAGTGTAACAATGTAATGCAACTTTATTATACTTTTTTAGTAATTTCATATTAATATTAATAATATTAACAAAGTTGCATTTGATTTAAAACATAACTTTTACTGAAAGTAAATTTTTTTATACATATTGCTCCTGCTCCAAATTATACTAAACGATAAGTTTTTTTTTAACGTATATAAAGTAAACAAATATCGTATATTTTCAATTCAGTCTTATTAATTAAGATACAACTTAGCTAGTTAATTTAATTCAAAAAATAACAGGAATAGATAAAATCATTACAGTAGACAGGAGCAACAGTCAATTCGATAACATTGACCCATTAGCTATAGGGAAAATATACGAAGTGCTTGGTTGGGAATTCTTAGATGCAAAACGTGGGCAACGTGTCGTTCTTTTATTTCAATTTTGTTATTTATATTATTTTTTTTTTTTAGTTTTAAAAATAAATAGTGTAAAAATTTATAAATTGTTGTTTTAATTATAATGTATTCTTAATTTTTTTCTTGTCCCTTGTTCTGCTACTTCTCTTCCTTTTGCCATGGCTAAATAAGCATGAAGCATAAAGCCATTTCTCCAATTTATAAATGTCACATTTGTTAATAATACTCTCGAATGTCTCTTCAACAAAATTGTATAATTGGTGCCCATGCCGAGAGAGAGAGAGAGAGAGATTTGTTTAATTATGAATTAATTATTTCAAATAAAAAAAAAAACTGAAATAATATTTACAATAAAAGATTCATTTTATATAATTTTTCAGGTTTTAGCATATAGATACAATTAATCTCTAACTATTTAAAAAAAAAAAGAAACCGAAACCGGATTTTAAAGGACCGGTACCGGATTTTAAAAAACCGATACGGGAACCGGACCTTAAAAGACCGAAGACCAAGACCATACTGGAAACTGTTTCATATCCACGCGGCCTCGCGAGTTGCGGCCGTCCGGTTCTAAAAGCTGAGATGCTTAAAGGTACTTTACCAAACCTTGAAGGACGGGTAGTGGAATTTAAAGGGCCGGTAGCGGACTTTAAAAGACCGATAGCGGATTTTAAAGGACCGATAACGGACTTTAAATGACCGATAACGGACTTTCAAGGTCCGGCAGCGGATAATATTAGGTATAAAATAGAGGTTTTCGAGCCTATTAAGTACAGTAAGCTGATGGCTCTCTAGTACCAAAACTAGTTGTGTTTAAAGCACCGCATTCATTTGAAGAGTTAAATATTGATGCTAAACAACAAAATGAATATAATAAAATGAAAATTAATGATCTTGACTGATGGATTTATAGAATATTTAGAAATTAAAAATTTCTTAGAGGAACATTTAACATCATCATTCGATGTCGTTTATGTAAAAGGATATAACTTATAAGAAGAAAGATTTTTAGACAAATTTATTTCGAGTTCAGTAGAAGTTATCAATTTAGATAATAAAATTCCACCTCTACAAAAACTAAGGATTTTCATCAGTCTTTGCCCTCACCATCATAATACGGAAAACTTGCTAAGATGTGTTGTAAAAAATTGCATGAACTTATATATGTATTTAATAAAAGACAATAATTTATTTTAAAAAATAATGTTTGTTTTATTTATTGTTGAGTAATATATTTTTCCTGATAAAAACATTGGTATTTCATAAAATAGTCTGGAATAGGTACACTGAGCTATATGTAAATTCATAGGAATGTAGAAATCTTTTTATTCAAGCTTTAGTTTATTTTTTTCAATACATTTTCCAATATATTTAAGAACATATTCGCGTACATTTAATTCAGCGCCGCTGTTGTATAACATCACTGCTTGAATAAAATCCAACATGAGACAAAAACGACTGTACGCCTCCATTTGTAGAGTTATTTTTTTAGTTCGTTCATTTGTATTAAATGTTATGGAAACTCCTTTAGCAGATAACTTGGTTTCATGGTCAATAAAGTTCTGATAAAATGCATTCTAAATAGTTCATACGGAAATAACTTTTCGAAGACGCTGAAAAATGATTGTTGATGTAAAAGTTTCCAAGTCAAATCTAATTTGTAAAATACAAGATGTTTGTTTTTTATCCAAATAATAAATATAAGATAATAACAGGTTTGTAAATTCAGTTTTTTGAATTTCGGAAATTTCAGATAACGCCGGCTCTTGCTTCATTGTAAACTAATGATTTAAATTTATAATTTTTATATTTATAGTTTTTTTCAGTTTTTAAAAATTCTTCTAAACATTTTTTCCATTTTTTTTTCATTTTTGAGTTGGGATGATATGAATAAATTAATAAAACTTTTCATGCTCTTGCATCGCGTCTCTCGCATCAAACCTTACATCGCATCCATAAATATAAACAACAATGTTGTCCACAGACTGATGTAAGGTCACTTTGTAAACACTTATTGTTAAAAATAAAACATTTTGATTGTGTTTGTAGGATTTTCACAATCTCATTGTTGAATGATGGATTTCCAAATTAATCAAAAAATTCTACACAGCCTTGAACTCGTAGAAAAATTGCTAGCCAATGTGTTCCATTATCATCAGAAGTGTCACTAATTATTTCTAAAATACCAGGTTTTAAAATATTTTTCGGTTATTTGATCAACAGCAAAAACACCTCTAAATAGTTTACTTGTCGCACTATTATATTTCAGCACTTTCTTTATCTGAAGTATGTTCATTATTTTGTAGATGAGAAATATCAATTAGTCTAGTATTTCCACTTATATATGCTGTTAAAAATTCAACTTTAAGTTTTCCATTTGTTAACACTATATCGAATTTTTCAAGTAAATTTAATAAATTATTAGTTGATATATACCTATTAGAATGATATATACCTATTCCGCTAAATAATGTTAAATATGCAGGAGAATTGCAAAAATTATTCGATGTAAAACTTGTTTCAATTGCAGAGTTTGTTATAGGCACTCCATTTACATATAATTGACATTGAGTCAGATTTTGATGATCAAAATGGTACAGATTTTTTGATCTTTTACCATTGAAATTTTCATTGTTTACCATGCAAAATACAAGAGCTTTTAGAATTTATTCTATAAATATATTATCTAATTATATGTTAGAAATGTTAGCTGGAATTGTATATGTTTTGATTTCACTTCTGGTATAAAAATATTTCGCGTTAGCCTTTTCCAGTACAGTATTATGTGCTATCAGCATGCTAGGATTAATTGTTAAATGATTCATGTATAACGTAGCTTCGAGAATTTTTAAATAGCTTTCATCGGCAACGTTAAAGAAAATAAAAAAATCTTGTTTCTCTTATGCTAACGAAATTCGAATGCCAACATTATTTAAAAGTAATTTGGAATTATTGAAGAAATCTAGATACATGTAATTTTCTCGTTAATTCTACTATTGCAGAATTGTTGTATGATTTATATTGATTTAGAACCAGAATTGTTGAAATCATTTACATTCGGTTTATCCAATTCCCAACCAGATGGGTTTGACTAGAATCTGTACCATAATTTAGTAAAGTAGTTAAGTATGCTTTATAATGGTATAAGGAGTCTGAAGGAGTGATGTTTTTTCAATTTAGAGTTACATTACATTGTTTAATTAAAGAGTGCAATATATTATTTACAACACTGGGCTGCGAAGCTGCTTTTGCTTCAGTTTCGATTCCTACTTTATCGGTTGCACTCTAAACTGATCCATCTTTTTTTAATATATAAACTTTAAATTTGATGTAGGTTGAGGATAAAGCCCTATATGTATCTCCATTTCCAAGCGAAACAAATTCATTGGTTGACTGTGATGCCTCTAAAGAAGCTAAAGGATTGTATGCAACCTCTTCTGAACGTAAAATACTTGTTTGTACGGGTAATGACGCAAAAAGATTAAGTTCAGATTTCATACATTCCATTTTTTAATTGAATATATCGGAGGTTTTACTTAGCTTTTTTTCGTCACTTTTTCGACTTCAAATGTGTCTTTTTAGAAACTACTCGTCTTTTTATAGCTCTTCGTATTCCACCATACATCGAATGCAGTTGATTAACTACTGATTTTCGTAAATTTTTTATGCCGCCTTTGCTTTGATTAATTACAGTTTCTTTTGTGTTTGAAGCAGATGCTAAAT
This sequence comes from Poecilobothrus nobilitatus, assembly GCA_947095535.1. Taxonomy (NCBI): domain Eukaryota; kingdom Metazoa; phylum Arthropoda; class Insecta; order Diptera; family Dolichopodidae; genus Poecilobothrus; species Poecilobothrus nobilitatus. The sequence continues at coordinate 168,443,037 of OX352772.1, read as the reverse complement.
CATTAAAAATATTTTTACTTGTGTTTATAGCTTATTTTTTAATTAAGTCCCGACGTGATGTAAAAACTGCCTTTAACGAAACTTCCGAATATATTTCCAAAACCACTACCTTTTTGTTTAGCTGGATAAAATTGTAACAAAGGCCTAATATCGTTGATTCCTTCTACTACTTGAGAGCAATAATACCTCAAGTAAGCTCTTTCGATGTTTGACAGGATATCAAATTTGAGTAGTGGTATTTATATTGTTTTTATCAATGATTTTTAAAGTGTAATACAATTTTTGTTGGGTAGTAACTGAAAACAAAATTTATTCCATCACCGTATTGGTTGCAAATGTTAATCGCTATTGTTTCAAAACAATTTTCTTCTATAGGTATGTAATGAACATTTTCAAATTCAATATTTGTAGGTATTCTACAAATTTCTACGTTTATAGCTCTCAATGCACGCACTTTGCTACTTCCAAAAACAGATGATCTGAATAAATCATCACCATTCCATTCAATTCATCTTTATTATTAGCAACATCCAATTTGAATAGTTCAGGTAATTTTGTTTTGAAATTTTTTATATTTTTTTTCTTTTGAAATAATTTTGTTAATAATGTTTTTACATTATAATTCTGATTAACTTTTATATAGAAACTATCTTCATCAAAAGTCTGCGATATTCGAATTAAATCCTCTGGGTTAGATTCTGATACTTTTTTAAATGTCACATCATCATAATTCCTAATATTAGAGATATATGTCAAAATTTCATAAAAACATTCTTTGAAAACTTGATTTCGAGTAAATCCGGGATTTGGAGTTATATTTTTAATAAGCGTTGGCAAAAAATTAAACTTCGAATCATCCAAATGTAATTCCGAGTCGTCATATGAATAATATGTGTAGCCTATAAATTTGGTTAAATTGATTTTTTCAAAAGGGGTTTCAATGTTTCTTACATAAACATAGTAATATCTTATATTTATAAATGCACACTTCTCTTTGTTAAATTCTTCTGTTTGTAGGAAATCGTTCAGGTAAATTTCTGAAATACCAACTTACCAATTTCTATTTTTTAAATCAAAGTGAATAGGTAATTTATTTTCGAATGAAGTTAAAGTGTTGTCTGGAAACAGTGTTAAATTATCATTGCTAAACAATGTTACATAGAAGTCATCTTTATTAACTTTTTCTAAAATATAAAATGTTGTACTATTTATATGTTGTCCATTGCGGTGTTGATGAAGTTCTTAGTTTTGCACTTCTTAGTAATGGTTTTAGTTTTAGTTTTTTTGTTTCAGGAAACTGTGAAAGTATAGTTGAGGTAATTGAACTACCGGCTGACCTTAGTGTCTTCTTTTTTACTGGAGATGGTACAGCAACGGTAATTACAACACCATTTGGTGTTTCACTTAAACTGGGATGACCTTATTAACTTACCCCCGTATGAGCATAAATTAAAACTGATAATATAACTTTGTATGGAAAATTCGAACCTATTAACAGAATATTACCTAAAGGCAATAATTACAAAAATCAGATCATTGCGTCACTAAAAAGAATAAAACTACTAAAAACATACAAAAAAAGAACTTAAAACTCCTACATCTTTTGTCCTGAGGTGGGAATCTTCCAAAGACACCAAGAATTTCTCCCTTGGTAGCGTCAGTTTCTTCCCTTCCCTTGGTAGCGTCAGGGTTCTGACTAAACCCACCTCCCCCTTTAGCCAATATAATGGGATGAAACCCTTACCTGCAGTATATTGGCAAGGGAGTAGGGATAGGAAAGTATAGGGAATGGATACGGAAACATTGAATTGGGAGTGGGACTGTAAGTAAACAATGAATCCGCCTATTATTACTATTTGCTAACAGTCACTATAGCCGTTACAATAGTTACAACATGTAGTAGTATATAAAACCTTACTGCATGAGGTAATTATTGAAGGCAACCCCCACTGTCACTGTAGCAGCTATTATTATTGTTATAAATATTTCTTATTAATATTATTATTATTTTACTACAGAGTCAAAATATAAAATGTTGTACTATTTATATGTTGTCCATTCCCGTGTTGATGAAGTTCTTAGTTTTGGACTTCTTAGTAATGGTTTTCGTTTTCGTTTTTTTGTTTCAGGAAACTGTGAAAGTATAGTTGAGGAAATTGAACTACCGGCTGACCTTAGTGTCTTCTTTTTTTCTGGAGATGGTACAGCAACGGTAATTACAACACCATTTGGTGTTTCAACATTCGATGATCAGAGCTTAGAGACGGTCTTCCTAGTAATTTATCATATTTCAACATTTCAGTTTGAGCCAATTTTTTAAATGAATTTTCATCATCCAAATCATAAGTGTTAAATCGATATCCATATTTGAATGTTCTTTTTTAGGATCATAGTCAAACACATCATCAGTAACTAACGGTACCAAATTGGTATGTGTTAATGTTGATTTGTATTTAGGTAATTCAGTTTCTGTATATGCATTTCGCTTAGAAAAGAATTTTGTTTGAGTGTCTGTGTCAAATGTAAGATTATTGTCCGTATTTGACGAGATTTTGACGATATAAGTACCATTTCTGCAATGGTTTTAGTTTTTTATCATATAAAACTTCATTCATTTTTTGATCTAATAAATCCAAGTTTTTATCATCTTGAAATAATTTACTAAATTTTGAAAATATTTCTGGTGACATATCAATCATTCGCTGCATTATGTCTTACTGAGTAATTTTCCTATTACTCCAGATAATATAGTACCGCTTAAAGTTGGTAAAAAACCACCATGTTGAACTAATATTTTTCGTTTGGCTTTTATACTTTCCTTAGCACAGACTAGAAATCTTAATTGTTTTTTACGTTTTTTTAATTTTGCTTTTTGTGTTGGTGAAATTTTATTATTGCCATTCAATATATTGATTGCAATTTCAACAATAATTTTTATAAGATCGTTATCACAATGTTTAAGAATATTTTCACGAAATTTTTTTTTGTTGCACTTTCCTAGTACATGTAATATATGTTGATGTTTCTATAATCGTTTCATACTTTTGACAGTTATTGTTGTTCAATTCACCCGTATCACAGAAGCATATACAATATTCTTTTGAAAAAATATTAGTTCTAATACGAAACAAATCGTTAATGTCGTGTGCTAAATCCAACGCAATATAACCATGCGGTTTTGATGTTGTCTCATCATATACTCAAGAAACCTTTTATATTTTTCGGATATAGTTGTCTAGCAAGAGGAAAAATCTGCGATTTGTCTCGATGGTTTTTAAAAACCACTAAATATTTACAATTTAATGAAATATCTCTTGAGAATTTCCCCTGATTAAAAAACGTTTTGCGTTAACAATACAATAGATAAAATACGAAGGTGCGAACCTTTAGTAAATAGTTCACAAACCTGTTTATTTGCAGAATCTAACATTAAATAATCTAAAACAATTAAAGTAGGTTTGTTTTCATTCCCACTAAACTTTTTGGGAATACTAGTATAAAAGTCTATATCAGGAAAATCTATATTTTTCGGAATAGCAGAAATGTCTGGGTTACACCACTTTATTGTTTCAATTTTCGGATAAATCAATCTGTTAATATTTTCAATTAAATTACACACAAATGTTGTTTTCTCACAACCAGATGGTCCCACAATCAACATTGTAAATTGATGAATAAAGTTAATCATTTTTGGTCTGTGTCTGATAAGAAACTGAATTTAAAATACAATTGAGAAATAATATAAAAGCAGCGAACAAATTCTTAGTACAGTCATTTTAAATTATGGAAGTAGAGGAGTTCTTAAATATTTATTCCTCCGTCTTATTAGATGATGATAAGAAACTAATATTACATACTAATATTACTATACACACGCATTAAAAATTATTCTGGAGTAAATAAGTACACTTCAATTTATGGTACTTATTTTGCCCTTTGTCCATGGTCATATGATAATTCTACATCTGGACCGGACACATATGAATCTGATACAATAGAAAATTATAGAATCACTTTGGAAAACTTAATTAAATGGTACGAGAATAATGTCGACATTACAAGCTGTATCAGAAATTCATAGCGGTGCTAGAAAAAAATTTACACGAAGAAAATTTATTCAAAAGGGTTTAAATGATACTTGGCAAATTGATTTGGTTGAAATGATTCCATATGCAAAATTTAACAAGGGATAAAAATATTTATTAACAGTTTTTGATACATTTTCAAAATTTGCGTATGCTGACACGGTTAAAACAAAAGCACTGATAATGTTTTAATCGCAATGAAAAATATTTTTAAGCGTGCTGGTAAAAAACCAAAAAATTTACAATCTGATCAAGGTACGAAATTTTTCAACAAAAAATTTCAAAATCTAATGAGGAAAAATAAAATTCACCATTATCATACATATTCAGAACTGAAAGTACAAATTGTAGAACGTTTTAATCGTACCCTAAAGAACACGATGTGGAAACAATTTAGTTTACAAGGCAAATATAAATGGTTAAATATTCTGCGATCGCTATAAAAATATAACTCAACATATCATCATACAATTAAACTTCCACCTAACAAGGTTACAAAGAAAAATGAGAAATTATTATTAAAAACTGTCTACAATAAATTAAAAGTATTCCGAAAAGCAAAATAAAAAGCTAGATATTTTGTTCGTGTAAGTAAATTTAAAGGTACATTTGCAAAAGATTATCAGCCTAATTGGTCAACAGAAATTTATACAATAGCAAAAATAAAAAGAACTGATCCAATAACATACAATTTACTTGATTACACACAAAAACAAATAAAAGGCAGTTTTTATGAACCTGAACTTACATCTGTTAAATTTCCTATTGTTTACCTTGTAGAAAAAATAATAAGAAAAAAAGGAAATCAAGTTTTGGTTAGATGGCTTGCTTTTGATGAAAAACATGATTGATGGATAAATAAACAAGATATTATTTAATAAGTAATAATTATTAAACTTTTAGTAAAAAATGCAATGCTGTTATTTAATACTAAAAAATCAGTTTTTTAAACCAAAATTTTGTTTTTTTTGTTTGTTTACTTTTAACTTGAACTTGATCACGTTTTCAATTTGTGTTTCATGATCACGCCTTATATTATTAACAATATAATTTCACCCGTTTTTTAGTCAAGTTCACAATCAAATAAAAAATCTGCATGGCTTTTTCAAGGTTTTGAAATTTGAAATGGCAGTTGAGCTTAAATTTCAAACATACGAGCTTTATAAATTTTGAATTCAAACCCAACTTTAAAATTTTTTTTTAAATTTTTTAAAAAAATATTAAATTAAATTTAAACTTTAATAATTTTGTATTTAAACCAAGCTTTCAAAACTTTTAATAAAAAATACTTACTTCATTTTTTATAAAAAATTTTTAAGTATAAACTCATATTTTTTTACAGAAACAGAAAACTTAGTTTATACTAATTCAAGCTTGTTATTATAAGTTTAAAAACTTTTTTAGTCAAGTTCATAAAATAAAAAGGCTCCATGACTTTCAGCTTTAAAATGGCAGTTGAACTTAATTTTCAAAAAAAAAACGGATAAGCTTTAGAAACTTTGAATTGAAACCCAACTTTAAAAATGTTTTTAAATTTTTCAGAAAAATATTGAATTAAATTTAAACTTTAATAATTTTGTATTTAAACCAAGCTTTTAACACTTTTAATATTTCATTTCTTTTAAAAATTTTTTAAGTATAAACTCATATTTTCACAGAAACAGAAAAGTTAGTTTATATTAGTTCAAACTTATTATTATTTGTTTCAAAACTTTTTTAGTCAAGTTCACAATCAAATAAAAAGTCTCCATGACTTTCACCTTTAAAATTACATGAACTTAATTTTCAAATATAACGAACGAGCTTTATAAGCTTTAAAGCTTTTTATCCAGAACCCCTATATCTATACTACTTCCAACAAATTTCAAATGTTAAAAACCATCAGGATAAATAATTAGATCTAATTTTTACATCAGATTGGTTCAATTCTTAAATTATTCAATCACCAACATCTTTAATATTTATCACCCACCAATCTCTTTCACTTACTGCTTTAACTCACTTCAGTTAGACATTAGGTTAATTTCTAATACATATAAATTTAATTTTGACAAAACGAATTTTGACCTTTTAAATTTATACCTAAAAGAATTTAGCTTCATTTTACTGTTTGAAAACAAAAATTTGGATTCCATGTTAAAAAACTTTTACAGTTTACTCCTAACATAAAAAGCCTAAGAAACCGGGAAAATAGAGCATGGCGTAAATACTTAAAAACTAAATCCAATCATGACTATATCGACTTTGGCAATTTCTTTAACCATTTCAAGACAGAGGTAAAACATAGCTATAAATTTAACTGAATCAAACTCTCAGTAATATCAAGCGTAATCCAAAATTATTCTGGAAATTTATTAATATAAAACGGAAATGCGACCAATTTCCGACACATATGAATTACAATGATTTCACGAGTTCACAATGATTTCTCAAACTCTAGTTGTACAGTAGATACAAACAAGTTTCAATATCTCAATTATCAACTTAAAATTTCTACCAACTTCATCAATCTGGACGAAAACTTAGTTACACAATATAAATCTGGAAATAATTCTACACCAGGGCCTGATCTGGTTCCAAATATAATTTTAAGAAATTTCTCTAGCTCTTTACGAATTTATTAACTATCGACATATTGCAAAACTGTCGAGTATCCCGGAAATTTCTGGATTGTGTAAAAATAATAGTGCCTAATCAGCATGGTTTTGTAAAAAAAGATCAACCGTAACAAACTTAGTTGAAACAACGTCTTTGTTAATTAATAATATAGAATCTAAAACACAGACCGATGTTATATACAGTGATATGACCAAAGCTTTCGACTTGCTACCTCATAATATTATCATGTTCAAACTTCAATCTTTGAAATTTCCCACTTATCTTTTGAAATGGATAGAATCTTACCTTTCACAAAGACATTATTCTTTTTAGAGATGCTATTTCTCCATCATTTGTATCTAACTCTGGAGCTCCGCAAGAAAGTCATCTGGGGCCTCTACTTTTTATTATGTCAATTAATCATGTGATATCTAAAGTTCTACATAGTAATATTCTTATTTACGCGGATGATATAAATATTTAAAAAAAAATTATATCTGTCGAAGAAGTCTTTCTTCTTAAATTTGATTAAGATAACTTTATTTACTGGTGTAAAAAAATTTTTTTAAAACTGTATGTTGATAAATGTGCCGTCATGTCATTTTCTAGACTATCTAATCCAATAGCCAAAGATTATTACTTAAACAATCAAATAATTCCCAAAGTAGATTCTATTAGAGATCTGGGTGTTTACTTTGATTACAAGCTTAATTTAAAACTACATTACAATTCAATTATAAACAAAGCAAACTCCATGCTTGGTTTCATTAAAAGGTGGTCAACGGAAGTCATCCATGTGTTACTAAATCGTTATAACTAGCCTAGTTCGACCAAATTTGGAATGTGCGAGTTTGGTCCCCATATTTTAATATGCACATCAACAGAATTGAATCGGTTCAAAAGAAATTCTTAAGGTTTGCTCTTCATCACTTAAACTGCGATGACCCTATTAATTTACCCCCGTATGAGCATAAATTAAAACTGATAATATAACTTTGTATGGAAAATTCGAACCTATTAACAGAATATTAACTAAAGGCAATAATTACAAAAATCAGATCATTGCGTCACTAAAAAGAATAAAACTACTAAAAAAATACAAAAAAAGAACTTAAAACTCTTATATCTTTTTTTCCTGAGGTGGGAATCTTCCAAAGACACCAAGAATTTCTCCCTTGGTAGTGTCAGATTCTTACTGACTAAACCCACCTCCCCCTTTAGCCAATATAATGGGATGAAACCCTTACCTGCAGTATATTGGCAAGGGAGTAGGGATAGGAAAGTATAGGGAATGGATACGGAAACATTGAATTGGGAGTGGGACTGTAAGGAAACAATGAATCCGCCTATTATTACTATTTGCTAACAGTCACTAAAGCCGTTACAACAGTTACAACATGTAGTAGTATATAAAACCTTACTGCATGAGGTAATTATTGAAGGCAACCCCCACTGTCACTGTAGCAGCTATTATTATTGGTATAAATATTTCTTATTAATATTATTATTATTTTACTACAGAGTCAGCGCCATCAGTGGATTATAACATGCAGCAGTATATAACACCTTACTTGCATGATATAACCAAAGACAGCTTCCACTGTAGTAGCTATTATTATTATAATTATTGTTATTATTACTATTACTATTATTATTATTATTAATTATTATTGTTATTATTTTTACTACAGAGTCAGCGCCATCAGTGGATTACAACGTGCAGTATATAACACCTTATTTGCATGATATAACCAAAGGTAGCTCCACTGTAGCAACTATTATTATTATTATTACTATTATTATTATTATTATTATTACTATTATTATTATTATTAATATTATTATTGTTATGATTATTATTATTACTACTATTAATTATACGATATACATTATTACGATATAAAAGTACTACATATGTTTTATTTATGACCTGACCGGGGTTTGAACCCAAGACCCTTCGATTGAAAGGTTGGCGACTTAACCACTGCGCCATCATCTAACTTATAAATATTTATTTACTAACTTGATTACCAAATTAAACACCTAACAATAATTTAAAATAATAATTGACTATTATACTGAATTAATATTAAAAAGTAAAAATTTTTAAAGCGAAAATGTAATTTGTTCAATTTTGTAAATTTATGAATTTCGAATTTTTGTAATTTCATTTTATATTGTATGTAAATATTTTTTTTTTTTGTACCTTATTTGTATTAAATAAGAAATGAATGAATAAAGAAATACTAAATAACATTGAATTTAAATTAATGAAAAACTAAAACTAGAAAATCCTTAATAAACTCTTGCTAAACAAAATTTGTTAACCAAGTCTAAAATCAGTCCTAATTATTTTTATTGTTTATATATTTTATAAATTGAGCTGTTTTTTTAAATTTCTATTTATTAAAAATTTTTCATAAAAAACAAAACATTTGCATAGGCTATAAATTTATATAGCTCAACAGGAAAAGGAAACAGATAATGGAAAAAACCAAGAGTTTTCAAAAAAAGCACATTTCCAAAATTAAACAAATAATGGAGAAAACCAAGGGTTTACAAAAAAGCACATTTCCAAAACTAAAAAAATTTCCATAATAAGCCTTTTGAATATATCTACTCTTTAAATAATAATTTTAATATTAAATTGATCTATGTTGATTTTGTTTAACTTTCAGTTTTTAATCCCTTACAGCTCCTAAACGGGAACGACACAAAAATATTTCCTGAAATGAATCATACTTATTTTCAAAGATTTACTCCTCTTAAAATTTGAAGCTTCTAAGTTAAACCATTTGAAAGATAGAAGGGGTCCAAATTTTTGATTTAAAATTGATTTTCACATAACGGTATAGTAAAATACCTCATGGTAAAATCACATATTTATTATATACATATTTATAAAGTTTATAAAACCAGCTATCGTTTGGTGTTTCCAGATTGAAAATATGACTTATAGAAAGAATCTGTGTTATAACAATTTAACGATAGGGCATTTTCGAAAAGTTACAGGCTACAGAAAGTTGTTCCACAAAATTAGTTTTTTGGCGATGCCTATCCGTATTTAAAATTTCATTGCTTTATTTCAGACGGTGTAGAACTTTTGTAAGCACCCAGACGGACGGACAGACGGACCAATTGAAACTAAAATTTTTTGAAAATGTGCTAAAAATATTCCATAATAAGCCTAGAATAAAGAGTAGATATATTGAAAAATAAGTTAGTTTGATTTTTTTTAGAAAAAATTGTGAAAAATCAAATCACACTTTTGTCGATAATAAGGTAACCCTATATTAGATATTAAAAAAAGTTATTAACACAAACAAAAGTATAATATTGTATCGGTATATTAAAATTCCGCATGGTAAAGCCACATAAATATTTTATGTATATTTATAAATTTTATAAAACCAGCTATCGTTTGGCTTTTCCAGATTGAAAATATTCCTTATAGAACCTGTGTTGTAACAATCTATCTAAAGATAGGGCTTTTCCGAACTTTGTATGGCCATAGCTTCGTAACGGGTGGGGCTATAGAAAAAAGTTGTTCCACAAAATTATTTATTGGCGATGCGTATCCGTAATTAAAATTTCATTACTTTATAGTTTTGTAAACACCCAGACGGATGGGCGGACGGACGGACAGACGTACAATGTGAAACTCATTCAAAATTTTTTGAAAATGTGTTAAAAATTGAGAAAAGCCAAATCACATTTTCGTCAATTATAAGGTAACCCTTTAATATTAAGAAAAATTATTAACACAAACAAAAACATAATGTTGGAGTTTTAATTTTTGTATATTACTTCAAAAAAAATTGGGCAGGTGTTTAAAAATAGGCATTTTCAGCTTTTGACCCTGTACAGCTAGTCCCTTGGCGATTAAAATTTTTTGAAAATGTGCTAAAAAAGACATTCAAATAACTAGGTACTAAAGATGTACATACAAATTTTGCAATTTAACTATATAGAAAAATACCAATAAAACCTTTTAAATAAATAAATAATAAATATCTAAACAGGGAAAACTATGTCTTATAAAACTATTATTAGTGACAAATACCCAAAAATAAAAATTATGAAGAAGAGATGCGAGCGAGCAATCGAACACATTTTGAGACTTTTCTGTCAAAAAATTCTACTCCTGACTGTCTTGGATTTAAATTAAATTGAGTAGAAACATAAATAAATTGCTAATACGATAGTTCCAAAATTTTAATAAGCAATGATTATTAAAATTTTAATGGTAGTTTAATCTGCACATAGTAATGTGTTAAATTTGTATGACTAATATTATAACTGTGATAAAGGGATAAAGAACAGTTTTATTTTATATATATTTTTTTAGTATCTAAAAGGGTTTTACTTTTATCTTAATCCAATACACCTAATAATATTTCATTAAAACTTTTAAGATTAAATAGTTCTTGGCAGTATCACAAAAAAACCTTTTTTATTTACACCTGTTGTATGAGGGGGTTTTTACCTATTAGTAAATAAAGTGTAAATAGAAAATATTAGCAAATAATCTAATAGAATAAGTAATTACATATTGTGTTTTTGTTTTAAAACTTCTTATACAACCTTGTAAGTAAATATTGCATGGTAAATAAGCAGCTATATTTTAAGCTTTAATTTTGAAATTTGTAAAAAAATTAAATAAAAATAAAATTAGTGATATTAAAAATTAATTTGTATAGATAATAATCGCTCCATCCTTTATGACCCCACCCACGTTTGTGTGGGTAATATTAAAACTACAATAACCCATTACCAAATGCACATAGAAATATAATTTTTTGTTTTTTTGTTACTCTTTTATTTTTTACTTCCTCTTTCATAGCAAGTAAAAATATTTCGATTTAGTATGGTTTATTTGTATTGAAGTGTAGTCGGATATGTTTGATTGAAAGTAATAAAGTACCTATTTGTTTATATATTATTTTTTTTTTTTAAATTGTGTGCAATTTTCAGGTAGAAAATAGATTAAAAAGCAATATTTACCATATTACAAAATTCAGATTTGCTTAAATAAGCAGAACGATGGCGTCAAAATGTAGATAACACGGTTGTGTGGGTTAGGATTTGCTTCATTATAAATACATATTTTTTCTTTACTATGTAGTCACATAATTAGTTGGTATTTCCCATATTTAAATAACATGTGCATGCATTAATTAAAAACAAATTGAGTTTAAAAACGAGAAAGAGTGCAATAGAGTAGACTGTGTCAAATCTGGGATACCCGAATGAACGTAATATACCTGTTTATATAAAACTTGATCATACCTAGTTTCAATAGATACTGAGTTATTTCTATATAAAACGAGGAAGAATACAGTTGACTTTGTCAACTCTTAGATACCCGTACGAACCGTTAGTATGTTCACAGCCTGTCACTCTGCTTACAATATTATTTTTTTAATATTTTAGTATTTTAAAATAATTTGGGTAAATTTTATAATTTCTAGAGCTATGGGTTGTACATATATTCAAACTATATGTTTATATGTACATTCTTCAAAAGCAGATTCTAACCTTTCACATAACGATTATCAATCCAAAACTTTTTCAAATATTCTATAGTACCATTTAATACTAAGCGGTAAATGTATATTAAATTTACTAAGTACAAAACAGTAAATATAATTTTAAATATTATATTATATTATATTTAAATATTCCATTGACAGAATAATTTCTTATAAGTACAATAAAATACATATATGTATGTAAATACGGCGCTATATAATATAGATCTATACTTTTATCATTCATTCACTAGTGACATATACGATATGTAAATAAACATGATATTATATAAGTATGTATATATATCAATATCATATAAATAAAAATTCTTCAAGCAACCGTTATGTTGTTTATTTAATTACATTTTTTGTACTACGCATTATATCCTCAACAATTTCAAATTATTGAGTAAAACAAAATGGAAAAAATTCGTTTTAAAGAAATTTGTTAGAAAATTTGAAAAAATCAAGTAACACTTTCGTCAATTATAAAGTAACCCTATATTATTAAAAAAAGTTGTTAACAGAAATAAGAGTATAATGTGGGAGCTTTAATTTTTGTGTATTACTTCAAAAAAATTTTAACAGGTGTTTAAGTTACAGGTGTTTAAAAATAGAAAATTTTCAGTTTTTGACCCCTTACAGCTCCTAAACGGGGGGTGATACAAAAAAAATTTCTGAAATGACTCATACTAATTTTCAAAGATCTAACTTCTGTCAATTTCAAATTTCAAGTTTCCAACTTTAACCGTTTAGAAGATGGAAGGGTTAAAGGATTTTGCAAAATTTGAGTTTTGCATAACGGTAAATTAAGACACCGTATGCCAAAATTATATATTTATTGTATATATACTTTTAAAGCTAATGAAAGTAATAATCGTTTGGCGTTTTCAAAATGAAGATATACCTTATACAACTTGTGCTATAATAATTTAAATATGGAGCTTTTTTGAACCTTTGGGGAGCTGTAGCTCCGTAACGGGTGGGGCTACAAAAAAAAGTTATTAAAAATAAAATTAATATTTTTGTGAGATCTATCAGCAGTTAAAATTTCATAGCTCTATTTCAAAAAAAATGTCGTGATCTAAAAGTTAGGTGTTTGAGAGCTACCCTAAGGCTTGGTCCAAACTCAACCAAAAAAATAGGGAACCTACAAATTACTCCCAGAATATTTTGTGTAAATTTCAAGATTCTAGCTTTCTTAGTTTTTGAGTTAGCGTGCTGACGGACGGACGGACGGACATGGCTCAAAAGTCTTAGAATTTTTTTCTGATCCGATCCATACCTTTGAAGGTATATCTAGCTCGCTTATTTCGAGGTGTTACAAACGGAGGAGTAATTTTATTATACCCGATCCTATCGTACGGGTATAAAAAGAAGTTGGTAGCTACTCGAACCTGCCGGCCGAAAATGCTGCATTTAAAAAGCGAAACTAACATTTTTGCAAAAATGACGTAAACAAAAATTCGGCCTGCTAGCTCTTTTATTTTTTGAGTTATCGTGTGGCTGGATGAACGAACGTACATGGCTTAATCGACTCAGAATTCGATTCTGAGCCGATCCATACCTTTGATACTATATTTCACTCGATTCCTTTAAGGTGTCACAAATGCAATGGCAAATTTATTATACCCTTGAACATAGTTCATACGGGTATAAAAATTGAATAAAAAATTATATTAAATTCATATTTGTTTTATTTCAATGAAGTCCCAACCCACACGTTTGTGTAGATTCATTTATTGCTAAACAACTAGTCGCAAGACTGTGATATTTTAGATTTAAGTTTTCTGGCCTGAACAATGCCTGAAAATTCATTCCAATCAGATAAAGAAAAAATTTTGGGAATTAAAGGGAATGTAAATAATTATTCGTTATATGTAAAATATTAACAAATTCTGTAAAAAAAATTAAGTTTAAAGATAAAAACTGTATGTGTTATGTACTAAATATTACTAAATAAAATGTATATAGAAAATATTAGTAAATAATCTAGTAGATAAGTAATTATATATTGTGTTTTTGTTTTAATACTAATTATACAACTATGTAAATAAATATTGAATGGTAAATAAGTAGTTATATACAGTATTTTAATATTGAAATTAAAATGGAAATTAATCTGTTTATATATAAGTCATTGGGATAGCATATTCAAAAATAAATCAAAATATCATGTGTTATGTAAAAGTTAATATTACGTAAGGTGCGACTTACTAATAAATGAGTAGTAGCTGTATGTTTTTTAATTCTGAAATTACTTCGATATAATATATTATATGAGTTGTTGAGATAGTATAAAAAATAAATAATAAAGTTAATATTGTGTTTTGTTAAAAAAAAAATGAGTTAATAACTAGATAAACAATTAGTAAAATCATTAAAAACATAACTAAATAAATCAATAATGACAAATAGATACAAATAAAGGGGGTTCTGAAACGTTTTTTATACCCGCGTAGAACCAAATGACTGTATCGCAAAGATAGTTGGTATTGCCAAATTAATATATATATTTAATGGGGCATTTTCAAAAATGTTCAAAGTTGAACTATAATATCTCCAAAACGGTAGCACCTATCGTCATTAAATAAACGTTACAAAATTCTTCAGACCGTTATCCTAATTAATAGCAGAATTGAATATATACGCAACAGATCGCCAGATGTAACGGTTTATATGCAGAAAGATTTAAACAACAAGAATACTTTTAAATGTCCTTTTCGTCCTTAAAGGATATTTAAGATATAGTCATTTGGTCCTACGCAAGTACAATAAACCCTTCAGAAGAGCCCAAATAAAGATATATAGTAAGATAATGCACCATATTATAATGCACCAGTAAATAAAATAAGTACTAAAATAATATAAAGTAAGTACCTAAATAATATATGAAAAACTAATATTAATACAAATATGTGAATATTGATAGTCAATATTTGTACAAACGATACTAATGTACAAATAAAAATATCGTTTTGATATAATTAATTAATGAAAAGAATATCATTCTTATTTTGTATCTTGTAGACCTTAGCATTGTCCGCCTTCCTAATATAATGATGTTGTCATTAACCCATAGGTACTTGCATTGATTATGTGTTTTAATTTGTCATGCTTGATGCTATAGCTTGGCTTGATACTCTGGTAAGATGGTGAAAAAAGAATTCTTGATGATTTCCTGGAGAATCTATTTCAAGCTCCGAATTAAAAATACTGTTAACTTTTTGTTTTAGCTATAAGGTCAAGTTAAGTTGACCAGGAATTGCGTTATTATTATTATTATTATTATTATTATTATTATTATTATTATTATTATTATTATTATTATTATTATTATTATTATTATTATTATAATTATTATTATTGTTATTTTTATTATTATTATTATTATTATTATTATTATTATTATTATGTATTATTATTATTATTTTAATATTATTCTTATTATCATTATTATTATTATGTATTATTATTATTATTATTATTCTTATTATTACAATTATAAGTATTATTATTATTATTATTATTATTATTATTATTATGTATTAATATTATTATTATTATTATTATGTATTATTATTATTATTAATATTATTATGATAATTATTATTATTATTATTATTATTACTATTATTATTATTATTATGTATTATTATTATTTTATTATTATTATGTATTATTATTATTATTATTATTATAATTATTATTATTATTATTAATATTATTATTATTATTATAATTATTATTATTATTATTATAATTATTACGCATTAAGATGGTCACGGCAGGGGCAGCTCAAGGGTCAATCCTAGGACCTGACCTCTGGAATGTGGCATACGATGACCTCTTGCGATTAGAAATGCCAGAAGGAGTGAGCTTGAACGGCTATGCGGACGATGTTGCAGTGCTGATAGCCGCCCGCACCACCGATTTGGCGCAGCTAAAATTAAATATGGCGATGCGGAGAATAAGTACATGGATGTCTGGTCGAGGGCTAGCTTTAGCACTCGCCAAGACGGAAATTGTTATTCTAACCAAAAAGAGGATCGACACGATTCTACCGTTTATGGTAGGAGAGGAGCGCGTAGTGTCAAAGGCTGCTGCTAAATACCTGGTGGTGATGATCGACCAAGAACTCACCTTCGGGCAGCACTTGCGACGGATGGCTGACAAGTCGGAGGCCATGGTCGCGAACTTGAGCAGAATAATGGCTAATACTCATGGGCCTACCTCAAGTAAGCGACGTCTCCTAATGAATACCGTGCAGTCGGCGCTGTTATACGGTGCGGAGGTCTGGGGCGATCGAATGCGATTTGGGTGGTACAGAAAAGGGCTAGCTTCTGTCCAGCGACGAGCTGCTCTCCGGGTCGCCTGTTCCTACCGAACAGTCCCTGAAGCTGCGGTGCTCGTAATTGCTGGAGTTATACCCGTCGGACTGCTGGCGTTGGAAAGAAAAAATATCTACAGGAGAAAGACGGATATCGGGCGAGAAAGAGCGGCCACGGAAGAGAGAAGCCGCACCATGAACAAATGGCAAGAGCTCTGGGACGCCGAGCCTAAGGGAGGATGGACAGCACGGCTCCTGCCGCAGATAAAGTAGTGGGTTAGTCGGAATCATGGGGAGGTAAACTACTATCTCACGCAGTTCCTAAGCGGACACGAATGCTTTCGGTCATACCTTCACAGTATGGGATGAGTTGAGACACCTGAATGTTTCTATTGTGGGAAAGGCAGAGATGATGAAGAACACGTGATCTTCCACTGCTATCGATGGACGGATGGCAGAGCTGCAGTTGAACAGGTACTCGGACCGTTGTCACCAGACAATATAGTAGAGTATATGCTGGAAACAGAAGAAAACTGGCGTCTGGTGGCGGAATTCGTGCAAAATACTCTTAGCACCAAGAACCAAGAGGCTGAGGCGATAGATTCGCAGCGACGAGTGTGAGCCCTGTGCCTATCTGATAAAACCCAGCCTGAAGCAATGTGAAAAACGGTACCGGGCTGGTGACCTTGGTGTTAGGGGGGGTTTTAGCCGGTAGTCCACCTGAACCCAGGTCGAGAAAAAAAAAAAAAAAAAAATTATTATTATTATTATTACTATTATTATTATTATTGTCATTATTATTACTATTATATTTATTATTATTATTATTGTTATTATTATTATAACTA
>OX352772.1:168148612-168425445 GCA_947095535.1 Poecilobothrus nobilitatus | reverse complement strand
TATGAATATTATTATTATTATTATTATTGTAATTATTATTATTATCATTATTATTATTATTATTGATATTATTATTAATATTATGTATTATTTTTATTATTATTATTATTATATTATATTTATTATTATTATTATAATTATTATTGTTATTATTATTATTATTATAATTATTAGTGTAAATTTTATTATTATTTATATTAAAATTATTATTATTATAATTATTATTATTATTATTATTGTTATTATTATTACTATTATAATTATTATTATTTTTATTATTGATATTATGAATATTATTGTTATTATGTATATTATTATTATTATTTTTATTAGTATTATTATTATTACTATTATTATTATCACTATTATAATTATTATTATTTTTATTGTTTTTTATTGTTATTATTATTACTATTATAATTATTATTATTGTTATTATGAATATTATTATTATTATTTTTCTTTTTATTAGCATTGTTATTATTATTATTGACTGAATAATTTCCTTTAT
Source organism: Poecilobothrus nobilitatus (assembly GCA_947095535.1). Classification (NCBI taxonomy): domain Eukaryota; kingdom Metazoa; phylum Arthropoda; class Insecta; order Diptera; family Dolichopodidae; genus Poecilobothrus; species Poecilobothrus nobilitatus. The sequence continues at coordinate 168,424,934 of OX352772.1, read as the reverse complement.
TTTTTAGTTTCTGACAATGTTTTCCATTGAAAGATTTGAATTCAACTGTTTACCAACTTTAAGCAGAACTCCATTCGGATCTTTTGTATTTAGCAGTTCCGGAATATTTTTATCATAACCCATGATAATGATGAATCTGACTGGTGGACCTATTTTCATCTCCAAGAAACGGAGCCGACTTCGATTTCCTTCATTACTTCTTTAGCTACAGACGCGCATCTAAAGTGGAAGCAAAATTTATATCTACTACATTGCATGATTTATGTCTAGCCAAGTGGAAGCAAAATTTATATCTACTACATTGCATGATTTATGTCTAGCCATAAAGCTTTTGTTTGCAGGAATTGCATTGCTGCTTAACCATGTTGAATTCCTTTCTTTCTTTTCTGCTATATATTATTTTTATTTATACTATTAGGTTATGGTACTTATAATTTTATTTTTATTATTTTAGTATGTATTATTCTTCTTCGCTGAAGCGAGTCTTCCTGATAGACTTACAATAACCCAACTGAAAAGGTATTATTTTGGAGATGGCAGCGATCAATTTCAAAAATATTTTGTCTTTTAGTTAAATTAAGAAGATTATTTCACAAATATTTTATTGTAGTAATTTTTCAAGTAGTATACATTTTTTAGTTTTACTTTATTTTTTAATTTTTAAATAATAATTTTTAATTTTAAATAATTTTCTTTTTCCGCTACAAAATTGCACGTCTCATAGATAATGACAATTGTGAATTTATGTTTTGAAGTTTATTTTTAAAGTTATGAAATAGTTATTGTATGGTAAATATAAAATTTATAAAATTTTGAATTATATTAAAAAAAAATTATAATTTAGTTATAAGTTGTAATTCAAAAAAAGTTGTAATTTTTTATAATCATAATTATAAAAAAATTTATATTGTTTTTATATTTACTTAAATTTGTGAATGAAAAACATGATAAAATCGAACATTATTATAAAAGTTGCAACATCAACATGTCTAATGAACAAGGTATTAAACAACAGTAACCATTACAACAACAAAATCTTCTCAAACAATTAGAGTTCAAGAATCGGCAGCTAAATATAATGGCAGCAGCTTTACAAGAACTTCAAATAAGAGAACAAAATCACCAACAAAGAGAAAGAGCTATGAAGGAAGTATGTTATATGTCAACATTTACAGGTAAAAGTGAAGTGATCATCAATTCTTTTATCAGTAGGGTTGAGTACTATCTGCAAGGAAATCCTGACAAAAGTATACGAAAATGTATGGAGTGAGCAATATATTATGAAAAGATCCACGGTGAAGCAAAAGAAACAATTAGCACCATCCCACATCCAGATAATTGGAACACCATAAAAACAGTATTAAAATCCAGATACAAACCAGACATAGAATCGTATGAAATTTATAGAAAAATAATTGCTTTATGGATAAACATAGTAAGTGAATTAGTTTTAGAAATACAAAATATAAAATACAAAGCCGATGAGCTACAAATTTATTATAGTGGCAGTAATTACATAGATTTAAGTAACGTTGATACTTTCTTTGTTAAAACTATTGGAAATGGTACAAGAAACTTTTTTAGATAGATTTTTTGAAGAAAAAGATTTAAATAAAATAGTAAATATTATAAATAAGAGAAAATTTGAAGATTCTTGCATTATACCAGAATTTAAAAAGTCAAATCATCATTTTAATAACCAAAATAAAAAACAAAGTTTGTATGAAAATAAATTTGATAATATTAATTAAAGAAATAAAAATAATACCAATAATAATTGTATATACCAATAAATATGCTAAGAAAAATAATTCAAATAACTTTTATAATAGGCAAAATTTCCAAAGTACCTCTAAATTGCTTAATTCTAAGCATTTTAATAGAAATTATTTTCAAAATAATACTTCAGGTCAATATCGACAACAAAATTACAATTGAAAAGATTATCAAATTCTTGGCAATTTAATAGAAATTATCATAATATAATGCAGGCCAGTATAGACAAGGATTGCCAATGGAAGTAGATAATATACAACTGGCTTTTAATTCTAATTCTAATTGTGACTGTTATTCAAATTCTGAATCTAAAAATGAAGCCGAGGCTAAACATATCGAGCTTTTATGAACTAGCCTCGGATGATTTACCTATGATAAAAAAAATTACTATTAATAATAATTCCTATTTAACTCTTATAGTCACAGAATCTACTTTCAGTATAATTGACGATAGAGCATTAGATTTTAAAAAAGTAGAAATTCATCCTATACATTTCTCTACAATAAATGGGAAAGATTCTATGAAATGAGAATTTCATACACCAGCACCTTATCAAATAAAAGCTCCTAAACATGTTCTATTTAGATAGAAAGAAAAAACATTACCAAATAACAAGTATCAGTTCATAATATGATGATGATGATGATTTAGTCAAAAGTATTTGTGCAATAATAAACTTAGAGGAAGGACTTATTAACTTAAATTATCAAAATATTAAATTTATTAATGGGCCATATCAATTAAATGAAATATATTCGTTAGAACCATTAGATCTTAGAAAAACTTCAATTAAATTAGACCTTAGGCAAGTAGTAGAAAAATTAAAAAATAATTTAGAAGTTTATTTTATAAAGAACGAGACAAATTTACAAGTATTTCTGAAATAAAATATGAAATTCGTACTCCAACAAATCAATCTATAAATTCTAATCTACATCGATTTTCACTTCAGCATGAAGAAGAAGTTAGGAAACAAATTAAGGAAATGGAGGAACAGGGTATAATATGAAAAAGTAATTCTAGATATACTAGTCGTGTAATAGTAGTACCACAAAAAATAGACAGTTCTGGCAAAAAGAAATGTCGAATAGTTATTGATTATAGAAAATTAAACGAAGTTACGGTTGACGATAAATTTCCTTTGCCAAACATAGACTCTATACTAAATATATTAGGCAAAGCTCAATAATTTACTACTATTGATTTGGCAAAAGGATATCACCAAATCCTAATTAAAGAAGAAGATAAAAAGAAAACAAGAAGAAGATAAGAAGATTTGTGAAAACACATGGCCTACATGAGTTCAATAGGATACCGTTTGGGTTAAAAAATGCCCCAGTGATAATATAAGACTAATGAATGAAATACTAAGAGACCATATAAATAGAACTTGTGTTGTATATCTAGATGACATACTGATATAAATACAAGCACAAGTTTCCAGGAACTTCGAAAAATCTTTTACTCTTACAACGGATGCTTGTAATTTTGTGTTTTGCCTCTAGAACTCTTAACAACAATGAGAAAAATTATTCAACGAGAGACAAAGAACTTTTGGCTATTATTGTGGTCTCTAAAATTCAGAACTTTTGGCTATTATTGTGGTCTGTAAAATTCAGACTACATAATAGCCAAAAATTTTAAATATTAACTGACCTATAAAATTTTTACAACCCAAATATAAAAGGAAAGATATGTCTCCAAAACATGAGAGGTGGTTGCTAAAATTAGGAGAATATCAATTCGATGTAGAATATTTGCTATGTGAAGAGAATAGAGTAGCAGATTTTTTAAGTAGAATAGAACAGAACGTTGACGTTAAATCTGACGAGAGAAAGAATAATAAAATTTCTGCAAAAAGTGAAGGTAATGAATCAGAATTTGGTATTTTCAATATTGAAAATGATGTAGATGATATAACAATGACAACTGTTTGTTGACAGCAATGGAAGAACAACTTGACCATATACCTATAAAAGAGGAAATTCTGAACAAATGTAAGACCCAAATTATATTAACAAATAACAAAACTGTAAAACTGGAAACAATTTAAGGAAAGAAGGGTCACTTACATAGCAGAATATGATTTTTAAAGGTTAAGTGAAATTTTTACAAAATGTTTGCATAAAGGTAAAATAGAAATATACTCCGAATTACCAGATAATAAGTATAATGTAATACAAGAGAAATTAAGTGAAATGTTTTCGAGTAATAATAAAATTAAATTTTTAAAATGTTCATATAGGGCTCAGGAAGTCGAAACGGGAACTGAAGCGGTGAAACAAATCTAATTGCACCATGTTCGAGAAAGTACTCAAATAAAAAAAAAAATTTATTATCCAAAGTTATTAGAACTGACGCAAATAGTTATAAATCAGTGTGAAATTTGTCAAGAGGTTAACGTCAAGAGGTATACGATCAAAATAGTATAAAACTTAAATTTAAACTCACGGAAACACCAAATGACGCAAATGAAATTACACATATTGATACCTATACTATAACTAGTAATATGTGCTTGCATTGCAAGCGTCTAACAGATGATTAAATCGCATGATCAGAAAGCATGTTGAAAAAGCATTGTATCACTGATTTTTATAGTAAGGAATCATACATGCTCTCATCCTCCAACAGGACGGTCTTGAACCATGGTCCACAAACAAAAGTTGTAGATCTGGTCAAGATATTTTTAATGATACCCCATGATAATATGCCGTTGTCTTTTATATTAAGGGCTTATAAACCTTTTCAGAAACTAGGCAGGACATGATAGAACAATGGTCCCCAAACTAAAGTTGAAGAGCGCGCCAAGATCTTTCAATGATGATACCCCACACAATCATATAAAGCTGATTTTATATTAAGGGCTTAGAAAACCCTCTGGACCCAATCAGGGCATCCTGGAGCCAGATTCTCCAAACAAACGTTTATAAGCTCATCAAGACCTTTTTAATGATACCCCACAAGATAATATACCTCTGATTTTTATATTAAGAGATTATTAACAGTTTCAAAGACCAAACCGGGCGTTCCAGAATATTGTTCCACAAACTAAAGTTGGAGAGCTCGCCAAGATCTTTTCAATGATACCCCACATGATCATATACAGCTGATTTTATACCAAGGGTTTCTAAAAGCTTTGTGGACCCAAGTATGGCATCCTGGAGCCAGATTCCCCAAACAAAAGTTGTTAAGCTCACCAACACCTTTTTAATGATGCCTCACATGATAATGTACCGCTTACTTTTATATTACGGACTTATAAACGGTCTCAGGGACCCAGACGGGCGTCCTAGAATACTGGTCCCAAAGCAAAAGTTGAAGAGCTTGCCAAGACCTTTTCAATGGTACCACATATTACGATATTCGGTTATAAATAATAAAATCTCCATACAACATATAAAGGCTAAAAGCGCTTCTTTGGAACCAAAAAATGTAATTTCAGATTTTTCTGGATGGTTTTACACTAAACTCTATCAAATGCTTTTTGCAACCAGTCTCTAGCACATCTAGAAGTGCTTCATCTTTTTGATACGAAATGAGTGAGTGGTTTCATGCACTTGTTAAGAACAGCTTTATATATATAAATAAATGCAAACCAATTTTTTAACCATTATAGATAAATTCTCAAAATTTGGAACTGCTTATCATTTCTGTGATAAAAATCAATTAACACTAATAGATAGTTTAGAAGATAATTTCACCAAATAAGGTAAGCCAAAAAAATAACAGCAGATAACGAATTTAAAGCTTTCAAATAAAAGAATTCTAATCTAATGATTCAAAATCATACACTGGATTTTCAAAAAATAAAAGAAAATTTAAAAACAGTAAAATTAAACAACCTAAATAGATTTAATAAGAAAAGATAAAGAGGATCAAGAGGAAAGGTCTACAGGTTTTATAAAGAATTATAAAGCTGTAAGACATAAGGAGCAGCCTGAATATAAAAAGATGATCTTAAATAACATTCATATAGCTAACATTAAGAGATCTCCTAAATTCTTCATTTTGGGTAATAATACATATTAAAAAAAAATTATTAAAATCGTATAGATCGTATAAGTCTGTTAAACCAAATACCACGTCATGGTTTAATGACATTTGCAAAAGGGCCATCAGAAATAAGGAGGAAAAGTTTAAGCTTTACAAATCTAATGTCTCGGAGGCAGCACGTAGAAGTTATAAAGTGGCTCGAAATGATTGTAAAAAAGTGTGTACAGTCCCACTCCCAATTCAATGTTTCCGTATCCATTTTCCTATCCTTTCCTATCCCTACTCCCTAGCCAATATACTGCGTTCGCAGGTAAGGGTTTCATCCCACTATATTGGCTAAAGGGGGAGGAGGGTTTAGACAGTAAGAATCTGACACTACCAAGGGGAAATTCTTGGTGTCTTTGGAAGATTCCCACCTCCCTTAGGAAAAAAAAAAAATTATCAATCAACAAAAGTTCCTGCATAACCAGAGGTTGAAGCATAAAATTCTCCACCAACCCAACTGCAATCGTTCTTTTTGGACATTTGCAAAAATGTTAAGCAGAACTTTTGTAAATCTTCATTTCCTCCCTTGATTGATAATGACTCTATCATATCAGATTCGGCTGGTAAAGCTAACTTGTTTGCAAAACTTTTTGCGGCAAATTCCACACTCCCTCCTACAACTCAACTACCACCATCAATTCCTGAAGTTGATCGTTGCTGCAGATTTGGGAAAGTTTACTTCAGGAATCGAGCTGTAGTGAAAGTTCTGGAGAATCTGAATGAAAAAAAGTCTACTGGTCTTGGTGGAATCCCCGCTGTGGAAAAGTGGTAAACTTAACAGCAGCATTCACTACTCTGGTGAATGTACTGTTGTTGCTCTGTATATTTCGAAACTTTTGATCGAGTATGGTATACTGCTCTGTTGAACGAATGTCAAGCTTTAGGTCTTGGTCCAGTTTTATGTAAATGGATTGAAAACTATCTTTTGAATCGTTGTATTCGTGTTCTGATCGACGGCTACACTTCTGACGCATTTCAAATAAACGCTGGCGCTCCACAAGGATCCGTCCTTGCACCTACTCTCTTTTTGATTTTTATCAACGATCTTTTATCTTCAACTTTCAATCCAATTCACAGTTTCGCCGACGACAGCACTCTGGTGGCATCTTATAATTTTCCGAAAAAGTCAAATGCCACAACCCCCGCAACTGAAATAGCTAGACTATCTATGACCAATACGGTTAACGATGATCTAACTAAAATCGCTAGTTGGGGCTCCAAAAAGTGGAGTTTAATTCTTCCAAAATCCAATGCTGTCTCATAACATTAAAAAAAACGAATTATAATCCCAATCTGAGATTTCTCGGGGAAATCGTACACCGATCAGAAAACTTGAATATTTTGGGCATGCAGCAAAATCAAAAAATGATGTGGAATTATCATATTTTTGATATACCGAAAAGTGCTGCCAAATGCTTGGGTTTTCTCTTTAGGTGTAAATCGTATTTCTCTTCAAGGGACTTGTCCAAAGTCTATAAAGCATATATACGACCTAAGATGGAATATAACTCACATATTTGGGCTGGCGGCTCATCCACTTCCTTAAACTTTCTCGATCGAGTTCAAAAACGCGCCATTCGTTTAATTAATGACCCCATTGTGAGTAATTCTATAGCCCCGCTCGACATCCTTCGTAATATAGGAGCTCTTTCTCTTTTTTATAGATATTTTGTTGGTAATGACACTTGCTCAGTTGAAATAAAATCACTGATGCCTCCTCTGAAAGAATTCCAACGCACCACAAGAGGGGCAGCAAATGCGCATTCCTAGCAGTTGGCGGTTTTGGTATTTACAATTTGCCCAAATTTAAGAAGAATCACAACAGATTCTTCCCAAATTTACCTTTCAATTCCCCGTTATCCTCATTTGTTCCATCCCTATCCCATCCCATATAATCACAACTACTTCAAGTACAAAGGATCATATTCCTAGTTTGTGGTTTTAGAATAAAAAAAAAAAAAAATTAGAATTTAAAAATATAGACTTTAATAATAATTTAATAAACGTTACTACATAATAACCAAAGTTCATAACATTCTTTCTTCTTAGATATCGTAAAAAAAATCGAGACAACGCAGGAGTTTTATTTTACAAAGAAGGATACTGGTTTATTATAGGGAACACTATTAACAGATATGGGTACCAATAAACATAGGTTGAAATTTATGTTTTTTAGTTTTGTTTGATAAGTTAAATCACTATTCTCTAAAAATGTAAAAAAAAAAATAATAAATTTTTTTTTCTAAATAAAATATTATACATATTGTCTAATAATAATATGTATGATATGGTTACCAGGAATATGTAGTTTATTACAATTAAATCAAATATCCGAAAAAATCGGCTATATCCAAATTAAAATAAGACAGGTTGAAATAACTAACGAAACAACAATAATACTTTATACTATATATTATTGATCCTAGGAAACTTAATCTTACTAAGACGTACTCTTAGAAATTGAAAATAATATAAACGAATTAAATTACGTAACACATATTATGTTACAGATACAAATTTGATAATTTCTAATATAAAACATATTAGGGCAAAAATCAAATCCATAATACCAATTAGTAATAGACGAAAATAAGGTTTAATAAATTCTGTAGGTAAAGTACAAAATTGGCTCTTTGGTACAATGGATAATGATGATAGGGAAGAGATCCTAGATCGTCTAAAAATTATAGAAGAAAATAACCATAATTTAATTTTAATTTAAAATAATCAAATAAATATTAATAACAATAGCACAATTCAAGGTTTAAAACATGTAATAGAAAATGGTAGACGTAAAATTAAAGATATTTTTATGAAATTAAAGAAATTAATTTACGAAGTTTGTAACATTCTTTTTATATAGATAAATTACTAAAATTAAGATACTTGGAAAATAAAATAGATCAGATACAGGATAACATTGATTCAGCCAAGCATAATATTGTACATCATAGTTTCTTACCAACTGAAGAAATGGAAACATATAAAATTGATTTTTACAAATTAAAATTAATAAAAATGCATATTATAATATATAAAGAAAATTCTACTGTATTTGCAATTCAAATTCCACAAAGATATATAAAAACAGACTTAAAATTAGTCACCACTACCAAATAAAGATAATTTTGAAATTGAAAAAAATAACGAATATATAGTAACTATTGAAAATCAAACATATACATTTATAGAAAACGAATTAATAAAAAATTTAAAGTTAAGTTAAAAATTGTATTTTATACCCGTATGAACTATGTTCAAGGGAATAATAAATTTACCATTACGTTTGTGATACCTTAAAGACGTCAAGCTAGATATTGTGTCAAAGGTATGGATCGGCTCAGAATCGAAGTCTGAGTCGATTAAGCCATGTACGTCCGTCCGCACGATAACTCAAAAAATAAAGGAGGTAGGAGGCTGAAATTTTTTTTACGTCACTTTTGCAAAATTGTTAGTTTTGCTATTTAAATCCAACATTTTCGGTCGCCGCCTTCGAGTAACTGCCATACAACTTCTTTCTTTATATTGAAATAACTCATTATCTATTCAAGTTAGTTATCTGAAATTTTGCAAATGATGACCAAGTTTTATGGCAACAACTTCTACAAAATTTGGTTGTGGCGGTGCGACGGCTTCGGGTAGCTGCCGTACAACTTCTCCGTTTAAATGAGAATAACTCAGAGTTTATTGAAGCTAGGAATCTGAAATTTAGTAAAGAGGTGTCGAGTTACATGGCAACAACTTTTGTAAAATTTGGTTTGTTTAGAGAAGCCGATTCAGGCTTGTTGCACCTCTTGGAACTTAATGAAGCTAAGCGTCTGAAATGTTGCAAATGATGATCAAGTTTTATGGCAACAACTTCTGCAAAATTTGGTTGTGGTGGTGCGACAGGTTCGGGCAGCTGCCATACAACTTCTACGTTTAAATGAGAATAACTCAGTGTTTATTGAATCTAGGAATCTGAAATTTAGTAAAGAGGTGTCGAGTTACATGCCAACAACTTTTGTAAAATTTTATTGGGTTAGAGAAGCCGGTTCAGACCTCTTGCACCTCTTGGAACTTAATGGAACTAAGCGTCTGAAACTTTGCAAATGATGATCAGGTTTTATGGCCACAACTTCTGTAAAATTTGGTAATGCTGGTGCAACAGGTTCGGGTAGCTGCCATACAACTTCTCTTTTTAAATGAAAATATCTCAGTGCCCGTCCGCACGATAACTCAAAAAATAAAAGACCTAGGAGGCTGAAATTTTTTGTACGTCACTTTTGCAAAATTGCTAGTTTTTCTATTTAACTTCAGCATTTTCGGCCGGCGGGTTCGAGTAGCTGCCATACAACTTCTTTTTTTAAAAGAAAATAACCCAGTGTCTATTCAATGTAGGTATCTGAAATTTTGCAAATGATGATCCAGTTCTATGGCAACAACTTTTGTAAAATTTGGTTACGCTGGTGCAACAAGTTCGGGTAGCTGCCATATAACTTCTCTTTTTAAATGAAAATAAATCAGTGTCCGTCCGCACGATAATTCAAAAAATAAAGGAGGTAGGAGGCTGAAATATTTTTTACGTCACTGTTGCAAAATTGTTAGTTTTGCTATTTAAATCCAGCATTTTCACCCGTTGCCTTCGAGTAGCTTCCGCACAACTTCTTTTTTTAAATGGAAATAAGGCAGTGTCTATTCCAGCTAGGTATCTGAAATTTTGCAAATGATGACCAAGTTTTATGGCAACAACTTCTACAAAACTTGGTTGTGGTGGTGCGACGGCTTCGGGTAGCTGCCATACAACTTCTCCGTTTAAATGAGAATAACTCAGAGTTTATTGAAACTAGGAATCTGAAATTTAGTAAAGAGGTGTCGAGTTACATGGCAACAACTTTTGTAAAATTTGGTTGGTTTAGAGAAGCCGATTCAGGCTTCTTGCACCTCTTGGAACTTAATGAAGCTAAGCGTCTGAAATGTTGCAAATGATGATAAAGTATTATGGCAACAACTTCTGCAAAATTTGGTTGTGGTGGTGCGACAGGTTCGGGCAGCTGCCATACAACTTCTCCGTTTAAATGAGAATAACTCAGAGTTTATTGAAACTAGGAATCTGAAATTTAGTAAAGAGGTGTCGAGTTACATGGCAACAACTTTTGTAAAATTTGGTTGGTTTAGAGAAGCCGATTCAGGCTTCTTGCACCTCTTGGAACTTAATAAAACTAAGCGTCTGAAATCTTGCAAATGATGATCAGGTTTTATGGCCACAACTTCTGTAAAATTTGGTTATGCTGGTGCAACAGGTTCGGGTAGCTGCCATACAACTTCTCTTTTTAAATGAAAATATCTCAGTGCCCGTCCGCACGATAACTCAAAAAATAAAGGAGGTAGGAGGCTGAAATATTTTTTACGTGACTGTTGCAAAATTGTTAGTTTTGCTATTTAAATCCAGCATTTTCACCCGCCGCCTTCGAGTAGCTTCCGCACAACTTCTTTTTTTAAATGGAAATAAGGCAGTGCCTATTCCAGTTAGTTATCTGAAATTTTGCAAATGATGACCAAGTTTTATGGCAACAACTTCTACAAAACTTGGTTGTGGTGGTGCGACGGCTTCGGGTAGCTGCCATACAACTTCTCCGTTTAAATGAGAATAACTCAGAGTTTATTGAAACTAGGAATCTGAAATTTAGTAAAGAGGTGTCGAGTTACATGGCAACAACTTTTGTAAAATTTGGTTGGTTTAGAGAAGCTGGTTCAGGCTTCTTGCACCTCTTGGAACTTAATGAAACTAAGCATCTAAAATCTTGCAAATGATGTTCAGGTTTTATGGCCACAACTTCTGTAAAATTTGGTTATGCTGGTGCAACAGGTTCGGGTAGCTGCCATACAACTTCTCTTTTTAAATGAAAATATCTCAGTGCCCGTCCTCACGATAACTCAAAAAATAAAGGAGGTAGGAGACTGAACTATTTTTTACGTCACTGTTGCAAAATTGTTAGTTTTGCTATTTAAATCCAGCATTTTCACCCGCCGCCTTCGAGTAGCTTCCGCACAACTTCTTTTTTTAAATGGAAATAAGGCAGTGTCTATTCCAGCTAGGTATCTGAAATTTTGCAAATGATGACCAAATTTTATGGCAACAACTTCTACAAAACTTGGTTGTGGTGGTGCGACGGCTTCGGGTAGCTGCCATACAACTTCTCCGTTTAAATGAGAATAACTCAGAGTTTATTGAAGCTAGGAATCTGAAATTTAGTAAAGAGGTGTCGAGTTACATGGCAACAACTTTTGTAAAATTTGGTTGGTTTAGAGAAGCCGATTCAGGCTTCTTGCACCTCTTGGAACTTAATGAAGCTAAGCGTCTGAAATATTGCAAATGATGATAAAGTATTATGGCAACAACTTCTGCAAAATTTGGTTGTGGTGGTGCGACAGGTTCGGGCAGCTGCTATACAACTTCTACGTTTAAATGAGAATTACTCAGTGTTTATTGAATCTAGGAATCTGAAATTTAGTAAAGATGTGTCGAGTTACATGCCAACAACTTTTGTAAAATTTGGTTGGGTTAGAAAAGCCGGTTCAGGCTTCTTGCACCTCTTGGAACTTAATAAAACTAAGCGTCTGAAATCTTGCAAATGATGATCAGGTTTTATGGCCACAACTTCTGTAAAATTTGGTTATGCTGGTGCAACAGGTTCGGGTAGCTGCCATACAACTTCTCTTTTTAAATGAAAATATCTCAGTGCCCGTCCGCACGATAACTCAAAAAATAAAGGAGGTAGGAGGCTGAAATATTTTTTACGTCACTGTTGCAAAATTGTTAGTTTTGCTATTTAAATCCAGCATTTTCACCCGCCGCCTTCGAGTAGCTTCCGCACAACTTCTTTTTGTAAAAGGAAATAAGGCAGTGCCTATTCCAGTTAGTTATCTGAAATTTTGCAAATGATGACCAAGTTTTATGGCAACAACTTCTACAAAACTTGGTTGTGGTGGTGCGACGGCTTCGGGTAGCTGCCATACAACTTCTCCGTTTAAATGAGAATAACTCAGAGTTTATTGAAACTAGGAATCTGAAATTTAGTAAAGAGGTGTTGAGTTACATGGCAACAACTTTTGTAAAATTTGGTTGGTTTAGAGAAGCTGGTTCAGGCTTCTTGCACCTCTTGGAACTTAATGAAACTAAGCATCTAAAATCTTGCAAATGATGATCAGGTTTTATGGCCACAACTTCTGTAAAATTTGGTTATGCTGGTGCAACAGGTTCGGGTAGCTGCCATACAACTTCTCTTTTTAAACGAAAATATCTCAGTGCCCGTCCGCACGATAACTCAAAAAATAAAACACCTAGGAGGCTGAAATTTTTTGTACCTCACTTTTGCAAAATTGTTAGTTTTGCTATTTAACTTCAGCATTTTCGGCCGCCGGGTTCGAGTAGTTGCCATACAACTTTTTTCTTTTATTGGAAATAACTCATATGTGATATGTCTGTTCAAGTTCGTTATCTGAAATTTTGCAAATGATAATCCAGTTTTATGGCAACAACTTCTACAAAACTTGGTTGTGGTGGTGCGACGGCTTCGGATAGCTGCCATACAACTTCTCCGTTTAAATGAGAATAACTCAGAGTTTATAGAAGCTAGGAATCTGAAATTTAGTAAAGAGGTGTCGAGTTACATGGCAACAACTTTTGTAAAATTTGGTTGGTTTAGAGAAGCCGATTCAGGCTTCTTGCACCTCTTGGAACTTAATGAAGCTAAGCGTCTGAAATGTTGCAAATGATGATAAAGTATTATGGCAACAACTTCTGCAAAATTTGGTTGTGGTGGTGCGATAGGTTCGGGCAGCTGCCTTACAACTTCTACGTTTAAATGAGAATAACTCAGTGTTTATTGAATCTAGGAATCTGAAATTTAGTAAAGATGTGTCGAGTTACATGCCAACAACTTTTGTAAAATTTGGTTGGGTTAGAGAAGCTGGTTCAGGCTTCTTGCACCTCTTGGAACTTAATGAAACTAAGCATCTAAAATCTTGCAAATGATGATCAGGTTTTATGGCCACAACTTCTGTAAAATTTGGTTATGCTGGTGCAACAGGTTCGGGTAGCTGCCATACAACTTCTCTTTTTAAACGAAAATATCTCAGTGCCCGTCCGCACGATAACTCAAAAAATAAAACACCTAGGAGGCTGAAATTTTTTGTACCTCACTTTTGTAAAATTGTTAGTTTTGCTATTTAACTTCAGCATTTTCGGCCGCCGGGTTCGAGTAGTTGCCATACAACTTTTTTCTTTTAATGGAAATAACTCATATGTGATATGTCTGTTCATGTTAGGTATCTGAAATTTTGCAAATAATAATCAAGTTTTATGGCAACAGCTTCTATAAAATTTGGTTGTTATGGTACAACGGGTTCGGGTAGCTGTCATACAACATCTCTTTTTAAATGAAAATAACTCAGTGTCCGTCCGCACGATAACTAAAATAATAAAGGAGCTAGGAGCCTGAAATGTTTTTTACATCACTTTTGCAAAATTTTTAGTTTTTTTATTTAACTTCAGCATTTTCGGCCTTCGGGTTCGAGTAGCTGCCATACAACTTCTTTCTTTAAATGAAAATAACCCAGTGTCTATTCAATGTAGGTATCTGAAATTTTGCAAATGATGATCCAGTTCTATGGCAACAACTTTTGTAAAATTTGGTTCCGCTGGTGCAACAGGTTCGGGTAGCTGTCATACAACATCTCTTTTTAAATGAAAATAACTCAGTGTCCGTCCGCACGATAACTCAAAAAATAAAGGAGCTAGGAGCCTGAAATGTTTTTTACATCACTTTTGCAAAATTTTTAGTTTTTTTATTTAACTTCAGCATTTTCGGCCGGCGGGTTCTAGTAGCTGCCATACAACTTCCTTCGTTAAATGAAAATGACCCAGTGTCTATTCAATGTAGGTATCTGAAATTTTGCAAGTGATGATCCAGTTCTATATCAACAACTTTTGTAAAATTTGGTTCCGCTGGTACGACAGGTTCGGATAGCAGACATACAACTTCCCTTTTTAAATGAAAATAACTCAGTGTCTATTGAAGCTATATGAAATTCAGTGAAAAAGTGTCGAGTTACATGCCAACAACTTTTGTGAAATTTGATTGGTCTAAAGCAGCCGGTTCAGGCTTTTTGCATTTTTTGGAATGATGCTAAGCGCAAGAGAGTTGGGTAGCTGTCATACAACTCCACAATTTACGTAAGTATATCTATGTAGTTAACGTCGGTACTAAAACATCTGAATTTTTCAAAAGATGATAAAATTTTATAGAAACAGGAAATATTACGTTCATACGGGTATCCCAGAGTTTACACAGTCTACGCTACTGCACTCTTACTCGTTTTAAATAATTGTGAGTGAAAATTAAATGAAAAAACCAAAATTGAAATATCAGATGATTATTAATAAAAAATGCTGTAAATGAAAATTGAATACAAAATTGTGACGACAGAAAAATTATATTAATAAAATTTACCTGTAGGGCTTTCGGTGGCCTAGTAAGTAAGAGCGTATAAAATACGCTGTTTACACCGAGGGGATGTAAATTCGAATCCCACACTCGTCGTAAGAGTTATTCTCGCTTACGACATTTATAGCCACGCCTGAACAGGAAGGGCTGTGTAAATTCCTATCCACATTTACGTGGCAGAGAAATGCATTTAAAAAAAACGATCTACATGTTAATATTTTATAACCGTCTAATAAAATTATATACAGAAACCTTTGCAAACCAAAAATATTGTTGCGCGTTTGTCGGTTTTCATTTGATCGGTTTATTCGATCTTAACTCTATCATGTCCAAATTAGAACTCCTCTTATTTACAGAAATTGGCGATATTTATACAAAATTTCTTATATTCTATAATATTACATGTTCTTTACATTTCTCTAGATAACTTATTACTAATTCTAATACAAATATAATGTTATGTTAATGTTAATGTAATTTTATGTTAGGTTATGATAATATTAATGTAATGTTATGTTATGTTATGATAATGTTACTATTTTTCTTAAAGCTAATATTATTTATTTCACTTATACTTCTATATAGTTACTATTTTTCTTAAAGCTAATATTATTTATTTCACTTATACTTCTATGTAGTTCTAGATTATTCTTATTATGTTCTAGATTATCACTTTTCCAGATTGTTCTATTTACAATGGCCAATATTATTTATTTTACTTATATTTCTATATAATTTTTAATTATTCCTACTATGTTTTAGATTATTCTTTTACCAGATTGTTCTATTTACAACATTGTCCCCTTCTTAAAACTGTTTGTCCCGAACAGAAGGTGGTCCTCGATCTTATTCTCCGAAGTAGGTAATCAATCTATGCAAGCGTATAATTTTAAATACGTCGTTGATTCGGTTATCTCTTTTGTAAGGGATTTCGCAGTGCTGATCTAGATTAGAACTGCAACCTTTTCGTCATTTTGAATCTTACGACCTAAGCAAATTATTTTTTTCAAATCCTACTGAGTTCGCCATTAAATCGTATTGTATTTTCATACGATCATTCATTATATTCAATTTCACTCTGTCAGCTACTTGTACGTCTGCCAACCGCTGGCGAAGTTCTTCAGTGCATTCTTAACTTGTTGTTGCAGCTGACGGTGACGTTCCAAATTTCAAATCCCCTAGTAGCCGGATATTCTTTCCAAAAACAATATTAGACGGTGTTTGAGCTGTACAAAAAACCATTGAAATAATTGTTTTCAAAACGAACAATGAATCTTAAATGTTTAAGATATCATCTAACGTTTTATTTGTAGTCTTAGTTCCAACATTTCCAACTTGCCTCTTGTGGTTGCAATTACAAATCTTTATCTTGATCTGCTCATCTTGATCATGTTTTCAGTTGCTTCATTTTCCGCCTGTTTTTTACAGCATCTTCTTTTTCTGCGTTTTGTTTGGCTGATATAACTTGTTATTCTTCTGCACCAGTTACCTCCTCGTCGCTTTCGGCTATTAAGCAAACATCTACTGATTTTCCTTGCGCTTGTTCTTTAGCATTTTAAGTTTGCGGTTCCACAATTTCATTATCATTTTCCGTATATGACAATTCCGACTGACTTGCATTGTCTGCTTGATTGGTATTGTCTGGTTCATTCCTGTTCCCAAGTATATTATCTCCTCCACATTCATCTCTATCACCATCTTGGGGCTCATCAATTTCTTTCTCGAACGGATAGGGGTCAGCAACTTCTGTTTCCACTGGCTCAGGATCGCTTTATGTTCTTATATTATCATAAAGTTGATCGAATTTGCGTTCAGATTGTTTAGATTGTTTATCATTTTCAGAAATTTCCCTTGATTTTTCTTTTTCAGATGCATGGGCAGTGTATTCAGCCAATTTGCTTTCAACATCATTTGTTTTTGAAGTATTATCTAAAGTGTTATCATTTGTATTTTGTTCTAAGTTTCTCTCCTCTTCAGCCAAGTTACTGTTTACTGTGGTAACTTCTACTTCTTTGATTTCACCCTTTCCTTCTTCTGTACCTTCTATTTTGTCATTTGAAGTTTCAGCAACTACACTATTGTTTACGTTATTACTTCTCCATCTTCTTCGTTATCATCTTCAGGTATTTCTTCGTCTTTATTTTCAACCTTTCCACAATATTTATTACTTTCTGATGCATTTGAATCAACTTCACCTTCTAATGGAGTACCTCGTTCTTCTTTAACATAGCTTGTCTCATTATCTTCTCCATCTTTTTCACCACGTTCATCTTTAACTACGGAAACTTCATCTCCAAAAATCTTTTCAATGTCTAACTTAATATCGTTTCTGATATCATTTATGTTGCACTGTATTGCCGAGATTTCCACTTGCTATGTCGATATTTCGCTTTGCATTGTTGTTATATTATTTCGAGTTGTTGTCATATTATTTTGAATTGTTGCCGTATTATTTTTTATGTGTTGCTGTAGTCTTGTTGTATTGCTTTTCATATTTATTGACATGATTTTTATTAATTTTATCAATGATTTTAACATATCTTTCATACCACCTGATGCTTCATCATTCATTTCAGATACTACTTCTTTTACTTGGATTCACCGTTACACTGAATTCTCTAACTTCTTTTTAACTATTTTTTTAAATCCAAAACTTTTAAATCCAATTTTAAATTTTACTTCTGATACCAATTGTTGCGTGTTTGTCGGTTCCCAATTATTTATCTGTCTTCCAATAAGGAATAGCATTCTAACTTTACTTTATCTTTTTGGTTTATTCGATTTTCACTCTATCATATCCAAATTAGAACTCATCTTAATTACAGAAATTGGCGATATTTATACAAAATTTCTTATATTACAGAACATTATATGTTACTTTACATTTCTCTAGATAACTTATTACTAATTTTATTACAAATATAATGTTATGTTAATATTAATGTAATGTTATGCTTTGTTATGTTATGTTTTGTTAATGTTATTATTATTCTTAAAGCTAATATTATTTATTTCACTTATATTTCTATATAGTTCTAGATTATTCTTTTTCCAGATTGCTTTACTTACAACAATACCATAAAATTGTACCATTATGGTATTAATATAAGAATTTTTGTTTTCTAGTAATAAGCATAATTTTGATTATCATTGGTTTACAAATATTTGAAAATAAAATTTCTAATGTTTTTCATTTGAAAAATGAAATTTCGACGAATTTCCAATCTAAGGAAGGAGAAGTTATATATAACTGTTCACCTTCAATAAAAAAGATTAACCTCCAAATAATATAGTAATCAAAAATGAAAAATATGACGAAATGTTATCAAATGTAAATAAACTGTTAAATTCAAATTTTTAAATAATCAAAACAACAATGTAAAAGCGTACTTGAGCATTTTTTAAATGTTAAGCAATTTTGAAATATAACGGTTTTATAATAATTATAATTTATAATTTAGTTATAGGTTGTAATTCAATAAAAGTTGTTCTTCTTTTATAAATAAAATATATATTGTTTTTTTATTTACTTAAATTTGTGAATGAAAAAACGTGATAAAATCGAACATTATTGTAAAAATCGCAACATCAGCATGTCTAATGAAAAAGGTGGTAATGTAGATGGTTTTGAACAATAGTAACTATTAACAATATCACCCGCAAAGAGAAAGAGTTATGAAGGAAGTACGTTATATGTCAACATTTACAGGTAAAAGTGAAGTGATCATCAATTTTTTTATCACTAGTGTTGAGTATTATCTGCAAGGAAACCCTGACAAGAGTATACAAAAATGTATGGTGTGAGCAATATATTATGAAAAGATCCAGGTTGATGCAAAAGAAACAATTATCAACATCCCACATCTGGGACCATCCACAATTGGAACACCATAAAAGCAGCATTAAAATCCAGATACAAACCAGGCATAGAACCGGTTGAAATTTATAGAAAAATAATTGCTTTAAGGATAAACATAGTAAATGAATTAGTTTCAGAAATTTTTTTTTATCCTGTTTTACCCCCTGGGGGAGCATAGAGCTTCCACAAAGCTTGTATATCGCACTCGATTGTGGGCCAAATGTTTGATTTCTGGCCATGTTTTACCGCCATTATCAATTTCCTTAGTCACAGACCTTCTCCGTGTTATTTTAGGTCTACTCACACTTCTTTTTCCCTGTGGATTCCAGTCGAGCGCCTGGCGTGCAATGTTCTCTACCGCTTTCCGAACCTATCCATCTCCATTTATTTTCTTGATTTGGCAGAGTATGGTTTCTTGTCTAGAGATAGTTAGTAGGTCCTCATTTCATATTTTTTTGGGCCATCTTATATTTTGAATTTTTCGGAGGCATTTATTTTGAAATATTTGTAATTTATTTGTTGAAGAGTTTTTGATTAACCAAGTTTCACAGCCATAGAGTGGAACCGATTTCACACAGGCTTCATATATCCTTATTTTCGTGCCTTTTGTTAATTGTGGTGATCCCCAGATTGGCCAAAGTCTCCCGAATGCCATCTTTGCTAATTTTATTCGATTCTCAATGTCTTCTTCTGCTCCTCTGTTTGCGGTAAGAATACTGCCAAGGTAGTTGAAACTTGTCACATCCTCTATGTATGTGTTGTTTATTGCTAGTGGATTGGAATTGTTTGCATTTATCTTAGGGACTTTGTTTTTGCAATATTGATTTTGAGTCCTACTTTATGTGCTTTTGTGTTTAGGGAATCTAGTTTTTGTTGCATATTTCTGTGTGTATGTGCAAGTAGAGCAATGTCATCAGCATATTCGAGGTCTTCTAGGTGAGATGTAATGGTCCAATTGATTCCTGTTTGGTGTATTAGTGATTCTTCCAATACGTCGTCGAGAACGATGTTGAACAGAATTGGGGAAAGTGGACATCCTTGTTTGACTCTAGCCTTGAGGCTTATCGGATCGCTATGTGGAGAACCCTGGACTCGGCGTTGGTATACATATTTTGGATGATATTTCTGATTTTAGGTGGTATATTCCTTCTTCTGAGAGCCCCTTCTTCTGAGAGCCTTCCAGATGGCCCTGTGTTTTATTTTATTGAATGCTCTTTCAAAGTCCAAAAATGTTACGTAGAGTGGTGATTTCCATTCTGCTGATTGTTCGATTATCAGATGCAGAGTATTTGAGTGATCTGTACAGCTGCGTTTCTTTCTAAAACCTGCTTGTTGCTCACGAAGGGTGTCCTCTATTCGTGCTTCAATTCTGGAGTGTATTATGAGAGCCAGTAATTTATTTAGTGTGTTTAGGACTGTAATACCACGCCAATTTTTGCATTCTTGAACATTTCCCTTTTTTGGAAGTTTTATTATGATTCCTGTTTTCAAGCTTTCTGGTATGGCTCCATTGTTCACAAATTTCTTCTAAGATAGGCTGAAGAACTTCTGCTATATATCCTGTGTTTGCTTGGAGAAGTTCTGAAGGCATTCCATCTATACCCGGCGCTTAATTGCTTTTCAACCTTGAATGTGCAGCTATAATTTCTTTGTTTGATGATGCATTTACAGTAATTCGGCTTCTTGTGTCTGCAGTAGGAGAACTTTCTTCTTCATTGCTTTCATTACTATCTCCACTATCTTCGTTGTTTGTTTCTTCGAAATATTCTTTCCATCTCTGGATTTGCTATTGGGTTGAAGTGAGCATTTGTCCATTCTTATTTCTAATTGGACGATTTTTCATTAAGTTCTGTTTTGTGAGAATTCGTACTTTGTTGTAGAGGGATCGCATATTATTTTGGTTTGCTGCTCTTTGTGCATCAGCTGCAATATTGTTGAAGAATTTCTTTTTGTCTCTTCTGGCACTTTTCTTTACTTCTTTCGCTTTCAGGTTATTGGTTTTTGACTTCATCCGATTGCGTTAGTAATAGTTTTCTCTAAGTTTCCTTCTTTGCTGAATTAGGGTCCAGGTTTCATCGGATATCCACTCTTTCTTATTAGGTATTGTTTTACCTAAGACTTCTTCACCAACTTGAAGTAAGATTGACTGTAAATTGTCTGTATTAATTTGCTGATTCTGCAGCTTTGTTACAAATTCTCTTTTTGTATTATTGCATTTTAGTTTTACAGTATTGATTTGGTGCTTTCTTTTGATTGTGTTATTCTGAGTGGCTTTGAGTCTTATTCTTATGTCTCTTGTTAGCAGCGTATGATCACTATGAACATCTGCTCCTCTCCACGTTCTTACATCTAGTAGGGATGATTTCCATTTCGTACTAATGCATATATGATCTATCTGGATTTTAGTCCGGCCATCTGGAGATTCCCATGTATATTTGTGAATGTTTTTGTGTGGGAAAAGTGTTCCACCGATTGCCAGGTTGTGTTCCAGACAAACTTCTACTAGTCGTTCACCGTTGTTGTTTATATTACCAATTCCATGATGGCCCATAATTCTCTTGTAATCGCTATCCGGGTTTGAACCAGCTTTTGCATTGTCTCCCATTATTAGTATGATGTCGGTTCTGGGAATTCTTTCTAAGATTGCGGAGAGCTGGGAGTAGAACTCGTCTTTCATCTCTTCGGATGCCACTTCTGTCGAAGCATAACATTGCATTATAGAAATTTTGCGTATTGCAGAGTGGAATCTTGCTTGCATAACTCTGTCGGAAGCCGGAGTGCAGCTTATTAGACTATTTTTCAATGTTTTATCTATTATTATTCCTACACCACTTTCACTTTTTTTTTTTTTTTTTACGAGGGTTGGTGCAAAACTCGAAAGTTACCAAGAGGAACTGCACGTGCTTCCTCAGAGTAGTGTTGGACTTTAACCAACCAAAACCACCCTCCTTTTAAAACCAAACGTTAGGATGGAACCTTTAATACGAATGTACAGTTTGGTTTTGGGGATAGGGATGTGGGAAGGATAATTGGGAAATTTGGATTATGGCGGATAGGTAGGAAAATTTTGAGGGACATTTTGAAGAAAGATGTTGATGTTCTTCTTAAACTTAAGTAAATCGTACACATAAGAATTACCAACTTTAGGGAACACATGCGATGGTATATGGTTCCACAGGCGGGACGTGCGCATGACAAACGAATTTCCATAAACTGTATTTCGCCATCTTGAAATCTCTACATGGTAGGGATGAGCTTCTGCTGTCCGCCTTGTTTCTCGCTGGAAAGCTTTGAGCGGAGGCATTAACTGTTTTAATCGAGCAGGTGTTAATCCCAACGAGATATCTATAAAACAATGTTAGTGACCCAACTGTGCGACAATGACTGAGTGGAGTGAGCATTGAAGTTACACTGGGGTCGTTGATAAGACGAATAGCTCTGTTTTGCACATTATCTAGGTAACCCAGCGCTGTTTGAGGGCCTGCAGCCCAAATGTGTGCATTATACTCCATTTTCGGCCGAATGTGCGTTTTATAGATATTGAGTAGATCAGATGCAGAAAAGTAAGTTTTGCAGCGATACAAAAAACCCAAACATTTAGCTGCATCCTTAGCTATACCAAAAATGTGATTTGACCAAGTCAATTTTTGGTTTAACTCGATACCCAACATGTTTAAATCTGTTGAATGCTGCAAAACCTCTCCCTGGAATAATAGGTTGGGAATAGTAGTGGCAATTTTTCGCGAGATCAGACAGCATTGGGTTTTTTTCGTGTTGAAATTAACTCTGTTGACTTCACCCCATTTTTGAATTTTGGCTAAATCGTTATTTAGCTCACTAATAGTGAAATTTGTTGTTGTTATATTAATCTGGTGATTAATATGACAGCGGCTATGAAATTCATAGGAAGCTACAAGGGTGCTGTCGTCTGCGAAACTATGGATCGTATTGGAGGTTAAAGAAAGTAGGTCATTGATAAATATTAAGAAAAGAGTGGGGGATAAAACTGATCCTTGAGCGACACCAGCATTTATTTTGAATTTGTCATATGAATATCCATCGACCAGTACACGAATCGTACTAGTCGAAAGGAAATCTCCAATCCATTTTAGAAAGACCCTACCTAGACCTATAGAGCATCGTGCCAAACTCGCTCGAAAGCTTTAGAAATATCAAGAGCCACAACATCAGATTCACCAGAATGATGAAGGCTGATGCTTAGCTTCTCACAAAGGTAAGTCATGAGATCACCGGTTTAACGACGGGCTCTGAACCCGTATTGACGTTCATGAAGCAGACCTTTGTGATCCAGATATTTCAGAAGCTTTTAGTTCACAATTTTCTCCATTACTTTGGAGAGGACCGAAGTTATAGCAATAGTGTTCTCAAGTGCGGCACATTAATTTGTTTACACATTCATATTTTTCAAATTCATCGCTTTCAAACCAAAAATATTTTCGAAGCACATATTATTACATGTATATGTACGCATACAATGCAATGGTCTACATAAAAAACAATAGTCTTTTATAGAAAAAAAAAACATTTATGTATTACGTATACGTATTGGTATTGGCATTGGTGAGTTTAGTAAATTTAGATAAAATGTTTTATTTTGGTTCTGTAATAATTCTGTTAAAAATTCTGTTATATCTTTGTATGAAAATTTAATTTTGAAATTAAGCTAATTTCTCTAATGTTTTTCGATATTATTATTTTAAAATCATGTATTGTCATCGGGATCTGATCTAATGAAGAAAATTTCAAGTCTCCAACTCAACGGGAAGTGTGTTTAAAATGGCTTCTAAGATTCCATCCTTTACCCAACCAAATTAATAAAAAGCTGTTAATGAACAAGAAGATATTTTTAATTAATCATGATCTGAGAGTTGAGAAATCTGAGTTGGATATTTTTAAAACCCAACCCATTCAGTCTAGCATTTTTGGATCTGAAGAAGTTTTCTACAATCCTATTGCTTCTTTAGACAACCCTTCAACTATTGAATTTGTTTCACTGGGTCATGGCGATACATATAGAAATTTCTTATATACTTATTTGAGATTAAAAGTACAGATTTTAAAGAAAGATGAAACGATAAAAATGCTGAAGGAAAAATAATAATACAACCAAGTGTAGTTAATAACATTTTACATTCTTTAATAAAACAATGTAATGTTCAATTAAATGGCAAAAATATAACACCATCTGATGGAAATTATCACTATAGAGCTTATATTGAATCATTATTAAATTATGGTACAGATGCTGCTGCAGCTCATTTAGAATGTGAAGGGTGGATTTAAGATAAAGCAAATATAGCTAAATCTGATAATAATGGTTCAAAAGAGTGCCAAAAATTGTATCATAATAGCAATGTAGTGGAACTTATGTTTAAACAACACGTAGATATGTTTAATCAACCTACTCTACTTATAAATAATGTTGTCATTAGTGTAGTTGAAAAACCAGATTTTTATCTATTTGCAGACGATTCTGATGAATCACAAGTAAAAATTCTAGAAGCCACGCTATTTATGAGACATGTTACCGTTAATCCAAGCGTACTGTTAGCACACAATGCTGTTCTTGGGAAATTCAATGCTAAATATAATTATAAACGCGTTGAAGTAAAACGTTTTATAATTCCAATGAACAGTTCGTCAATATCACTTGATAATGTTTTTATTGGGTAGTTGCCAAACACAATAATTTTTTGTATAACAGAAAATGTGGGTTACTCTGGAAAAAGATGAAAAAACCCATACAATTTTAAACATTTTGATATTATTTTCACAATTTGTGTTAAACGTAAATTATGTTCAAATACCTAATTTAGCAATTGAAACCAGTTTTTCAGATGAAAATAATTCCTGTACACGAGCATACAGTACACTTTTTTCAGGAACTGGAATTTACCACAATGATAAAAGTCATCAGATAACAAAGTCTATGTTTAGTAATGAGTTTTTTATACTAGCTTTTGATTTAACTTCAGATGCATCTGGAAATGAAGTATGTCAAGGTTTACTAAACCAGGTTTCGGTTAGAATTGAGGCAAGGCTATAAAAACCACTTACATCTACACTCACTGCTAAAACCACTTACATCTACACTCACTGCCAAAGATGAAACACAATGGAATAATCATAAAAATGCTGAAGGAAAAATAATAATACAACCAAGTGTAGTTAATAACATTTTACATTCTTTAATAAAACAATGTAATGATAAATTAAATGGCAAAAATATAACACCATCTGATGGAAATTATCACTATAGAGCTTATATTGAATCATTATTAAATTATATTACAGATGCTGCTGCAGCTCATTTAGAATATGCAGGGTGGATTTAAGATAAAGCAAATATAGCTAAATCTGATAATAATGGTTCAAAAGAGTGCCAGAAATTGTATCATAATAGCAATGTAGTGGAACTTCTGGGTAAACTACACGTAGATATATCTTTGAATTTTTTCAACCGTAAGTTTGTGGAACATCTTAATTAGATTTATTGAGTAAAAAATTGTTTTTTATTTATACTTTTTGTCCACAAAATAATTTTATTAATATTTTATTTTTATAAGTCTTAAAATATTATATTTATTTATTATAAAGCCTATATATATTTCGGCATTACTGCCATCATCAGGGCGAATACAATTTAATACTTTAATACAATTTAATTAATAATAAGGTTCATCTGGAAATGAAGTATGTCAAGGTTTACTAAACCAGGTTTCGGTTAGAATTGAGACAAGGCTATCAAAACCACTTACATCTACACTCACTGCTAATGTTTATGGAAAATTTGATGCAAGCATACAAATTGATAAAAATCGAAATATATTTACAAATCTATAAATAGAATACTTAAACATATATTTTAATATTCGACAAGATGTCATCGTCCTGTGCACTTGTGGATGTGAAGTTTTGTTGTGATGATAAAAATACTTTATTTGTAAAAGATATTTGTTTAGTTGGAATTAAAGAACCTTGTAAAAAATTTGTAAAAGAGTTTACTTACAAATTTTATTTATTTATTTATTTATTAATTCTTTATTTCAAACAAGCCCAATCGCTCGTACAGAGTATATAACTTCTGAATTCTAATATAATAATAGTTCAATTTTTAATTCAGTGCAACATACAAAAAAACATACTGAGTAAATATTACTTAATTTACGACATTCATATCAATCAATAACATAAAAATAGAAGAAAATAAAAATAAAATAAAAAAAAATATATGTATATGTGTAGATATATAATAACAACAAATATTAAAATTGAGAAAAAATAATATATACAGCAAAATAACAAGACAATTTTTTTTTTTTCTCTTTACTAATTTAGATTATTTCTTGAAGAAAGTGCTCATTAACAGTTTTTTTAAATTTGAATGCATTATTTATATTTTTTCAGTAGGTAATTCATTAAAATATTGAAATCCTAAATTATATATTGTGTCATATCCTTTAAATCTTGCCTTTGACGAAACAATTCTAATGTTTGCAGCTCTTCTGGTTTCATAACTATGTATATTATTATTAACCTTGTTTTTGTATTTATATTATTTGATTGCATACTGTTTATATGAGTTACCAACCTACTTTTTGTGAGTATGTGTAGCGGTGGAATCTTATGTTTACAGTAAATATTGGTAGTTGCTGCTCTTTTTCTATACCCATATACATTTTTTATAGCTTTATTCTGAATCTTTTGCGGTTGGTTAAGGTCCTTCTTATATGCATTATGATTGAGTACACAATTGAACTTTGAAACAGTTCAAAAAACAGTCCCCTTTTTCTGTGGTATGGCACTCTTTTACTTATTAGCCTGAATATGCCAGCAATTTTCCTGGCTTTTTTTAGCTGTATGTTAATCTGGTCACCCCATTTTAATTCACTGTCTATTACTACACCTAAGTAGTTATAGCTAGGAACCATTTCTAAATTAATATTTTTATAGTTTATTTTG
Organism: Poecilobothrus nobilitatus; assembly: GCA_947095535.1. Classification (NCBI taxonomy): domain Eukaryota; kingdom Metazoa; phylum Arthropoda; class Insecta; order Diptera; family Dolichopodidae; genus Poecilobothrus; species Poecilobothrus nobilitatus. The sequence continues at coordinate 168,397,786 of OX352772.1, read as the reverse complement.
ATAATGTCTGACGGTTTCTTCTTGAAAAACACATATTTAGTTTTAATGATGTTTATTGTTAGTTTGTGAGTTTCCATCCAATCGTTTATTATTTTTAGATCTTCATTTATTTTTTCCTCCAATTTTTGACATCCAGTTTCTGAATAGAGTATCGCAAAGTCATCAGCGAACATATTGGGTTTACCATTTAGTTTTATGTTAAGTAGGCTGCTTACGTAGCAGGAAAATAAGGTCGGCCCTAAGGAACTTCCCTGAATAACACCAAACTCAATATTGTTTGTTTCACTTCTTAATCCTTCATACACACTATATTGGGATCTATTTGACAAATAATTTTTGAACCATTCATGTTCCTTACTCCAAGTTCATATAATATTCTGAGCAATGTTTTTCTATCTACGGCATCAAATGCTTTTTTTACATCAAAGAATACAGCCACCACTTTTTTATTTTTTTCAATACCAGACTGGATTTCAGCTACAAAATCAAATAAAGCCGCACCTGTATTAGATTTTTTTTTAAAGCCGTATTGACTCTTACTTGTTAGATTCTCTTTTTCTAAAAAATTTGTCAGTTGGCTATTTACATATGTTTCAAAAACTTTAGAGAAGGTAGTTGAAATGGAGATTGGTCGAAAATTATTTATATCTTCGATATCACCCGACTTTTTATAAATGGGGATAACTTTATTTATTTTCATGGGACCTGACACAATTTTTTGGTTGAGTGAAGCGTTAATTAATTGCATTATACAACTAGCCAATTCTTCTTTACACTCTTTTATTAACGATGAGGGAATCTCATCTTCACCAGCTGCTTTGGTATTTTACAAGCTGTTGATTATTTTTATTACTTCATATCGATTTATAGGTTTGAAATCAAATGCACTCTGCGTTCTTATTTTTGGTATATAAATCTTTTTTTCAAAACTTTCTGCTATAACGTTCCCTATATTACTATAAAATTGGTTGAATTGATTTATTTTTTCCGTTTATCATTTTCACTCAGTTCTAAGTTCGAAAAAAATTCATTTGTTTTAATATTTGGGCCATTTATAATTCTTTTTATATACTCCCATGTTTTTTTTGGATCTCCGCCTGCTTTTTCAAATTGTTTTGAATCATAATTTTCTCTCATTTTTCTCTTGAACGTAGTATATCTATTTAACCAATACAAGTATTTCGTTTTAAAATATTTCTCTGTTCTGCACATATTTTTTATAACAGTAATTTTTTCTTTCTATTAATTCTATACATTTTTCATTAATCCATGGTGCACAGAATTTACTATTTTTATTTTTTATTTTTCTAGAAACGGTAGCTCTTTTTGATATGTTTTTGACGTGTGATGTCAAATCATCAGCAATTTCATTCACATCATTTTTATTAATATAGTAATCTTTCATATGTTCTCTGACAATTCTATAGTTAATTCTTTTTATCAGATTACCATTGTTGTTTACTTTTTCTTCAATTTTTATATTTTTTAATTCTGTAATAATTCCGAGATGATCTGATATATCATGGTGGAATAGTGATACCTTCACATCAGCATTAGGATCATTCATTATTATATGATCTAGGCAAGCATTGTATTCTGGCCTTGTAACTGCTTTATGTAGGAAAATATGCATTGGATTCAACTTTTTTTTTGTACAGTTGAATATTTCTGTTGTAAGTATTGTAAATATTAAAATTAAAATCCTCTATGACTAAGCTATTATTGTTTTTTATGTTCTCCAGGCAAGTGCTAAATTTCTCAAGAAATACATCAATTTCTGAATTTAAATTTTGCGGTGGCCGATAAACAGCCACCGCAAACAGTAATATTATATGTTTTTTTATTGTAGTGTATTTTTGTGGTAATAAAGCTGTTGTACTCATCACAATGCTCATTTTCATTTTTAAAGCTTACCCTTTTATGAATAAATTGTCTTCCTACAAGAAAATGTTTTTTGAGTAATCTTTAATATTTACTAGGTCAACATCTACATCAATAATCCAGGTTTCACTTATTACTATAACGTGAATGATATATTTGAGTTGATCCAGTATATAATTTATATTATCTACTTTATGTTTAAGGCTTCTTGCATTCAAATATAGAATCTTCAATGAGTCTTCTTCTTCTAAATTAATGTCATGTATGCTATATAAATTGGTTTTTACTTGGGATTTGATTGGCAAATTATATGCTATATCACATGACATTTAGATTAGATTCTTGCAATACACGTATTATTTTACTCGTAACGGTCTTTCTTACAAACAATTTACCATCTTTCACCCAAGCGAAAGCCAATTTCTTTTCTTTTTTTCGGTCTCTTGCTTTTTTGAATAAAAGACTAAAATATGTGGTAAGTTTTTCATTTATAAAAATTGTTGATGATGTTGTTACATTAATACCAATATCTGGTGCATTTTCGGTAATTTGTTGATCTTGAGAATCTTGTGTATCAAAGATCTTAGTTGTTAATTTTTTGTTTTTGATGGCTTTCATAAATTCACTTTTTAATTTTAAATTATTAAATTTTACAACTAGTTTATCTGGCTCACCTGAATTTTTTGCTAGATTCTTAGACTTATGCATATATTTCACATCATTTGCTTCAATTTTCACACCAACATGATCAGCAGTTTTTTCCAGGGATTCCACATATTTAAATCTCCTTGCAAATTTTTTTCTGCTTCATTTTTTCCATTTCAATTCTGTTGTAATGTATATCACTTTTAAGCGTTTTAATTTCATTTCTCAAGCATATATTTTCTTCAATAATTCCATCGATGAATTCTTTAATTTCAGTAATTTCATTTTTAAATTTTTGGAAGTCAGCTAATTGTGTTTCCTGATTGGCGTTCTATTTTCTTATCAATTGTTCCAGCTTCAATTATAATATCTGTTTTTTTATTTATGCTTGTAGTACTTGATGTACTGGGTTTGTTTATTAATTTTCTTTTTTGTTGATTATTTTTACACTGACGACAAAACCAGATTTTCTCATGATTCTGGGTAAGTTCCTTGACTTCTTCAATATTCAACCCGCAACAAGTATAACAGAACCATTTCTTGCAATATCCGTCACACTGCAGTCCACCATTCACTCTAAAATTAATTTTTTTGTTGCACTTTATACAAATTTTACTATCATTCACCATTGTTGTTTTGATCAACCAAAGAAATTATGATCCAACCAAAATTACTCTTTCGGAACTGTACATAATGGTAAAATTAATAAAGAATTAAGACATTTACTAGAAAAATTTGATGTTATTATAACAAATGAAAAAAAAAAAAGGAGTTTTTAATGAACTACATTAATGAAATAAGTAGAGTGTATGATTTGAGTCAGTTTGAGTCATAAACACTTTAGAAATAATTAGTGTTTTAAAATGTAACAAATTTACAAACAAATATTTTATTATTTATTTTTTATTTATATTTTTATTTATATTCTATTATTTTATTTTGCTTTAGACAAAATTCCAAAAATAATTGAAAAAACCAACTTTTTTAATTGTAAACACTGACAAGATAAAAGATCCGGGACCACATTGGTTCGCTCTTTATATTCCAAAGCATGGTTGCACAGAATATTTTGATTCGTATGGTGGAGTTTCATATAAAACGGAAATTTTGGAATACTTGAATAAAAAGTAGATACAGGGTATTCTTTCAGATGTATGTGGGCAATACTGTTGCATTTTTGGCTGGTATAAATGTTTTGGTTTGAATATGAAAACTTTTTTGAATGAATTTAGCAAAGATAATCATATAGAAAACGGCAATCTGATTATTAATATGTTTTACAACTTATTCGGAAATTTAAATTTTTCACAATCTTGTGTACCTAAACAACATAATTAATATTAAAAAGCTTTAGTTAAAACGTAGTAAAGGAAGATCAAGTTTCGAACACAAATTTGATGTTGAGCTATACATATTTTCTCAAGAGAAATCAGTCATTAAAAGTTCTTGTTGGTTACAGATACAGATTACAGATTACAGATACAGAATCTCTTGTAGCAACTTGCATTTTTCACCGTATTGGAAAAAAGCCAGCTATTTTAAAATATCATGATTGGTGTAAGTTCCATCAGCAATTTTGTGAAAGGTACTCGAAACGATCAATAAAAAATACAAAATTATGTTTACAATATGGGTTAAGAATTGTTATTGGTCGATGTCTTAGTATTAACAAGGAGGAAGCTGACACATTTTACAACTTAATTGATTTTCTTCAAGCTGTAATGATACACAATAAAAGTGCTGAATCAAATGTACGGGAATATGTTATTAAATATATAAAAACGTGTCAAGAAAAGCATGTTATGAAATTGCATGAAGAAATATATATTCCAATACAACGTTATAGCGTTCAATGTAATTATTCTAGATTGTTTTTTGAAATACCTTGTACTACCAGAAAATAAAATTTGTAATATTCAAGAACAACAATAAATGAAAAATTTGTAAAATTTATTTAATTTGTTTTTATTATGAAATACTTATAGATACATATACATTTATACAAATATTCTTATATATTATTTTAGGCTATAAATTATTTCTAAAAAATTCTGCAAAATAGTCAGGATCTCCTTCTTGGTTATTTATTTCCCAAATTTGTTACTCATCTGTATCTTCATCTAAGACTTGAAACAGTGGTATGAATTCTTGACCTTCCATTAATTACTCTTCATCTACAGTAGATGTAATTTCATCAACTTTGATCTCATTTTGTGTACTGACTATTGCACTTTCCACAGTAAATGGAAATGTTGTTGAATAAGCTGCCTTTTTTGTAAAATATCTTACAAAAATTGAATTAAAAATGATTTGCCAGTAAAATTGAACCGCGTTATATACTGTAGAACGCAGTCAAAATTTAAAGTTTTCAGAGAATATAAGTAAAGAAATGTAAAATTGGATTTTTAAAAGTAGTTAGATGGTGTAAAAATCATGTCAAGATTTCAAATAGTTAAAGCAATACATAGACCAGCTGGAAAAAGGTATCTTAGAAGGAAAGTCAAGCAGAAACGAGTAAATGATACCTGGAAAATTGATCTAGTGGAAATGATTCCTTATGGAAAATTCAACAAAGGTTTTAAATATATGTTAACCGTTATAGATATATTTTCTAAATATGCGCTTATGCAGAACCAATTAAAACTAAAACCAGTAGTAATGTTTTAAATGCTTTAAACGAAATTATAAAACGAGCTAAAAACCTACCTAAAAATATTCATTCAGATCAAGGTAAAGAATTTTTTAATTCGATATTTCAAAATTTTGTTGTAAAGAAGGGAATAATCACTATCATACTTACTCTGAAATTAAAGCATCTATTATAGAACGCTTTAATCGAACTTTGAATATTTAATGTGGAAAATATTTAGTTTACAAGGAAACTACAAATGGATTAATATATTGCAATCTTTATTAAACACCTATAATTCCACGAAACATAGAACAACTAAATTACCTCCTGAAAAGATTTCTAAGAAAAACAGAAAATTTATTTTAAAAAATGTTTACATGCAACCTAAAATTAAATATAAAGCTGGAAGTTAAATATAAGTAAATACAAAAAAACTTTTGAAAAAGCTTCTCAACCGAATTGGTCTACTGAAATTTTTAAAATTATCAAAATCAACAATACCTATCAAATCACATATCAGCTGGTTGATTATAAAAATGATTCAATATTTGATGGATTTTATGAGGAGGAACTCACATCTGTTAAACACCCAAACGTATATCTTATCGAAAAAATTTTAAAGAAAAAAGGCAATAAAGTTTTTGTTAAATGGCTTGGGTTTGACGAAAAACATAACACATGGATAAATTCAACAAAAATTTTTTAATATCTGTAAAATAAAACTTTAATAAGGATCTGAAAAACTTGCTAACATCTGAAAAATAAAATAAAACCTTAACATCTGAAAATAAAATAAAATGCTAACATCTGAAAAATAAAATAAAATCCTAACATCTAAAAAATAAAATAAAATCCTAACATCTGGAAAATAAAATAAAATCTGAAAAATGAAAATAAATTTAGAACAGTACAAAATTTATTTGAAATAAAATTTTTTATTGAACAAATTCTTTATATAAAATTCTTAATATAAAAACATAATTCTTAATATATAATAAATCTTAATATAGAACAAATTCTATAACATAAAAACTTAAACTATAATTATTGTTCTATGGCAAATTGAAAATTATCACATTCTTCTTTTAAAATTAACTCATTTTCCTTGTTTACGAGGAAGTATTTATTTGTTTATTGCTTACGAAGTATTTTTTTCGATTTCCTCTCGAAAATTGTTATCTTCAAATACCGCAACTTTTTGTTGCTGTATAAATATAATATTATTTAGGGTCTCGAAGACCCATTTTTCACCGTAAACGGTGTTTATTTTTTTTATTTTATGTATTTTATAGAGCCTACTTGGCTCCATATCTTTAATCTTTAAAAATTTTTTAAATATTTTTTTTTTGGATTAAATAATTCCATCAGTTTTCTTTTTTTAGTGGAATTTGGTGTTGTTTCATGATATGGAAAATGATGCGCCAGCAAATGTTCCATTTGCTCTGGTGGCTGATAAAATGAGTATTGTTGTTCTTGTTATTGTTGCTCTTGTTGATGATGATGTTGCTGTTGTTGTTGCTGTTGCTGCTGGTCACGATAAAGGAGCATTTTCGTCATCCAATATTGTTACGTCATCCAACATGTAAACTTTATCAAATTCCGGTGCCATCCTGCTTGCTTCAAATTAAACTGATTTTTTTATAAAACCTCGATGTATTTATATACAAATTTCGAGTAATATTAAAACGAAATAAAAACTTTAGAACTAGTTACATTCTTGCAAATATTTTCTAAGTTGAAAGGGTAAAGTCTATCAAAAATGTCAGTTGTTTACAATGCTGCTAATATTTTTTATGCAGAAAAAGGGTAATTTATTAAATTGCCGTTTGATTACAATGTTGTAATACTGTTTTCTATTTAAAATACGTATAAGATGAGAATCTAATTATAAATGAAATATAATTTATTATAGTATCATTTGATTACAATTTATATCTTTAAGATAAATTTTAAATTAAATTGTAGTTTGAAAATTACAATGTTGCATAGAATTTTCTATTTACATATTAAGATAAGATTAAGATGGGATCCTAGTTAAAACAACTAAAATTTATTGAAGTGTCATTTTAATTTAAAAGAATGAATCTGTATTGAAAATTTAATATTATGCATTCATATTTATATTATTCAAGCATTTAACATCTGAAATTCGTATAAAGAAAATTTCAAAAAAAATTATTTTGCAAAGGTTTCTTACCGAAACTATAACGCCTCACATAATAGAAAGCGAGAATCCGACATTTTTTAAACGGTTTAATATGAACGGTCATAAAATAAAATTTGTAATTAAATCCGTACCTGAAAATAGAGAACCAATTAGCTGGATTAAGGATGCTACACATCAAATAATCAGGATTGCTGTGAAAGATGTGAATTCCACTGATAAGATTGGATTAACATTTTGTGGAGAGAGCTTTGACCATCAAGGTACTGCGTACCTCAGTTTTAGATCCGCTCATGTACAAATTTAGCGACGTTTGGGTTTTAATTTCTAATGTTTTTCAAAGTAATTCTGAAGGTAGTTATTTATAATCCATTTTTTGTTTCATTTATTATAAAGGCTTAAGTACAGACACTTTTTGTTTAACTGTTACCCGTGTTACATTACCCTCTGGTAGAGGTAGAAATAATAAATATTCAAATTATAAAGAGAAATGCTTAAAACGGAAAGGAATAATAACAATAAAAAACAGCGATAATTTATGTCTACCACGTGCACTTGTTGTTTCAATAGCTAAAATTGAAAAATTGATTGAAAATGAAAAAATTTGAAAAAATATAGGAAAACTTCAAATTTTAATAGCTTTAAAATTATTAAAAACATCAAAAATAACAATTCCATCTGAAGGTTGCGGAATTCGTGAATTGAATTAATTTCAAAAATGTTTACATAAACACAAAATTGTTGTATATAAATATGGAACAAGGGGTGCAGAAGTAATATTTGAAGGATTTAATAATGGAAAAAAAATTAATTTGATATACCATAATAATCATTACAATGTAATAACTTCGCTCACAGCTGCTTTTTGCACAGTATTTTATTGTCAAGAATGTCATATTCCGTATTCTAAAAAAAATTAACATAGGTGTTCGAAAAGTTGTCCTTGCTGTAAAAACTCACCAGCTTGTTTAATTAATGCTAAAAATATTTTATGTATGCAGTGCAATCGCGCATTTCGTGGCACACGATTTCAATCGTGTTTTGAAAATCATAAGGCTTCCAGTTCAAAAAATAGAAGCATCTGTGAAGAAATTAGGAAATGCAAATCTTGTTTTAAAGTTCATAAAAGTTGTAGGACTCATATATGTGGTGAATATTTTTATAAAATTTGCGATAATCATGTTCCTAAAAACCATAAATGCTTCATCCAGCAAGACAAAACAAAGGTAAATTTTGAAAATTTCATTTACATATTTTATGATTTAGAAACAAGACAAGAAGAAATTAACTCTACAAAAATAAAAGAACATGTTCCAAGTTTATGTGTGGTTCAACTATGTATAAACATTGATTCTCTATACTTCTGTCAAAATGTAAATTAAGAGAAAGAATTTTTAAAACAAAAATGTGATAGAGGATTTCATGGAATTTATTTTAAAATTAAGAAAGGAATTCAAAAAGATTGTCATAATTGCTCATAATGAACAGGCGTTTCACCATCAGTTTATTCAGAATTATATACTCAATAAAATTGTACTTGAGCCAAAGTTAATTATGCGAGGTACAAAAATTATTGTTATGATAATTGATAATATTAAATTTATTGATTACAAAAATTATTGTTATGATAATTGATAATATTAAATTTATTGATTCTATGAACTAATTTCCTATGGCCTTGGTAAAATTACCGAAAGCTTTTAATTTATCGATCAATTTGAAAAAGGGTTATTTTCCAAATCTATTTTATAAATTGGAAAATGAATATTACATTGGCACACTTCCAGCAATTAAATACTATAACTCTAATACAATGAAAGCAGATAAGCGTAATGAATTTTTAATGTGGTATGAACAAAATAGAAACTCAGCATTTAATATGGAGAAAGATATTTTAGAGTACTGTAAAAATGATGTTTAAATTCTAACTAAAGCTTGTCTGGTTTTCAGAAATTTTTTTTAGAAGAATGTAATGAGGAACCGTTTTTAGAAGCAACAACAATAGCTTCCGCCTGTAATCTTGTATATAGAAGAAACTTTGTCAAAACGAATAATATAGGTACTATACCAAGAAAAGGGTATAGGATGGTAGACAATCAGTCAAAAATTGCCATGCAATGGCTTATTTGGAAAAAAGATTTGAGAAAAATTTAATTGAAATGTGCATTTAATGGAAAAGAAAAACAAATTGGAAATGTTAGGGTCGACGGATTTTGCGAAGAGACAAACGAAATATTTGAATTCTACGGTTGCTATTATCATGGACAACCAAAATGTTTAATAAACCAGAGGGATATACCATTACATGATAACTCTGGCGATACTTTGAATCTAAGATATGAAAAAACATTAATGAGATCAAAATTTATAAAATCATGTGGATATAAAGTTATTGATATGTGGGAATGTGTATTCCGGGAGCTAATGAGACACAATGAAAATATGAGATATTTAGAAAATCATTCATTAATTAATTTAGTTCCTTTAAATCCTCGTGATGCATTTTATGGCGGAAGAACGGGAAATACTTACACATATTATAAATGTAAACAAGGAGAAAAAATTAAATACATAGATGTATGTTCCTTATACCCATATGTTTGCAAACGAGGGAAATTTCCCATAAACCATCCTAAGATTTATGTTGGAGAAGATACTTGCTCCAAGTTAAACAGAATGACTATTGACGGTATTATTAAATGTAAAATCTTACCACCAACAAATCTATTACACCCCGTGTTACCTGTCAAACAAAATAATAAATTGATGTTCCCACTATGTAACACTTGTAGTGAACAAAAATATCAAGGAAAATACTGTGAACATACAGACGATGAAAGAGCATTAGTAGGAACTTGGGTCATTGGTGAAATTAAAAAAGAAATTGAAAAAGGGTATAAACTTTTAAATATTTATGAAGTTTAGGAATACGAAACAGTAAAATATGGCAATTGCAATGGTATTGATGGTTTATTCACTAAAATGATGAACAAATTTATAAAGATTAAACAAGAAGCTTCTGGGTGGCCAATAAAATGTCAAACTCAAAAAGAAAAGGAAGATTGATAGTTTTTTTGAAAAGGAAGAAATTAAATTAGAATACGATAAGGTAGTTAATAACCCTGGTTTAAGATCTTTTGCTAAGATTATTTTAAACTCATTCTGGGGAAAATATTTGCAAAGAGAAAATCAACAACAAACCACCATTATAAATCAACCTTTTAAACTTTACGAGTTAATAACAAACCCCTCTGTAGAAGTATGTCACATATTTCCAGTAAATGAAGAAAACATAGTTATTAGCTGGAAATATAAAGAAGAAACAGTAACTTCTTTATCTACTTTTAACGTAAGTATCGCTGCTTATACAACAACACATGCTCGTCTTCAACTTTACAGTTATCTAAAGAAGCTGGATGGTAGAGTATTATATTATGACACAGATTCAGTGTTGTATATTCAGGTTCAGGTTCATTCTAAAAAAATTGAATCAGTTCAAAAACAGTTTCTTATATTTGCATTAAGAAACCAATATAACCCTTCAGATTTTTTAAATCTTCCTAACTACACAACAAGACTTAAATTCTTAAACATGCTCCCCTTGTCCTCACGTAGACAAATATTTTCTTCATGTGTTACTTTTGACATTCTAAATAATAATATTGCTATTCAATCCCTTAATTAAAAATTTAGACTTAATGATAGAGTTAGACAAACAAGATACGCGAAATTTTTGGTGGAATATAAACACAGTACAAAATACGGAAGAAATGAACCGATAAACAGATGTTGTATTACATTCAATAAAATCAGTTATCTCTATTCTTCAGCAATTTCCAGGAATACCTTCAAAAACACTTTACATCAATACTTTTTCAATTTACTGACCTCAGACAATTAATTCTAATTTTTACAAAAATTTAATTAATTTTCACAAAATGGTTTTTGTAATTTAATTTCATAATTATGTTCGTACATTCATAATTCTACATTAAGTATTTAAAGCATATTTTGATTATGTCATCAAGCTTTATTGTTATTTTTTTTTTTTTTTTTAGTAGTACTGTTTATTGTTTACATACTTACATATCATTAAGAATTATAAAGTTTACTTAAGAATTTAAGTTTTTATATAGGTAATCAAATTTTGTATTTTTTTAAGTCTGAAATATATTTTTAATATTATACAATTAATTAGTCATTAAGAATTGCAATCATATTTTTTGTTATTTTTTGCCTTTTTTTTTTTTAAACATTTACATACCTTGCTTTGGTAATTAAAATAAAATAAAATAAATAAATATTTGCCGAAAAGGAGCATATGAACCAGAAATAGGTGAATTTATAGGAGACATGACTGATGAATTAGAATGTTATGGTATAGGAAGTTATATTACATAATTTGTAAGTGGTGGTCCCAAGAACTACGCTTACAAAATTTACTGTACAAAAGATAATACTGAAAAAAATTGTTTGTAAAGTTAAAGAATTCTCTCTTAGTTATGAAGCTTCTCTAAAAATTAATTTTAATAGCATAAAGGAAGCAGTTTTAAATTCATTGAATAGTGCAAACACATATGTCATTTCAGAAAATATTCGTCGAAATAAAAATCATGATGACTTCGGTTTTCGGGGACTTACGATTCCCGAAATAAAAAAATATCAACCAAAATCGGAAAAACGAAAATTTAATGAAGATGGAGTTCTTTATCGTATGGATATAACAGAAAAAGCAACATGTTAATAAGTAAATGAAAATAGTATTCATTCAAATTTGTACATTTTTATTTGTATTGTAAAAATATTTGTTTGTATATTAATTTAAAATTTTTAAGAATGTAATCTTTATTATTTTGTTTAAATAAATTTAATATTTATTTAAATAAAAAAAATTCTACATGTAAAAGTAGACATTAGTTACATATTGATTTCTTTCGATTTCTTTTATGATCATTACATTTTTCAGAATCTTAATAAATTCACAATAAATTCTTGTTATTACTAGAATACTGTAATTTTTTAAAACCAGGAACTATAATATCATAGAATCATTCAACTTTTACATTATATTCTTTTTATATCAATTCCTTACTTTGACTAGATAACTAGTGATTTGTATACTCGTATATTAATTTAACAATAACAAAAACAAGTCTTAAATTTTTTTTAGTTTATTTAAAACAAGTAAATATAACAGTAAGTCGATGCAACCGACTTATTAATACCCTACACCTGAATAATTCGAATTAAATTAAAAATCCATAAGTTTTTTTAGCAGCTGCTTGAATTTCTTCCCTTTTCTGTCTTATTCAACTCGAATTTCAGGAACGTAAAAGAAGCATTCTCTTGGGATATGCTTGACACCTTTGTAAAAAATTTTAAGTTTCTATCTTTATTAATTTCGAAGATTGTTAGTCCTTGGGAGGTGTGTGTCAGGTACCCGAATTGCCACTCCAATTCATCGAATCCATCTCAGGAACATAAAGAAAACATGCCAGAACACCATTGTACTAAATTTAAAGGTTCTACTTTTGTTGGTTTTGGAAATATGCTCGTTGCTCTTGCGCTCGTTCGGAAGCTTCCAAAATCCGAACCCATAGATCAAATCCTCTCAAATTTTAGAGACTTAAATAAAACATGAAAGAACACCACTCTGTCAAATTTGAAGGTTATATCTTTATTGGTTTTGGAGATAAACTCATTTGCTCTGGTGCTCGTTCGGAAACTTCCAAAATCCAAAGCCATGGAGCAAATCCTCTTACATTTTAGAGACATAAATCGAACGGGAAGAAACATCATTGTACAAAATTTAAAGGTTCTATCTGTGTTGGTTTTGGAGATAATCTCGTTTGCTCCGGAATCATTCGGAAGCTTCCAGAATCCAAACCCATGGACCGATTTTACACAGATTGTCCAGAACTAAGCCTTCCTTTCGTAATTAGTAACCTACTATAAAAATTTCATCAAGATAGCTTTATTAGTTTTTGAGTTATCGTGCGAACGGACGGATGGACATCGTTAAATCGACTCAGGAGGTAATCCTGATTCAGAATATAATATATAAATGTTCATATCTAACTCGTTTCCTTTTCGTGGTTACAAACACCATACCAAAGTTAATATACCCTATACTTTAGGGGTAGGGTATAACTAGAAATTTTTAAATTATTTTTTATTCCATACAAAAACGAAAAAAATAAAAAAAATAAAAAATAAACATAAATGCATATCAAGAGTAAAAAGTATATCTTTTGTTTAATCAGTTCCATATTTTTGACTTGCTGTTTGTTTTCTTTTTATTCATATTTTCTGAACAATCTTAATTAAAAAATAGAAAAAATTTCTTACACGACATGCAGTCAGTTAATTAATGACTTTCGTTTTCTCTTTTCTTCCATAAATTCTTAAAGTAGAAAAACACAAATATGTATCTATTCAGAAGAGACCACATTTTAATATAAGCATGCTAAAATAAAGAACAAGTTTTTTTTATTTTAATTTCCTTCAAACGCAAAATTTTTTTTTTATTAATTTTAAAGATGCTCTGTAAATTTAAAAATAAAAAAATTTTTTCTGTTTTTATTTTCATATAAGAAATTTTTTTACTACTTTTATATGTGCGCCTAGTATTTAAATTTCAGTTATACAATTTTGTTTATTAAGGACCGACTCTACTTTAAATTGCTTAACACTTGACTTCCTACTATACAACCATTTGGAACTTATAAGTTAACAACCCACACATACAACTTAACTTAAAACCTAAACCAAAACGATCAAAACAAGTTCTTGACCTACATTAAACCCATAAATCAAAATGTAGGTCAGCATGTCGTGCGATATGGGTCAATTTTTTCCCATCCCAAAGTGCGGGGTTACCTACTATTATTATAAATTTATTTTTAATATATCTACTCTTTACTCTAAGCTTATTATGGAATATTTTTTAATTTAGGAAATGTGCTTTTTTGAAAACGCTTTTCCATTACACTTGTTTATTTTGCGAAAAGAATTTACATTTTTCCAATTCAATAGAGTGTTATTCTTTTATACATACACAAAAAGTTAATTTAAAAATTAAATTTATTGGTTTTTTATTTGTCATTTTTTGTTATGTTATTATTATACTGTACGGCTGTAGTCTGTACGTACAATCTACACTATCATACTCATAAATCATAATTCATAAATATATAATCATAATTCAGTTAACACTCAGTATAATAATTATTATACCTTGAGTTTCTGTTTATTTGACAGTACAATATGTGTAAGTGTAATCTGTAATTTGTATTAAACAGATAATACTAATAAATACGCTATAGTCTATACTTTGACATTTGTATTGTACACAATTACGAAGAGTATATACCAGATTACCAGTGCATCAACCAAATTATTAATTTTGAGCACATTTCCAAAAAAATTTTGAAAAACTGTGCTTATTAGTTTCACTCTGTCCGTCCGTCCGTCTGTTTACAAAACTTCTACACCGTTAAAGATAGAGAAAAAAAATTTTAACCATGGGTAGGTCTCATGAAAAAAATAATTTTGTGGAACAACTTTTTCATGTAGCCCCATCCATTACGGAGCTACAGCCCTTCAAACTTTGAAAAAGCCCTATTTTTAAATGCATATATCTTATGTTACGCTTAAGATTTTTTCAATCGGAAAACGTCATTCGACAGGTATTTTTTTAACTTTGTATTAATACCAAAATTATACAATTTTTTTAAATTTAGTATTTAAATTTACCGTTATGTGAAAACCAAATTTTGCATGATTTTTCTACTTTCATAACTCCGGTACGCTTTTAGACAGAGGCTTGAAATTTTGAGGCAAGAAAAAACTTTTAGAATTAGTATTAGTTTGCTCAGAAAATTTTTTGGGCCACCCCCTGTTTATGAGCTATTAGGGCTCAAAAATTGAAAATTTGCTATTTTTAAACATCTATGACTTAGGTATCTGTACACATTTTACTTCGGAAAGATAAAAATTAAAGCTACAGTAATATTTTAACGGGTGTTAAAGGTTTATTTTAGTTATATAGGGTTCCAGAGTTACAGCTCTTCAAAATTGCGAAAAAGCCCCATTTTCAGATGTAAATATCTCAGGCTCTGGGTAATAGTTTTGCAATCTAAAACCGCCAGAAGACCGGAAATTTTGTTATCTACATAAAGCAATATCAAAATTATGTAATATTTTGTAATTTACTATTTAAATTTACCGTTATGTGAAAACCATATTTTGCATGAAATTTCTTTTTTCATAACTCCGGCACGCCTTTAGATAGGAACCTGAAATTTTGAGACAAGAAAGAACTTTTAGAATTAGTATAGGTTTCCCTAGAAATTGTTTTTGCACCCTGTTTAAGAGGTATTAGGGCTGAAAAATTGAAAATTTGCTATTTTTAGGCACCTGTAACTTAAGCACCTGTAGAAATTTTTCCTCGGCAAGACATAAAAATTAAAGCTGTAGTAATATATTTTTACGTGTACTAACGGTTTTTCTTAGAAAGGGTTCTATACTTACAGCCACTCAAAATTCCAAAAAAGTCCTATTTTCACATATTTTCTTATTACAAAAAATTTCTTAAATTTTATTTTTTAAATTTTCAAATTTTTGTCCAAGTCACAATTTTAAACAATTTGTATTGTGTTTTGGAAATGTGCGCTTTTAAAAACAGTTTACATTCTACTTTGTTTGCTTTATTTTTATTTTCTCTTCTCATTTTCTTGTTGTTGTTCTTACTTTTTAGCATGATTGAAAATTGATAAATAATAAAAAATTATTATCAAATTGTGATAATAATATTAAAATAAATTCTCAATGCATTGTAAATTTTTCAATACTTTTTTGGCGAAATATTTATTAGCCTTTCTTTTCCTTCTTTAGCCATGCATTTGTATGAAATTCTTTGTCATGATTTTTCATGAAATTTTGCTACCTCGATCAAACGCATTAAGTTTAAAGTGTTGTGTTGTGTGTTCTATTATAGAAAAATAAAATATACACAGATATGCTTACAGTATAGACATAATTTCAAAAAATATTACAGATAATATATACAAACTACGTATTATAACATTCGCTAAATTTTGAATACAAATACATGTATTTTTAGATAAAATTTTTCTAGTACAAAACCTATATTATAATAATCATCTCATATATTAAGTATATTTTTCATAATATTAACAAATAAGTAACGTATACGTGTAAACTTAATATTTATTTTATAATAAAAGAAATAAAAAAAATCAGATGTCTCCAACACAGGACCGACCGTTATTGTACGAAAAGTATAAAGCCAAAATTCACAGATTTATTACATAATAATTTATGTCAAAGCAAAATAAGTTCTAATAATTTAACAACATTTCTTTTTTATTCAAGAACAATAATAAGTAATGAAATCGTAAAAATATAATATGCACATTCATTCCTACATTCATTTATTTAATTTTATGTAATGTAGGTGTGGTACATGATGTTTTTTTTCATTCAAAAATATTAGAAGTAAAAAATAATAAAAACTGTAAACAAATACATACAAAACAAACATAAGATTAATAGAATCTGCTAACAAAGATTTTACAGTTTAAATTTTGCGTCATCAACAAGAAAATAATCTGTAATCTGTAATCAGATATATGTACCATTATTAATATATAAATTTTTAGAGATATAAAAAAAAAAAAATTTGTTCATATAAATTCATATAATATTGTAACATATTGTAAAATTTGGACTTAAAAAAAAAATTTAATAAAAGTTAAAGTTAGACGGATCAAAAAATGTTGTATGGCTAAATGTATATATCTATGTACATATTATATAAATATACTTTAACTTTTGTTGGTTGTAGCCAATATAATTAAGAAAAAAATATATAAAGCTAAATGTACATACTAACTTTGGCTTATGTTTGGTTGTATCAAATAGAAATAAAAAGAAAAAAATTTAAAAATTTATAAAATATCATTTCACCATTCAACAATATGCATTGAAATTTTTATGATGAATGATATTGATATAAATAATTGTAATATACCTCTCATCGAAATTTTAGATTTATTTTCAAAAGTAGCTTTGAATAATTTTTTAAAGGCGTTAATTTAGTGAAGTATGTATCTATATATCTATAAACTATTTTAATATATTATTGAATACATATTTATTAATACATATTTAATACTATTGATTATTTAATTCATATTATTATTTAGTGAAGTGATCTATTGACTATTCTATTGACTATTTTATATATGTATATTATATAAAATATATAAAATAGTCATATTAATATAAAATAATATATAATATTTATTTTATATATATTATATATAAGGTTTTCCAATTTGAGTAATATGATTTCTTTTCAAAAAACACACACTAATTGTTAAAGAAATTCAAATGTTTTTTATTTAATGTGAAGTACAATCGATACAATTCTGAATAAAACGTCATTCAAATGTCCTCCACGACTTCTTTTGCAGAAACGAATTCGATTAACCCAATTTTCGAGCACTTTCTCCACTAAATCAAGTCGTATGTCATGAATAGCACGTTCAATATTGACTTTTAAAGCTTGAAGAGAGTCTGGTTTATTGCTAAATACCAATGACTTCAAATAACTCCACAAGAAATAGTCTAATGGTGTTAAATGGCAACTTCTTGGAGGCCATTCAATGTCACAATTTAATCGAATGATCGAATGATATAATGATATAATCGAATCTCCAAACTTTTCTCGCAATGATTCGGTTGTTGCACGTGCTGTGTGGCACGTAGCCTCATCTTGTTGGAACCACATGTTGTCAAGATCAACTTCTTCTAATTTCGGCTATAAAAAGTTGGATATCATCGATCTATACCGCTCTCCATTAACAGTAACGGTGTTACCAGCTTCATTTCGAAAGAAGTACGAACCGTTGATTCCACCGGACCAAAAACCACACCAAACTGTCAATTTAGGTGAATGTAATGGTTGTTTATGAATAATTTGTGGATTTTCTTCGCCCCAGAATGGACAGGTTTGTTTATTTACCGCGCCACTCAGATGAAAGTGAGCCTCATCGGAGAAGATGATTTTCATAAAAAAATTGCAATTGGAGAACGATTATTTTGATAATAAAATTGAAAACCCTATTGGAAAATTGGAACTCAAATTGGAAAACCCTATATATGTATGTATATGGTAGCTAAGTTAGTTGTAAGAAAATAAAGAAGAAAACAAAATAAAATATCAAGAAAATAATGAATTTCGCATGGAAGAAAACGGAATCCTAGACCAGAGCCTGATATGACGGGTCGGGAAAAAGCTATCTAAGAAGTAAATCCATTTCACCTAAAAAAAAAAAAAAATATTTTAACTACATAAAATAAATAGGGAAACTCAGATTTCTACGTAATCGTAAAAATGAATTGTATAAAATTATTAAATCATCAGATGATCCAAGCTCCGTAACTATTAATGAGCATAAAAAATTGGCTGATGAATTTAAAATAAAATGCATCGCATGGTACAATAACTACGTTCTAAATATTGGTAACTCCATTTTAAGTAACCCTAGAAAATTTTTTGAATTTATTAATACAAAACGTAAGTCGCCAGGTTACCCAAACTCTATGTCGTTAGATGTTAAAGTTTCATCCTCCCCTGATGAAATTTGCAATTTTTTTGCACACAAATTCCAAAACGTCTACCGTCAGTCACAAACAGGGTATGCAAACGTGAATTTCCCAACCTTAAATAACACTATTCTTCTCATTCAAAATTTAAACTTATCATTAGAAGATGTTTTTGCAGAAATTAGTAATTTAGATATTAAAAAATTATCTGGTCCTGATCTTCTTCCACCAATTTTTTTACATAACTGTATTCATAATTTAACTGCCCCACTACATTAATTTTTAACAGATCCCTTATGTCAGGTACTTTTCCACAAATTTGGAAAACCTCATAGCTGATTCCGATTCACAAAAAAAGTGATAAAGCATTAATAGACAATTATAGAGGTATATCAATCCAGTCGACTATACCCAAATTATTTGAAAAACTTGTTACTGATAAAATTACACCTATAATAGATCCTTATCTTAATCAAGAACAACGTGGTTTTAGAAAAGGTCGTTCAACCACTAACCTGATGGTTTTCACATCAGATATATTATCTTCTATGGAAAAAGGCCTTCAAATAAACGCAATATATACAGATTTTATTAAAGTATTTGACCGAATAAATCATGATATACTAAAAGATAAACTGGCAAAGCTAGGTGTCAGTGGCTCCATATTAAAATGGATTAAGTGATATGTCACTGAAATAGTACAATTTGTTAGATTCCAAGGTACTATATCTAACCCCATTTCTATCTACTCTGGAGTACCCAAGGTAGTCACTTTGAACCACTATTATTCAATATATATATAAGTGATCTTTCGAATTTCTTATCAGGCGTTGCCAATCTTACTTTTGCTGATGATCTTAAGATGTATCATGTAATTAAGAATGATACTGATTGCTGTTTTCTTCAATCAAAATTGAAGTGCTAAGAAAAATGATGCTCTGACAACATGTTAGATCCCAACGTTAGTAAGTGCTACGCTATGACCTTTCCACGGAAAAGATCCAAATTGATGCATAATTATTTCATACAAAACTGCAACTTAGAATGTGTGGATTATATTACAGATTTGGGAATCATTTTGGATAACAAACTAAATTATAATCTCCATTATAAATCTATGTTATCAAGAGCTAACAAAATGCTAGGTTTTATCAAAAGAGGAGCAACAGAATTTAACAATATCTGGGTAACAATAACTTTATATTGCTCACTTGTACGCTCAGTTCAGTAGAATCTTACTATCTAACAGCTTTACATTTGATGTCTTATCCAATAAGTTCAATGTCGATTTTATTAAAGATAAAATCAAAGTCAACAATGATGTCAGGCCTACAAGATATACCAAATTTTTAAATAAAAAAAATAAAAAAACCATATTAAAAACATTGACTCATTTTACATAATAAATAAAATAAAAATAATTTTTGTCTTTATTGTACCTATCGCAATTAATTTAATTTCAACGAAGCACAAAAAATTTATTGTGTAATTTTACATATTTTTTTTTCTTTCTTAATATTAAAACTAAGCTAAAGGCATAACTTAGCTTCTTTATATTGCTCTGAATGATAAATAATTGTAATTTTTTTGTAGTTTTAGTCAGCAAAATAATGTACTTATTTTGCTTTGTATTGATTGAGTAATAATAATTATAAATTTAACTTTAAGAATTTTTGTAACGACCTTGCTTTGGTTTTGAAATAAAATAAAATAAAATTTTATAAAATAAGGTACTTTTTCTTATTATAAATTTTTTTTTAATTTGAAAAATAAATATAATGAAAGAACGCCACTATGACGGGGAACTATTGGCTTAATAATAACAATAATATTTCGCCAGTCATTAAATTTTATTATACCCGTATGAACATATATTCAAGGGTATACTAAATTTGCCATTACGTTTGCGACACCTTAAAGGATTTGAGATTGATAAAGTGTTAAAGGTATGGATCGGATCAAAATTGAATTCTGAGTCGATTAATCCATTTACGTCTGTCAGTCCGCACGATAACTCGAAAAACAAAGGAGCTAGAAGTTTCAAATTTTTTTTATGCCAAAAAATTTTTTTTTGCTAAATTGTTAGTTTCGCTATTTGAATTCAGCATTTTCGGCCAGCGGGTTAGAACAGCTGCCATACAACTTCTTCCTTTATATGGAAATAACTCAGTATCTGTTAAAGCTAGGTATCTAAAATTGCAAAAATGTGTTGAGTTACATGCCAACAACATCTGAAAAACTTGGTTGTGTGGGTGCTAGAGGTTCGGGCAGCTACCATACAACTTCTCTTTTTAAAAGAAAATAACGCAGTGTCTTAAGGTGCCTGAAATTTTATAAAAATATATCAAGTTACATGCTAACAACTTCTGTAAAATTTGTTTGGGCTAGAACAGTAGGCTTGCACAACTTGGAAGCTAATGAAGCTAGACATCTGAAATCTTGCAAAAAATGATGAAGCTTTATGACAGTAATTTCTGTAAAATTTGGTTGTGCTACTGCGACAGGTTTGGGTAGTTGTCATAAAACTCCAAAATTTACATACATAAATATATCTCGGTACTTAACATTGGTACTTTTGTAAAAAATAATCAAGTTTTATAGAAACAACATATATTACGTTCATACGGGTATCAAAGAGTTGACAAAGTCTACTCTACTGCACTTTTCCTCGTTATACCCGTACGATAGTATCGGGTATAATAAAATTACTCCTCCGTTTGTAACACCTCGAAATAAGCGAGCTTTCCCCATTTTTTTGGTTGAGTTCCGACCAAAACTTCGGGTAGCTCTCGAACATCTAACTTTTAGATCCCCACATTTTTTTTGAAATAGAGCTATGAAATTTTAACTGCTGATAGATGTCACAAAAATATTAATTTTATTTTTAATAACTTTTTTTCGTAGCCCCAGCCGTTACGGAGCAACAGCTCCCCAAATGTTCGAAAAAGCTCTATATTTAAATTGTTATAGCACAAGTTGTATAGCACGATTACTGCTTTTATTAGCTTTAAAAGTATATATACAATAAATATATAGTTGTGGCATACGGTGTCTTAATTTACCGTTATGCGAAACTAAAATTTTGCAAAATCTTTTAACCCTTCTATCTTCTAAACGGTTCAAGTTGGAAACTTGAAATTTTGACAGAATACATAAAAATACACAATAATACACAAAAATTAAAGCTTCAACATTATACTCTTATTTCTGTCAACAACTTTTTTTAATAATATAGGGTTACTTTATAATTGATGAAAGTGTTACTTGATTTTTTCAAATTTTCTAACAAATTTCTTTAACGAATTTTTTGCATTTTGTTTCGATAATTTGAAATTGTTAAAGATATAATGCATAGTACAAAAAAATGTAAATAAATAAACAACATAACGGTTGCTTGAAGAATTTTTATTTATATGATATTGATATACATACATACATACTTATATAATAATATCATGATTATTTACATATCGTATATGTCACTGATGAATGAATGATAATAGTATAGATGTATATTATATAGCGCCGTATTTACATACATACATATATATGTATTTTATTGTACTTATAAGAAATTACTAGTATTCGCCCGCCCCTCGAAATTCGTGGTGTTTTAATTAGCAATTACAATACAATATATACAGTATAGTTTCTTTATGGTTTTATTTAAAATGTAAAAATACAATTTTCAATAATTAAACCCTTTATGAATTTAAAATTTCTTTGCAAATGATATTTTTGTAAAAACACGATTATTATTATCTTTTAGAAGTTGCCCCTGATTTATTGAGTATTGGAAACTCAATATATACCTATTATATATGTATATATTATAAGAAGTTAGAAGCCTAAGATGGTAAATCATTGAGTAAAAGGGTTTTAAATGTTTATCAATACAGATATGATGATATTATGATATGTAAGAATTTATTTCGTTTAAAATATAAAAAAACAGAACTGAATCGAACTTGCAAAATCAAAAAGCAACTATTAATAACCCCACACTCTACCCCTGTACTAAACACTAAACTAAAATTGTAATGTTTATATTCAGTTATATTGTGAAATTCCTACTCCTACCATACAATCAATATTTTAAAATTTTTAATCCAAAAGAAAAATAAAACAAAAATTTAACGGAATCAAAGAGCGTCTTTTTTGAATATGTATAATATAGGTATAGATTATACATACTATATGATACATATGTATATACTTTACATGGGATTTTTATAAAAATGGAAAATTATTAATGAAAATCAGAAAATTTTGGAAAAATATTAATTTTGTAAGATGGCTGTACTGAATATTTATCATTTAAAAAGAAAAAAATGAAAATTGGTTGGTAAATCATTGAGTAAAAGGGTTTTAAATGTCTGTCATTTACAGATTAAATATTATGATTCTATGAATGGAAATATTTTTAAAGAAATATTGCAATGTATGGCGATATACTTATAACAATATAAATATACTATGTACGTATATGTACGTACTATGTATTTTGTACTTAGTAAATTTAATATACATTTACCGCTTAGTATTAAATGGTACTATAATATTTGAAAAAGTTTTGGATTGATAATCGTTATGTGGAAAAAATATATACAACCCATAGTTCTAGAAATTATGCAATTTAGCCAAATTATTTTAAAATACTAAAATATTAAAAAAATAATATTGCAAGCAGAGTGACAGGCTGTGAACATACTAACGGTTCGTACGGGTATCTAAGAGTTGACAAAGGCAACTGTATTCTTCCTCGTTTTTATATAAAATTTCAATTTATTACTTATTTTATTTGTTTTGTTTTTGTGATCTGTTATACCCGTCGTATACGTAATATTTTATATTAAGTCTGTTACTGAAAGTAAATAATATCGAATGTTATTATTGCAAAAACTTTTTATTTTAATTTCTTTAAGCTGTACCTATAACATTTTACTTTTCTTTTTTATTTTTCACAAACATAAAGAATTACCTTTTTCTATTTTATTGTTTTTCTATTAAGTTGAAATGCAAAACTTTTATGTACATTTTTAGAACTAGCTATTTGAATATCAATTTTTTTTTTCTATTATGTCCTACATTCATTTTTAGCCTTCTACGGGAAAATCTTAATTATTAATACATACGTATGTATATAAAAAATAATTTAAAACGAGGAAGAATATAGTTGCCTTTGCCAACTCTTAGATACCTGTTGTAAATTTGGACAGGTGTTTAAAAATAAGGAATTTTTTAGTTTTTGACTCGATACAGCTTCGAAACGGGGGGCGATACAAAAAAATGTTCTGAAATGACTCATACTTATTTTCAAAGAGCTAACTTCTCTCAATTTTCAGAAATTAACTCAAATCGTTTGGAAGATAATAGGAATAAAGAATTTAGCAAAATTTGCGTTTCGCATAATGGTAAATTAACACTCCGTATGCCACAAGTACATATTTATTGTACATACATTTTTAAAGCTAATAAAAGCAGTAATCGTTTGGCGTTTTCAAATTTAAGATACACCTTATACAACTTGTGCTATAACAATTTAAATTTAGAGCTTTTTCGAACTTTGTGGAGGGGAACAGAAAAATATTTGTTAAAAATATAATTAATATTTTTATGATATTTATCAGCATCTATCAGGATCTAAAAGTTGGGTGTTCGAGAGCTACCCGAAGTTTTGGTCGGATCTCAACCGAAAACAAGGTAGAATGTAAATCAACCGTTTTTAAAAGCGCGCATTTCCAAAAAACAATACAAACTGTTTAGAATTGTGACTTGCACAAATATTTTAAAATTTCATGTAAATAAGAAAAAATGTGTGAATAGGACTTTTCTCGAATTTTGAGGGGCTGTAAGTTCGGAACCCTATATAACTAAGAAAATCCGTTAACACATGTAAAAAAATATTATTGAACCTTTAATTTCCATGTCCTGCCGAAGAAAAATGTTTACAAGTGCCTAAGTTACAGGTGTCTAAAAATAGCAAATTTTCAGTTTTTGAGGCGTAATAACTCTTAAAGACGGGGTCCTACCAAAAAATTGTCTGAGGAAACTTATACTAATTCTAAAAGTATTTTCAAAATTTCAGGCTGCCATCTCAAAACGTCGCCGGAGTTATGAAAAAAGAATTGTCATGCAAACTTTGGTTTTAACATAACGGTAAATTTAAATAGTAAATTACAAAATATTGCATAAATTTGATATTATTTTATAGAGGCAAGAAGAAAACTATTTGATATTTTTTTGTCTTGCCAAAAAAAAGTATGTACAGGTGCCTAAGTTAAAGCTGTTTAAAGATAGCCATTTTTCAATTTTAGAGCCCTAATAGCTAATAAACAGGGGGTGCTACAAAAACATTTTTTGAGCAAACATATACTAATTACCTCAAAATTTCAAGCCCCTATCTAAAAGCGTGCAAGAGTTATGTAGGTAGAAAATTCATACAAAATTTGGTTTTCACACAACGGTAAATTTAAATACTAAATTTAAAAAAATTGTATAATTTTAATACTAATTTACAAATTTAAAAAAACTACCTGTCGAATGACGTTTTCTGATTGAAAAAATCTTAAGCAGAACATGAGACATATACTTTTAAAAATAGGGCTTCTTCAAAGTTTGAGGGGTTGTAGCTCCATAATGGGTGGGGCTACAGAAAAAAGTTGTTAAGAATAAAATTAATATTTTTATGATATCTATCAGCAGTTAAAACTTTATGTCTATATTTCAAAATAGACAATATATAAAAATATATATGTCTATATATAAAAAATGTAGGGATCTAAAAGTTAGATATTCGAGAGCTACCCGAAGCTTTGGTCGGATCTACAAATTGTTGTAAGAATATTTTGTGTTCATTTCAAGACTCTACCTTTCTTAGTTTTTGAGGTATCTTGCTGACGGACAGACGGACGGACGGACGAAGCTTAATCGACTTAGAACTTGATTCTGATCCGATCCATACCTTTGAAGTTATATCTA
The DNA here is from genome assembly GCA_947095535.1 of Poecilobothrus nobilitatus. Lineage (NCBI taxonomy): Eukaryota > Metazoa > Arthropoda > Insecta > Diptera > Dolichopodidae > Poecilobothrus > Poecilobothrus nobilitatus. The sequence goes on along the minus strand of OX352772.1, from coordinate 168,371,849 downwards.
GCTATCTTATTTCGAGGTGTTACAAACGGAGAAGCAATTTTAATATACCCCATCTTTATTATACGGGTATAAAAAGCAGATTCTTTTTAAATCTAAACTAAAAAGTAAAAAATAAATATTTAATACCTAATTTTTTTTGTTTTATAATTTTCAAAATTATATTGTCACAAATTAGATTTTCTTAAAAAAAATAGGCAATATTTGTAACATTAAAGTCTTTGAAATAACAAAAAAAAATCAGATTTCTGCACCACAGGACCGACCGCTATTATACAAAAATAATAATTAACATACATGCATATATTTACATACATACATATATCAAAGAAAAATAACTTCTAATAATTTTTTGTATATAGAACTATATAGAATCAGTTGAGCACGAGGTAATTGTTGATTTATATTTTTGTGCTGACTCTAAACAAAATTAAAATAAAATTGAAAATTGAAAGTATTTTTATTACGGTATAAGTTATGTCATTTGAAAAAGATGACATTGCAATTATGTATAAGTACATATGGTACTTATAATAAGAAATTGTTTTTAAATAATATATTAAATAACAGAATTAAAGTTGAGTCGGAAAAGTATTGCAATGATTGTAAATTTATTATTGAATTGTAATTTGTGGAAGTAGTGTCAAAATAGTGAATGCACTACACCCTTACCGTAAAGGGAAGGTAAAGGATTTAGTATTTCGTCTTATATGTTAAAAAAAAGATTTATTGTTATATTAATTTATAAGTAAAATATAGGTAAGTATTTATTTGTAATTTTATATGATAAAACAAATTTTAAAAATATTTATTTATTTTTTTTTTATAAATTAGTATTTACTGTTAAATTTAACTAGTTTTAAAAAGTTTTAACCTATTATTATGTATTTCCTTTTCTTTGTTTTTTATTTTTAATATGGAATTTACATTATTTGTTTTATTATTTTATATGGTCCATCATACGGACTATCTAGTTTATTCTTTGTTTCGATTTTTATTATAACTAAATCATTTATTTTAAAATTTATTGGTTTTACATTGATATCAATTATATATTTTCTATTTATTTTTGCTACATTTAACATATTTTTTGCCTGTTCAAACTAGACTGCGAATTTCAGTCTAGTTTTTAGCTCAAATACATAGTCGTTCATGTCTTGTATAGGTATGTGTGTATTTGTGTTTAAGTTCGTTGGCATATTTGATATTTTTCCGTAAAGTAATTCGAATAGTGAATAATTTGTATCTGTGTGTGGTGTTGTGTTATAACAAAATGCAAAGTAAGGTACCCATTCGTCCCATTGTTAGTCTTGAGTGAACGATAACAGATATTGGTTTAATACTCTATGGTTTCGTTCAATTGAGCCTAATGTCTCATGGTGATATGGAGTTGATTTTAAATGTTTTATATTGAAAGTTTTGCATATATCTGCAAAAATTTCGTTAATAAATTCAGTACCTAGATCTGTTTTTATTGTTTTGAAATTACCATATCTTAAAATAATGTTGGTGATTAATGTTTTTGCTATAGCTTTTGCTTCTTTTATTTCTATTGGTATACCTTCTATGTACTTTGTCAATTCGCACTGTATTGTTAGTATATATCTGTAGTTATTACATATTCTCAAAGGTCCTATTGTGTCTATGCTTATAGATTCAAAAGATGATGGTGTATTAGTTATCATAAATTTGTCTTTATTATGTACCATAATTTTATTCTTTGCCAATGTCTTACATTTGTTTATATATTCTTTGACCATCTTGTTTAAATTTTTCCATATATATCGTTCTTTTATTTTGTTGATGGTTCTTTTGATTCCTGTATGGCCTCCTTGTTGCGTGTCATGTATTCTTTTATTATTTTATGCATTGATTCATTTTCTGTAATATTTTTTGGTGGGGTATATATCAAAATATTTAATTTATTTAATTTCATTTTATTCATAATATCATTGTACAATGTTTTAACTTCATTCATTTTAATTTTTCAAATATTATATAATTTTCACCTAGGGCTAGTTTAATTATTTTATTATTTTTCATAAATAAGATAAGTTTCTCCAAGATCCGACCTAAATCCTGATATGGATTATCGCTTATCTTTACCGGTATTATAATTTCTCCTTTATTATTTTTATATATATTTTTTATTTTAATCATATCGTCAACGATTTCAAATTTAATTTTATTTATATTTCTTATTTCAGACAGAGAGGTGCATTGCCACGTGTGAAGTTCACAAATTCAGTTGTGTCGATGCCTTTATGTTGTTATCATTGTCTGATTTTTGTGCTAGCTTGTTTTTATTTCTTGTAATTATATTTATTTTGTTTTGGAATCATCTGTTTTAATGTTTCTGAATCAATTTTTATAAGATATAGTGCGTCTGCGTTTGTGTTTATCTTGCCTTGTATATATATTATTTTAAAATCATAATCAGCTAATTCTAGTCTTATTCTTGTTATTTTAGATGTGTAGATAAACTGCCTAACGGTCTGTGATCTGTAACAATCGTGAATTTAGTGCCATATACATTTACCTATTTCTCCTTGTGACAAAACGGCGCGTAACGCAAAATTAGATGCGTCAGTCGTTATTATAAATTTTTCATGAAAATTCGGAAATTTTAATACTGGTGGTTTTATTAGCTTTTCTTTTAGCGTTTTAAATACTTCTTCATATTCTGAAGTCCAAGCTAAAGTTGTATTCTTTTTAGATAAGTTGTTTAGTGGTTACGCTATTTCGACAAATTTCTCTATAAATCTACGATAGTAATTGTAGAATGCTACGAATCTTCTGGTGTCGTCAACATTTGTAGGAGTTGGATAATTTTGTATTGCATTATATTTAGCAGGGTCAGGTTTTATACCATTTTGTGTAATTAAATATCCGAGATATGTTACTTCGGTTTGTGGAAATGTGCATTTAGCTGGATTTAGTTTTAAGTTGGATTTTCTAAGTCTTGTAAATACGTCAATTAGATTGTTTGCTTCACAATAAAACAATGTTTTCTTGTAATTAAGCCTTCATTAATGATAAAATTTAATACAAAATTCGTTCTTTAAATACAATTTTATTTAGGTTAATCGTATGATACAATACGTTAAAAATAGAAATTTTAACTTTCAATTACATTATGATTAGCTGACACAACATTTAAATATTTTCAATTAAAATAATTAATATAGGTTAGTATGAATTTATACAAAAAATGTTTTAAAATGTTCTACATTAACTTCATACGAGTCATATTACAACAAATTTAAATTAAAAAGAATGTATTAAAGTATTAAAGGTAAATTGTAATTTTAATTAACCCTAATGTTGTTACATAGATAAAAATTAAAATTTTAAGTTAATGTTAAATAGTATATTTTATTATTATAAGTTTAGACTTTATCTTTATTTTTATGTTCTGTGAACATGCTCCCCCTGGGTTGAACTAATAATTAAAAAATGCTGTCTAGGAGCGACTGTAGGTGTGCTGCTAGTTACTGTGGTTACTGATTCTGCAATCTTTATAGTTGGATCCATAGTTCATGTCTTCGATGAAGTTACCAAAACTCTTCTATAACGGCTCAACCAATAGCAAATAGCTATTACGCAAACTAATACAAGAATTATATAAACCATGGCATAATGATGAACATCATGAATATTAATATTTCTATCTGCTGCTATTTCATTTCTTTGATCGTTTATTTTAGTATGTAATGTTTGAATGTCGGCTGATGTTATTTCGTCTTCCAAAATTGACAAATTATTTAAATCTTTATTCATCTTTTCCGAACTATTAAGATAATTAGCTAAAATATCACGTGGTATTTCTGATACTATTAAAAAGGATGATGGTATGTTTGCTGTAAACTCTTGACTAGACGATAGAAACATACCAGAATGCTTAAGCGGGCAACCAGGGTTTAAGCGAATAATCCAACTTTTACAAATGAGTACAAATACAACTTTTTCGAAATGAGTACCACAATTTAAATCAACTATGTCCTTTTTATCTAAAGTATAGATCCAATGGTTAACTGCATGCATTTTAACCCATTTGAGGTCTATTGACGAACTCTTTATTTTGCAAAAAGTAGATAGCCTTGTTTCTGAGAATAATAACTCAATTTCGCATTGAGTAATGTTAGATCCTAAACTATACATTGGTGAATTAAATCTGCATAAAAGATGATCGGATTTCCAAGATCTGCACAAATTTGTATCAATTTCGCTCATAGGTGAGTATCTATCGCGAAGTTTATTTAGCAATAAATACTTACTGGAAGGTTGAATATATATAAACTTATTAGCATTAGTTAGAGGAATAGGAATAAGCTGATATATCTGATAACACTCTGCATCTAACAGTGGCAATTTTATTTCAAAAATTAAGTTGTTTGGAATAACTCATGCTTTCACTTGCATTAAGGAATATAATGTCAAAATTTGATTTTTAAATGACTAGGAATATGTTCTCGTATTATTTTAAATTGTGATTTTAGTTGTTCAGGAGTTACTAACAATGTATTAATTCGCCCGTAACGTGTGTCGGTTATGACAGAAAGAATCGGTTGACCATCTTGCCAGTCCAAGCAAAGTTTTCAATATCCTCCATGTCCAAAGCCCTTTGAACTTCCTTTAGTAATCTAGCTAATAATAACAAATTCTAATCGTGGTAAAGAAAGTTGAGATCTTAAAGGCGCCACTTTTGTTTTTGCAGCTATGAGTTTTACACTAATATTTTCTTCGTTTGTTATTGTTCTAAGGTATACAACAGCGCCGTAAGCTTTTTCAGACGCATCAGAAAACCCGTGTAATTGGCATTTTCGGATACCATCTCCATAACCAATCCATCTACAAATTTCTATTTTTCTTAACAATGGTAGCTCATCTCTAATTTTTTGCCATTCCTTAAGAATGTGATTTGATACTGGCTGATCCCAATCAGTCAGTATCAGTCTGTTGAAATAATAATTTGATTTGTATGGTAACTGATGATAGTAATCCAATTGGATCAAAAATTCGAGCAGCCTCGGATAAGATAGATCTTTTCGTAAATACTTCTGCAATTGGTTGAATATTTATGTTGAACTTTAGTTTGTGGCTTTTTGGAACCCAATAGATTCCTAAACCCTTAACGGCTTCTCTGTCATCAAATGTTTTATTATTTGCACCATCGCTTAACTCAGGTGGTATTTGTTTTAATAAACGAGAATCATTGGAATTCCATTTGCGTAAATTGAAACCTCTTGCCTTTAACAAGTTAATTAATTGAATGTTTGCTGAAGCTGATTCTTCATAACTATGGGCTCCTGAAACGACGTCATCCATATAGGTATCCTTAGAAATAACCCTTGCCGCCAAAGGATATAATTGGCCATCATCTGAAACTAGTTGACGCAACGTTCTTATAGCTAAGAAAGGCGCTGGCCCAGTTCTATAGAAAACGGTTGTTAACTTACATTCCTTTATCGGCTCGTTTGGAGATTTTCTCCAAAGGATTCTCTGAAAGTCTTGATCTCAGTCATCTATTCGAATCTGGCGATACATATTCTCAATATCCGCTGTAAATACCACCTTATGCTTACGCCATCGCATCAAAATTTCGGTTATATTCTGCTGTAAGTTTTCTCCAATCATCATTATATCGTTAAGACTTTTGGATGAATTTCTTTTGGCCGAAGCATCAAAAACTACTCTCAATTTAGTTGTTGAGCTGTCGTGTTTAAATTCTACATGATGAGGTAGATAGTATTTGCTTTCGGTATTTACAGAAGCTGGAACCATATAACCTAACTGAATATATTCCGCCATAAATTCCTTGTACATAATTTCCAGCAAGTTGTTAGATTTAAATTTTCTCTCCAGTTGAAATAGCCTTGCAAGTGCTAATTCTCTAGACCCCTGTAATTCGGTAAAATTGGCGAAACGGTAATCGTACAGGATATGTTCCATTCTTTGGACGCAGATGCGTGGATTTGAAATGAACCTCGCACTCTATTTCTTCAGCTGTTGCAGTACTCTCTGGTGAAAGCTCTTCACTCTCCCACAATTTAATTAGTTCTTTGCTAATGTCAGTTTCACCAATAAAGCAGTTAATTGTATTCTCTACAGCCTCCCCTTTTACTTCACCTGATAAGATATAACCAAACTTGGTTTTCTGTACTATGGGAGTTCCTGACTTTCCCCTTATAACCTTATTTTGAAATATTTGACAGAAGACATCAGCTCCCAAAATTATATTTATTTTATTTGGTGTATAGAAATTTGGATCTGCTAGTTCTAAACTTCGGATATGCTTCCAATTGTGATATGAAGTTACATTTTCTCTTGTATTGGTGAATGATTGTTCGTATAACCAATGAGTTTCTTGTCCAATCTCTGTGTCAGAAGATGGATCAAGATTGGATCCCAATTTGAAGTATCAACGTTCAAACTTTGAATAACTAATAAGCATTCCTTTGGTGTATCATGAAGCTTCTTTGGGTTCAACAATATTTCAGCTTCTTCAAACATGTTATTTTCAAAATACTCATGTTGAATAGACTTATCTCCAATTATGTCCATGTGGTTTTTCATCATTAATTGCCAATACTCTTCTAATGTTTTCAATTTAACATTAATAAAGCCCATATTCGGTGCTTTATCTTCCTGTTCCTTAACCTTCAGATATATTCGCTCTACCTCCTTTATAAGTTCCGACTGCTTCTTTAATTCTTTTAATAGTTTTGATGGTATATTAACTGTAGGGGCGTTTGTTTCAGCAGCTTCTAGAACACCTTTAAGTTCATCTACCCAATTTATTAAGCTTTCCAAATCCTTGTTTTTAAAATAAGGATGTTCTGGAGCACTCTCTTTCAATTGATTGATTTCTCCATTATTTTCCACAGCCGTTTTCCAATAGTCATTTAAAGTTTTCATGTGGGCTTGAACATACTCTTTAGTTTTTCTAAAGAGCATGTGCAAGCCCGTGCAAGAGTTTTTCTTTTTAAAATTTATCTTTATCTTTTCAATCTTTAAATATATTACTTTCTGATGTTTAATTAAGCCTTCCATGATGTTTAATTTTTCCTTGTTATAAAAGAGTTTTGTAATAGTTTTAAGTAATGTTTCTAACCTTAAGATGTGGTTAAAATGAAATATTAAGGTACTGGATGCTTGAAAATTAGCTTGATTGAAGATCGCTTAAATAGCCTGTAAAAGATTTTTTTTTTTTGTTGTCTATAGACACTAGTTCTACAGTATTACCTTAAATTGTTTTTTGTTTCTCTAAAGAACCTAGTTCTATAGATATAATTATAAACGCTAGTTTTATAATTAAAATTATATAAACTTAAGACACTAGTTCTAAAGTTTTTTTTTATGAATTCTAAAGACACTTGTTGTATGGAATTATCCGGCTCGAAGGACCAATATTTGCTTCACAATAAAACAATGTTTTCTTATAATTAAGCCTTCATTAATGATAAAATTTAATACAAAATTCGTTCTTTAAATACAATTTTATTTAGGTTAATATTATGATACAATACGTTAAAAATACAAATTTTAACTTTCAATTACATTATGCAACTAAATTAGCTGACACAACATTTAAATATTTTCAATTAAAATAATTAATGTAGGTTAGTATGAATTTATACAAAAAATGTTTTAAAATGTTCTACATTAAGTTCATACGAGTTATATTACAACAAATTTATATTAAAAAGAATGTATTAATGTATTATTAAACTAAGAGATAGTCTAGTAAACTGATAGTGACCTTTATTAGTTGAAAAAGCTGTTAGTGGTTTTGACTCACAGTCTAGTTTTATTTGATGAAAAAAGTTACTGAGATCTAATATTGAGAAATATTTTACCCTTCCGATACTGTCTAAAATGTCGTCTAATCGAGTGAGTGGAACTTTGTCATCTATTATTTTCTTATTGAGTTGTCTATAGTCCACGACTAACCTCCATTTTTGCCATCTGAAGATTTTTTTGGTACTATTAATAACAGTGAATTGTATGGACAGTGTGAGGGTTCTACTAGTTTTTCTCTACTTAAATCATTAAGTTTGGTATTAATTTCTTTTATCTGTGTTTGGGGGAGTGTGTAATTTTTTATGTAAACTGGAATTTTATCTTGAAGGCTTATATGTTGTTGGTAAAAATTATTGTATGAAAGTTTGTCATCTTGTAGATGGAAAATATCTGAAAAGTTTTTACATATGTTTATCACTGAATTTGTGGCTTTTTCACCTAACTTTTTTATTTTAAGTTCTTGTAATAATTTTGTTTCTCTATTTGTTCTATTTTGTTAGACTCATTATCATGTAGTTTTTAAGTGGTTTAATTTCAGGTTTAAAGTTCGAGATGGTTATTTTTTGATCTGATGTATTCATGAATTTTACATGTGCTATACCTTTTGCTAGTATAATGGTGTTTGCAATGAACACGTGATTACCTATTTGTTTGTTTAATACTATGCTGTCCTCTTCTACTTTAATACTGATTGGATGGATCATTTCTGTTCTAAATGGTATCTCAATGTTGTCGCAATTTGGGATGTAAGTTTCAATTGGTAGAGTTATTTCTTCATTGTTTATTTTTAATGTTATCGTAAAAGTGTCAAAATCAATTAAGCTGTATATCTATGTATGAAATCTGTACCTAATATACCATTGGTGGGTATTGGAAAATCTGAGTCTACCACTTGAATGTTTTGATTTGAGTTAAAATTTTCTAATTTTATTGTTGTTTGTATGCTACCTAATGATAATACTACATGCTCATTTGCACCGGTTATGTACACCGGTTATTTTGCATTTATTTTCTAAATTAATTTGTTCATGGTCATCTATAAAATTATTTTTTATTATTGAAATTTCTGCTCCTGTATCCAATAAAAATGTTAAAGGTTTTTGAGTTAAATCTATTTTTAAGAATATGTAATTTATTTTTCCGTTGTTGATAAAGTATATTTTTAATTAATTTGTAAGTTGTTTTATTCCTCGGCAAGTTGTTGTACTTCGAGGTTGTCCTCATTTCCCTGTTCTATGCTCAGGTAATTTACGTTTCTGTTATTTCTATTATTCTACTCTGATTGTTATTATAGCTTCTGTTGTTGAAATTGTTGCGATTTCTGTTTTGATTACTTCTATTGTTGTTATTATAATTGTTATAGTTGTTATAATTGTTAAAGTTTCTAGTAATGTTTTTTATATTAAAGTTTCTATTGAGATTTTTGTTGTTATTGGAACTGTTGGTATTAAGATTTCTATTGAAATTGTTGTTGGTGAAATTTCTGTTATTAAAATTATTGTTGTTGGTCTTTCTGTTATTAAAATTATTGTTCCTATTTTGTACGAATAAAATTTGTTTTGTTTTATTTCTATTAGTGTTATATTCTGTAGCAATTTTTATTGCTGAAGCTAATGTTTCTGTTCGTGCTGCATGTACAGTGGATGCTAATGATTCGTTGAGTCCGCATTTAATTCTGCGACTAGTTTTTCAATTCTTTCTACGTACTTCTGTAAAGGTTTCTGGGCTTAAATTGTAGAAATGACTTCTGCGGGAATTGTTTCTAATGGTCTTGTAAGCAGATAGACGTTATTAAGCGCTGTTATTAATTTGGTTAAGGGTTTTGGTGTGTTTGCACCTATTAGTTTATTTTTTGGGTTTTCAGTTAACCTTGTATTATAATAAATGAATTGGATAATTTTCTCTTGAGTTGTAATTTTAGTGGCATCATGTAAGTATTTAGTTAAATTTAAGAAATTGGATAGTTTATCTTTTTCTCAGTCAAATAATGGAATGATTTTTAATGTCTTGTCGATATCAAAATCCATTTTGTTAAGATTTACTTTTTGTATGTGTAAAGTGTCTTTTATCTGTTTGTAGTATCCTAAGAATACTACTCTTATTTGTTCTTTTTCTGTTTCAGTGATGTCCGCGTTTTCTAGTCTTTCGCAGAATTTTATTTTAAAATAGTTAGCTTGGCTATTTTTTTCTATTATGAAATTTTCTGTATATTTAGCTTTATTTATTATTATATTTAAAAGTTTAATTTTTTCAATATAGGTTTTTAGTGCTATATTGTCATTATATCTTAACATTAAAAAAAAATTTATATATAGCAAAAGAAAATATTTTTTTTTTTTTCTTTATTCAAATAAATAAAAAAAATATAAAATAAAACATATTCGGATAGCCATGAATAATTTTAATTGCCTTCTTGTGCACGATATCCAGTTGGTGCAATATAAGTTGGCTCGCTCCACTCCATATTGGATTAAGGTATATTATGTGTGATAGAAAGAAGGATGAGTATATGGAGTATAGAGCGTTTTGAGATATATATTTCCGAATACGACGTAGGATGAACAGATATGGCGTTATTTTCCGAATGATATAATGAATGTGATCAATCCATTTAGCTTTTCTGTCCAATATCAATCCTAAATAGCAGAGATTTTCTACACTATCAATAGATATAGAGTTATAAGAAAAGTTCCTAGAGGTGTAGATTTTGTTGCCAAGCAGCAATATTTTGGTTTTTTTCACATTTAAACTTAACCTATGATGATGTATTATCCACTCTTCGATTTTAAAAAGGTCATCTTCAATAGAATTTCTCAAAATGTTTTCTGTAGCGGCCGCGTATATTAATATAGCATCGTTGGCATATAATTGAATAGATCCAATAAGATCTAGACGAGTTATATCGTCTATGTATACCTTGAATAATTCTGGTCCCACAATGGAGCCCTGTGGGACCCCTTTTTTTATAGCGGACCACTAATGGAAGAGCCGATTCTGACCTTTTGCACTCTATCAGTCAGATAAGCTTTAAAAAGATTTAGTGAACCCTGATCGAAGCTAAGATTGTTCAGTTTTGCCAATAGGATATCATGATCTACACAATCGAAGGCCTTTTGAAAATCAAGTGATATTAACGCAACATATTTACCACTATCAATATTGTTAGTCACAAAATTATTTAAGCTTAAACACGCCGCAGTAGTGTTTGAATTTTTTTCGAATCCATATTGTTCTTTATGTAGTATATTATTATGTGTGAGAAAAGTAATAACTCGATTTTTTATAACAAATTCAAAAATTTTGGAAATACTTCTTAAATCAGATATTGGCCGGTAATTAGATGGATTTGTTTTATTTCCTGTTTTAAAAATGGGTGTAACTATTGCTGTTTTGAGGGAACGTGGAAATAATGAAGTTTGAAATGAGTTATTTATTAATTTGGCTATTATTAGTGAAAGTTTGGTTGAAAATTTTTGCAAGAACTTAGTCGAAATACCATCACAACCAGTTGCTGCGGAAGATTTTAGGTTTGCAATAATCTGTTCAATTTCAGTACTATTGGTGGAATATAAGACAAAGTTATTATGGAGTGTTCTTTGTACTCTATTGACATATGAATAATCAATTGGGTTAGTGGAGACATTCAATGCATCAGTCACTTTAACAAAATATGTATTCATTTTGTCAGCTATTTCATACTCATTTGTTGTGGTTACATTATTAGTTATAAGCATTTTAATATTGGGGTTTTGTTTTGGCAAATCGGTATTATAAATTACCTTGTTATAAAAATTCCAAAGACTTTTACCGTTTTGAATATCTTGTTGTACTTCAGATGAAAAATATTTTTTTTTGCTTGTAATATTAATTTGTTTAACTCGGCTTTCATCGATTTGTATAGATTAGTGATACGAGTGTTTTCTTTGTACTTTTTTGAATATTTATAATAAGAGTCTCTAATCTTAATTTTAACAAATATTTCTTGTGTCATCCAAAGCACTTTCTTTTTTTCTTTTCTTACTATAATAGTTTTAGTATTTTCCCGAATTAAATTTTGCAAATCTGTGACAAAGCTTTCAAATTCAGAGTAGGAATTCAGATTTAAACAGAAGTTATCGCTTGCAACTTTACCGTAATCCAAAACCTTTTTATTAACAATTTTACCTTTGGTTATTGGTTTAAGATTAATATTGATGTGAAACATTTCGTGATTAGATAAGGATGTTTCACAAATTAAAAAGTTGTATTTGTAATTTATTAGGTCCGTGGAAAAGTGATCAATAATAGTTCTCGTTGTACTACCAATTCTCGTTGCATATTCAGGGGATATTTTGTTGTAAATCAAAAAACCGTTACTAATAAGCGTATTAGTATAATCTAAGACGTAGCGATTATTGATATCCAGCAAATTTATATTCATATCACCAATTATAATGGAGTTCTTGTATTGCGCAGTAACACAATTTAATTTAAGTATAAAATCTGGTACAGTATTTTCATGAGACCTATATATGCCAATGATATTTATATTAAGATCTGGTAAATTAATGACTACAAATCAGTTTTATAGAATTCTTCTTTGAAAACATAATTAGAATTCACACATTCATCAATATATATCGCAACACCACCATGTGGTTCTTGCCTATTTGAAAAATATGGGACATATCCTGCAATGTTAAAAAATTGATTTTCTGTCTCCAGTAGCCATATTTCAGTTAATACAATAATGTGAACCTTGTGGTTGTACGAATGAATTAGGGATTCTAAGCTATATAGTTTATTTCGAAGGCTTTGTATATTAATATAAATAATATTTAGCCTTCCTTTATTATTTGCAAACGGAGGTAGGTTGCATACCCCTGTTAAATGTAAAATATTTTTTAAGTCAGAAATATTTATTTCATTATGACTATTCATTGATGTTTTTTAAGTGTAAATATATGTATATACAATGTAATATACATATATATATATAAAAAAAAGAATAATATATAAAAATGATTAATAAATGATGTTTTTTAAGTGCAAATATATGTATATACAATGTAATACACATATAAATTAAATTAAACATCCATAACATTAAATTAAATATCCATAAGTTTTTTTGGCAGCTGCTTGAACTTCTTCCCTTTTCTGTCTTATTCAACTCGAATTTCAGGAACATAAAAGAGGCATCCTCTTGAAATATGCTTGACACCCTTGTAAAAATTTTTAAGTTTCTACCTTTATTAATTTCGAAGATTGTTAGTCCTTCGGAGGTGTGTGTCAGGTACCCGAATTGCCACTCCAATTCATCGAATCCATCTCAGGAACATAAAGAAAACATGCCAGAACACCATTGTACTAAATTTAAAGGTTGGTTTTTGTTGGTTTTGAAGATATGCTCGTTGCTCTTGTGCTCGTCCGGAAGTTTCCAAAATACGAACCCATGGTTCAAATTCTTTCAAATGTCAGTTTCCAATTTTACAGAAAAGGAAACAAAACAGAATTCCTTTGTACTAAAAATTAAAGTTCTATCTTTGTTGGTTGTGGAAATATACTCGTTTGCTCTGGGGCTCGTCCGGAAGCTTTCAAGATTTGAACCCATGGACCAAATCCTCACAAATTTCTGAAACATAAATCAAACATGAAGGAACACCATTCTGCCTAATTTAAGGATTATCTCTTTGTTGTTTTTGGAGATAATATCATTTGCTCTGAGGCTCGTTCGGAAGCTTCCAAAATCCGAACCCAAGGACCAAATCCTCTCAAATTTCAGAGACCTAAATAAACGGGAAGGAACATCATTGTAAAAAATTTAAAGGTTCTATCTTTGTTGGTTTTGGAGATAATCTCGTTTGCTCTGGGGCTCGCTCGGAAGCTTCCAAAATACGAATCCATAGTTCAAATTCTTTCAAATGTCAGTTTCCAATTTTATAGAAAAGGAAACATAACAGCACACTCTTGTACTAAAAATAAAGGTTATATCTTTGTTGGTTGTGGATATACACTTGTTTGCTCTGGGGCTCGTTCGGAAGCTTCCAAGATCCGAACCCATGAACCAAATCCTCTCAAATTTCAGAGACTTAAATAAAACATGAAAGAACACCACTCTGCCAAATTTAAAGGTTATATCTTAGTTGGTTTTTGAGATAATCTCATTTGCTCTGGTGCTCGTTCGGAAGCTTCCAAAATGCAAACCCATGGACCAAATCCTCTTAAATTTCAGAGACATAAATCGAACGGGAAGGAACATCATTATACAAAATTTAAAGGTTCTATCTTTGTTGGTTTTGGAGATAATCTCGTTTGCTCTGGGGCTCGTTCGGAAGCTTCCAAAATCCAAACCCATGGACTAAATCCTCTCAAATTTTAGAGACTTAAATAAAACATGAAAGAACAACACTCCGTCAATTTGAAGGGTATAGCTTTATTGGTTTTGGAGATAATCTCATTTGCTCTGGTGCTCGTTCGGAAGCTTCCAAAACCCAAACTCATGGACCAAATCGTCTTAAATTTCAGAGACATAAATCGAACGGGAAGGAACATCATTGTACAAAATTTAAAGGTTCTAACTTTGTTGGTTTTGAAGTTAATCTCATTTTCTCTGGTGCTCGTTCGGAAGCTTCCAAAATCCAAACCCATGGACCAAATCCTCTTAAATTTCAGAGACATAAATCGAACGGGAAGGAACATCATTGTACAAAATTTAAAGGTTCTATATCTTTGTTGATTTTGGAGATAATCTGGTTTGCTCTGGGGCTCGTTCGGAAGCTTCCAAAATCCGAACCCATGGACTAAATCCTCTTAAATTTCAGAGACATAAATCGAACGGGAAGGAACATCATTGTACAAAATTTAAAGGTTCTATCTTTGTTGGTTTTGGAGATAATCTCATTTGCTCTGGTGCTCGTTCGGAAGCTTCCAAAACCCAAACCCAAGTACCAAATCCTCTTAAATTTCAGAGACATAAATCGAACGGGAAGGAACATCATTATACAAAATTTATAGGTTCTATCTTTGTTGGTTTTGGAGATAATCTCGTTTGCTCCGGAATCATTCGGAAGCTTCCAGGATCCGAACCCATGGACGGATTTTGTCCAGATTCGAAGTTAGCCTTCCTATCGTAATTAGGAACCTACTATATAACCTACTTTCATCAAGATAGCTTCATTAGTTTTTGAGTTATCGTGTAAACGGACGGACGGACGGGCGGACATCGTTAAATCGACTGAGGAGGTGATCCTGATTCAGAATATATATACATGTCCATAACTAACTCGCTTCCTTTTGGTGGTTACAAACACCATACCAAAGTTATTATACCCTATACTTTAGGTGTAGGGTATAATAACTGAAAAATATACCAGATAGACACATTAAAAATTAATTAGAAAGAGGGAACAAGAGTGAATAATAATGAACATACGATATTATTTTCGTATTGTTTAATAATAAATAAAATTAAAATGATATTGATGAGTATGATTTCAATATCGAACACTTTAGTAGTTTTTTCGTGCGTGGATTGTAAGTTGCTCGATTTGTTTTTAAAATAGTGTTTAATAAAAATTATAAATCTAATAACTATACGCCATGAACAAAAAAAAAAAAAATTTAATAATATATCTAGTGAAAAATTAGTGATTAATATTTTATAAGTAGTGAAATTGAATGAAATAAAAAAAATAACTAAGTTATTTCTTTTTTTTAAAATCATAATGCAATATTTAATAAGTACAGACATAAGTCCACGTGTACCCATGTTGTATATATATATATACATATATGAGTAATTAATAGCTCCGTGTATTTATGTTTGTGCTTATATAATATTGTGAAAATCAATATAATTAAATATTTAAAAAAGAAAATTAGTAGTGATAACAGAATAATATAAAATTTAATTGTACACGAAAAAAAAAAGAAAAAATTTGTTTCTGATAATATTTTTAGTGAAAAGTTGATGTGTTCAAGGAGTTTGTTCAACATAAAAACAAAAAAAACGAGGAAGAGTGCAGTAGAGTAGACTGTGTCAACTCTGGGATACCCGTATGAACGTAATATATCCTGTTTCTATAAAACTTGATCATCTTTTAAAAACATTCAGATGTTTTAGTACCGAACTACAGAGATATATTTATGTAAATTGTGGAGTTGTATGATAGCTACCCGAATCTATTGCGCCTAGCTTCATTAAGTTCCAAGAAATGCAAAAAGCCTGAACCGGCTGCTTTAGACCAATCAAGTTTTACAAAAGTTTTTGGCATGCAACTCGACACTTTTTCACTAAATTTCAGATAGCTAGCTTCAATAGACACTGAGTTATTTTCATTTAAAAAGAGAAGTTGTATGGCAACTATCCGAACCTGTCATATCATCACAACCAAATTTTACAGAAGTTGTTGCCATAAAACTCGATCATCATTTGCAAAATTTCAGATACCTAGATTGGATAGACACTGGGTTATTTTCATTTAAAGAAAGAAGTTGTGTGGCAGCTACGCGAACCCGGCGGCCGAAAATGCTGGAGTTAAATAGCAAAACTAACAATTTTGCAAAAGTGACGTAAAAAAATTGTCAGCCTCCTAGCTCTTTTATTTTTTGAGTTATCGTGCGGACGGACACTGAGTTATTTTCATTTAAAAAAAGAAGTTGTATGGCAGCTATCCGAACCCGTCGCACCACCACAACCAAATTTTGCAGAAGTTGTTGCCATAAAACTCGATCATCATTTGCCAAATTTCAGATACCTAGATTGAATAGACACTGGGTTATTTTCATTTAAAGAAAGAAGTTGTATGGCAGCTACTCGAACCCGGCGGCCGAAAATGCTGAAGTTAAATAGCAAAACTAACAATTTTGTAAAAGTGACGTAAAAAAAAATTCAGCTTCCTAGCTCCTTTATTTTTTGAGTTATCGTGCGGACGGACACTGAGTTATTTTCATTTAAAAAGAGAAGTTGTATGGCAGCTATCCGAACCCGTCGCACTACCAAAACCAAATTTTGCAGAAGTTGTTGCCATAAAACTTGATCATCATTTGCAAGATTTCAGACGCCTAGCTTCATTAAGTTCCAAGAGATGCAAGAAGCCTGAACCGGCTGCTTTAGACCAACCAAATTTTACAAAAGTTGTTGGCATGTAACTCGACACCTCTTTACTAAATTTCAGATTCCTAGCTTCAATAAACACCGAGTTATTCTCGTTTAAACGGAGAAGTTGTATGGCAGCTACCCGAACCCGTCGCACCACCACAACCAAATTTTACAAAAGTTGTTGCCATAAAACTTGATCATCATTTGCAAAATTTCAGACGCCTAGCTTCATTAGGTTCCAAGAGGTGCAAGAAGCCTGAACCGGCTGCTTGAGACCAACCAAATTTTACAAAAGTTGTTGGCATGTAACTCGACACCTCTTCACTAAATTTCAGATTCCTAGCTTCAATAAACACCGAGTTATTCTCGTTTAAACGGAGAAGTTGTATGGCAGCTACCCGAACCCGCTGCACCACCACAACCAAATTTTACAAAAGTTGTTGCCATAAAACTTGATCATCATTTGCAAAATTTCAGAAACCTAGCTTGAATAGATACTGAGTTATTTCTATATAAAGATAGAAGTTGTATGGCAGCTACTCGAACCCGCCGACCGAAAATGTTGGATTTAAATAGCAAAACTAACAATTTTGCAAAGGTGACGTAAAAAAAATTTCAGCCCCCTAGCTCCTTTATTTTTTGAGTTATCGTGCGGACGGACGGACGGACGGACGTACATGGCTTAATCGACTCAGAATTCGATTCTGAGCCGATCCATACCTTTGACACTATATCTAGCTCGACTCCTTTAAGGTGTCACAAACGTAATGGCAAATTTATTATACCATTGAACATAGTTCATACGGGTATAAAAAAAACTAATCATATAAAATAATATGAATTCAAAATAGCAATATGAAATAATTTTAGTATATAAGTGAAACAAGTATATAATATGATATTTAGTATATAAGTTTAACATGTGCATAGCGCATTTACTATAAATTTGAAAATAAAAATGTATGTAATATTATGTATTAAATATGATTTCGAATTATTTGTTATTAGTAAAGAAAATGTAAAAAAATTTATGTAATAAAAAACAAAAAGAAAAACATATGTTTTTCTACATAATTTAAAATAACAAAGTAAAATAAAAATTTGTAACAAAATTTGTGATGTAAATATATGTATAAATGTAATATATATTAACTTTGATTTTAAAATATTTATTATCTGAAAAAAAGAATAAGATAATTTATGCAAAAAAACATATGTTTTCAAATATAATTTAGAAAAATAAAGTAATATAAAAATTTAGTAATTGTGATGTAAATTTAGTAATAAAATTAATGTTAAAAATTTGTGAAATTATAAAAATTAAAGTTGTGGTTTTTAATTTCAGTTCGATTGTTTTATTAATTTGAGTAGTTGAAAGAAAAAAAATGAAGAAAATGAATACTAAATGGGAATCAAATATTTTTAAGCTTTTCAAAAAACTAAAAGGTAATTTTGAATAGTAAATTAGAGTATGTGAATGATTAAATTTGGAAGATACTTTTGATTTTTGTGATATCATTAAAATTTGATATAGTAAAAATTTTGCTGGTTTTATTTTCTCGCAAAAAGATTTTGTTATTTTTAACCCATAAAAATTCCATTTTTTTTGACATTTTAATAGATTTCGCCTCATAAAAAAGCTTACTTTGAAGCGAAGATAAGTGATGGCGAAAAAATATTTGAGTATTATTACCTTCAGATGCCAGATTAAGTTCTGCGGTAAACAAAGGTCCAAAGCTTTTTTTTTTTAGCTAGTATTTCATTTTTAATTTCTTCCGAGCTTAATTTGATAATATATAAGCAGCTTTGTGATGTATCTCCTTTTTTCTTTATCACTGGAGTTATGCTAAATGTATTTTCATTAGTAACCCTCAATTTGTTAAAAATATTTTGAAATTTAGGGTTTGCCAAACCCGAAGGCAACCCAGCAACCACTATATTATTTTTCCTGTTTTGCTAGTTCAGTTCATCTGAAGTTGCCTCGAATTTATTCAGCTTATACTCCAATGATCTAGTGTAATTTTCCATATTTTCTATCTTTTTCGACAACATTTCATTTTGTTTTTTTATAGTTTTATTTTCATTAAGTGCCAAGTCAAGTTTATTTGATAAGAAACTTAGAGAATTGCTAATTTTTGAAACGGCACATCCAAGGGCTTTTAATATTGGGCCATTTTGTACATCGTACAATCCGTTAAATCCAAAGCAACTAGTTCATTCTCTGATTCATTTAAAATAAAAATAAAAACGAGAAAGAATACAGTTGCCTTTGTCAACTCTTAGATACCGGTATGAACCGTCAGTATACTTACAGCCTGCCACTCTGCTTACAATATTATTTTTTTAATATTTTAGTATTTTAAAATAATTTGGCTAAATTGCATAATTTCTAGAACTATGGGTTGTACATATATTCAAACTATATGTTTATACATTCTTCAAAAGCAGATTTTAACCTTCCACATAACGATTATCAATCCAAAACTTTTTCAAATATTCTATAGTACCATTTAATACTAAGCGGTAAATGTATATTAAATTTAATTAGTACAAAATAGTAAATATAATTTTAAATATTATATTATATTAATGCGCACATATTATATTTATACTGTTATAAGTATATCGCCATACATTGCAATATTTCTTTAAAAATATTTCCATTCATAGAATAATTTCTATAAGTACAATAAAATACACACATATATGTATGTAAATACGGTGCTATATAATATACATCTATACTCTTATCATTCATTCATCAGTGACATATACGATATGTAAATAAACGTGGTATTATTATATAAGTATAGATGTATGTATATCAATATCATATAAAAAACGAGGAAGAATACAGTTGACTTTGTCAACTCTTAGATACCCGTACGAACCGTTAGTATGTTCACAGCCTGTCACTCTGCTTACAATATTATTTTTTTAATATTTTAGTATTTTAAAATAATTTGGGTGAATTTTATAATTTCTAGAACTATGGGTTGTACATATATTCAAGCTATATGTTTATATGTACATTCTTCAAAAGCAGATTCTAACCTTCCACATAACGATTATCAATCCAAAACTTTTTCAAATATTCTATAGTACCATTTAATACTAAGCGGTAAATGTATATTAAATTTACTAAGTATAAAACAGTAAATATAATTTTAAATATTATATTATATTATATTTAAATATTCCATTGACAGAATAATTTCTTATAAGTACAATAAAATACATATATGTATGTAAATACGGCGCTATATAATATACATCTATACTCTTATCATTCATTCACTAGTGACATATACGATATGTAAATAAACATGATATTATATAAGTATGTATATATATTAATATCATATAAATAAAAATTCTTCAAGCAACCGTTATGTTGTTTATTTAATTACATTTTTTTGTACTGCGCATTATATCCTCAACAATTTCAAATTATCAAGTAAAACAAAATGGAAAAAATTCGTTGAAGAAATTTGGTAGAAGATTTGAAAAAATCAAGTAACACTTTCGTCAATTATGAAGTAACCCTATATTATTAAAAAAAGTTGTTAACAGAAATTAGATATAATGTTGAAGCTTTAATTTTATGTATTGCTTCAAAAAAATTTTAACAGGTGTTCAAGTTACAAGTGTTTAAAAATAGGAAATTTTCAGTTGTTAACCCCTTACAGCTCCTAAACGGGGTGTGATACAAAAAAAATTACTGAAATAACTCATACTTATTTTCAAAGATCTAACTTCTGGCAAAACTTCAAGTTTCGAATTTAAACCGTTTAGAAGATAGAAGGGTTAAAGGATTTTGCAATAATTCAGTTTCGCATAACGGTAAATTAAGACACCGTATAGCACAAGTATATATTTATTATATACATATTTGTAAAGCTCATAATAGCACCTATCGTTTGGAATTTTCAGATTGAAGATATATCTTATAGAGCTTGTGTTATAATTTAAATATAGAGATTTTTCGAATTTTGGAGGGCTGTAGCTCCTTAACAGGTGAGGCTACAGAAAAATTAATATATTCATAAAATTAATATTTTTATGATATCTATCAGCAGTTAAAATTGCATGGCTCTATTTAAAAAAAATTGTGGAGATGTAAAAGTTAGTTGTTCGGGAGCTATCCGAAGTTTTGGTCGGAACTCAACCAAAATAAAATAAATTAAAAAAATTTTTAAAAAAACAGCTTTTTTGAACTAAAAAGTAGAAAATAAATTTTTAATGGCAAAATTTTCTGTAATTTTCTAAACTATATTGTTACAATCGAGATTTCTTTGAAAAAGTTTATTTCAATATGTCAAATATATATATATAAATATAAGTATATATAAGTTTTAAAGTCTGTGAAATTAAAATAAAAGCTGGAGGCGACAAACATATTGAAATAAACTTTTTCAAAGAAATCTCGATTGTAACAATATAGTTTAGAAAATTACAGAAAAATTTGCTATTAAAAATTTATTTTCTACTTTTTAGTTCAAAAAAGCTGTTTTTTCAAAAAATTTTTTTATTTATTTGATTTTATTCTTTTTAGTAACGACAAATAATTTGTCATTACTAATCAACCAAATAATTTGTCATTACTAAACCACTTTTTTTTTCTACCTG
Organism: Poecilobothrus nobilitatus; assembly: GCA_947095535.1. Taxonomy (NCBI): domain Eukaryota; kingdom Metazoa; phylum Arthropoda; class Insecta; order Diptera; family Dolichopodidae; genus Poecilobothrus; species Poecilobothrus nobilitatus. The sequence goes on along the minus strand of OX352772.1, from coordinate 168,350,338 downwards.
GAATTTTTATACAGGGTTTCTTTAGGTATCTAGAGAAACCTCTAAATACCTTTATTCTAAATACCTTCTGGTTAGTTAATATGGAACGTTACACGAAGGAACAACGTGTTTTTGTTATTACAACATTTTTTGAAAATGGTAAAAGTTTTCAAGATATAATTAGGAAATTTCGAACAAAATTTGGTAGAGAAAATGCTCCAACAAATCGTGCCATCAAGCTGATGGTTGATAAATTTCTAGAAACTGGATGTGTTCTTGATAACAGAGGCAATATTTATCAACGTAGTGGCCGTTCAACCGAGAATGTAGCAGCTGTGAGCAGAAGTGTTGAAGAAGATCCAAAAACTTCCATTCGTCATCGTTCGCAACAATTAAACATCAAACCATCCACATTATTCAACATTTTGCATCGTGATCTCCATTTAAAGGCTTATAAGATCCAACTGACGCAAGAATTAAAACCAACTGACCATGCATTACGTCGGCAATTCGTTTCTTGGGCAATCGAAAAACAAGAAGAAAATGAGAATTTTTTTAACAAAATAATCCGACGAAGCTCATTTCCAGTTCAATGGCTACGTCAATAAACAGAATTGCCGCATTTGGGGTGAAGAGAATCCAAGGGTTATCTTATATCAACCAGTACATCCACAAAAACTTACGGTTTGGTGTGGTTTGTGGTCAGGAGTAATCATCGGACCATATTTTTTTGAAAACGCAAATGGAAATGCGATTACGGTCAATGGAAATTGCTACAGGGAGATGATCCGAAGCTTTTTGTGGCGGGAAATTGATGATTTGGACGTAGAGAATATGTGGTTTCAACAGGACGGTGCCACTTGCTACACAGCAAGAGAAACAATGGATCTTTTGAAGGAAAAGTTCGAAGATCGCATTATTTCTCGTAGAGGATAATGTGGCCACCAAGATCGTACGATTTGATAAAGTTGGATTTTTTTTTTGTGGCCTTTTGTGAAATCGAAAGTGTACAGCAATAATCCCAAAATAATTCAAGAGCTTAAAAACAACATTATCGAGCAGATTTCAACCATTGAGAAGAGTTTTTTTAAAAACGTGATTCAGAATTTTGGTAAAAGATTGGAAGCCTGCCGAAGTAGTAGAGGGGGCCACTTGGCCAACATAATTTTTCAATATTAACCGGAACCTATTTGTAATAAACTAAAATAGAAATATATTTAATATTTCAAAAAAAAAGTCTTTTTTTATTAAAATTAAAATGATACCTCAATTTTGAACGCCCTATATAAGTATTCAAAATTTAAATAAAAATATTGCAATTTTATAATGTTCTTTATTTCCACTTAAAAATGCGACCCTTTAAAAACTTTGATTTATATACTGGCTTGTTTTTTCTTTCTTTTATAGCATGACATTTTAATATTTCTTTTTTTCTATCTGTTATGTGTGCAAATATCAGATGTGCACATATACATAAGAAATAGCCTTTAAAAATATTTAAAAACAATCAAAGTAACATTTTTTGTTCTCTTTTTTTCTATTCGTTTTTATTTTTCTTCCAGTATTACATTTTACTTTTTTTATACCCTACACATTAAACATAGGGTATATTAACTTTGGTATGGTGTTTGTAACCACCAAAAGGAAGCGAGTTAGGTATGGACATGTATATATATTAATATATATACGCACGATCACTCAAAAAATAATGAGCCATCTTGATGAAATTTATACTGTAGGTTAACAATGACTAAGGTAAGGCGGGAATTGTAAATGAGCGTATTCGGACCATGAGTTCGAGTACCTCCCATACAACTCCCGAAACCGAATACGCATATATTCGAAATTAATAAGGATAGAAACTTAAAATTTTGTACGAGGGTGTGTTTTCATGAATCCCTGATATCCCTAAAACTTGAGATGAATTGGAGTGGTTGTTCGGGTACCTCCCATACAAATCCCAAAACCGAACAAGCACATATTCGAAATTAATAAAGATAGAAACTTCAAATTTGGTACTAGGGTGTTGTTTCCTGAATCCCTTATTTGTCGAAAATTTGAGATGAATTGGAGGAGCTGTTCGGGTACCTCCCATTCAACTCCCAAAACCGAACAAGCATATCTTTGAAATTAATAGAGATAGGAACTTCAAATTTGATACGAGGGTGCTGTTTCCTAAATCCCTGATTTCCCTAAAATATGAGATGAATTGGAGTGGTCGTTGGGGTATCTGCCACACAACTCCCAAAACCAAACAAGCATATTTTCGAAATTAATAAATATACAAACTTGAAATTTGATATAAGAATGTTCTACCTGTTGATGTCTCTAAAATTTGAGATGAATTGCGTGGTGGTCCGCGTGCCTTCCCACACTTCCCAAGACCTAACAAGCATATCTTCGAATTTAATAAAGATAGAAATCTGAAATTTTGTACAAGGGTTGTAAAAGCATTTATTTTTTTAGCTTAGTTATATTAAATACCTAACTAAAATAACTTGTGGATTTTTAATTTAATTTGAATTTTTTAGGTGTAGGGTATAAAAAAGTCGGTTGCATCGACTTACTGTTACTTATACTTGTTTTTCTGTTATTAAGGTACGCTAAGAACTTATTTTTTTTTTTAATATTAAATTTATGCATACAGTCTATTTAAAAAATAGAAATTATTAGCTATAGAACATTCTGAATTTTTTTTTTTTTCGTTTATGTTTCGTTACCGTCCATTCATATGCAAACATAAAATTTTTTTTTTTCGTTTATGTTTACCGTCCATTCATGTAAATATAACTGTTGCCTACATATTAAAAAATAATAAATCGATAAATCAACTAAATATTAATAGTTGGGAATTTGGTGTGACTGTGTTAGCAGATTTTTAATAGTACAGCACACATAAAAATATGCATACCATTTTTGTACATTTTTGTACCTACATATGTAGTAAAAAAATTTGGTTTTAAAAGTATGTAATTGAGAATATATTAAATTGCTTACTTCTAAATGCTAATGTTTTTGAATTAAAAAAAAATTATTTTGCTTCTCCTGGACAATGTGTAAAAATTTTTCTAACAAATTTTTTTAACGATTTTTTTGCATTTTTTTTTACTCGATAATTTGAAATGTTTAAGGATGATGTACAAAAAAAAAATTTAATAAATAAAAAATATAACGGTTGTTTGAAGAATTTATATTTATATGATATTAGTATACGTACTTATATAATTCATGTTTATTTACATATCGTATATGTCACTGATGAATGAATGATTATTACGATATGTAAATAAACGTATTATATTATATATGAATATTATTATATATATAGGTAAAGTATAAATTATTATATATTTGCCGCTTAGTATTAGATGGTACTATAGCATATTTGGAAAAGTTTTCGATTGATAATCGTTATGTGGAAGGTTAAAATCTGCTTTTGAAGAGTGTATAAACATATAGTTTGAATATATGTACAACCCATAGTTCTAGAAATTATAAAATTCACCCAAATTATTTTAAAATACTAAAATATTAAAAAAATAATATTGTAAGCAGAGTGACAGGCTGTGAACATTCTAACGGTTCGTACGGGTATCTAAGAGTTGACAAAGGCAACTGTATTCTTCCTCGTTTTTCTTTTAAATTCCCACATATTACTAATTAATTCATTTATGATATAATTTTAGACAATTGTAAAGGCAGTTATTTTTTTGCCTGTCGGTTTTGAAAAGAGTGCGATAAAAATTTGATTTGTTTCGGGTGTTATGGTTATATATGTCAATCATTCTATTTAACACAAAATTATGTTTAATGAAATTATTAATTTTCCACACTTGAGTTATAAATTATCAATAATATATAACTTACGTGTGCAAATATTATCGAAACTTAAGAACATACCTGTATACAACAATCTTGATGGAAAAAGATTAGAATGAAAGTGAATTATTTTAATAGTTTTCTTATGTAGTATGTTTATTTTATTTAATGCAATTTGTGGAGCTCCAGACCATATAGGATTGAGATAGGTAATATTTGACAAAACATATGATGAAAAAATTATGTATAATACTTCTTTTGAAAAGAAATTTCTCAGATTTCGTAAAATAAAAATATATGGGCTTGATTTTTTGACAATATAATCAATATGATCCATTTTAATTTATTATCTAAAATTATGTATTTATTTATTTATTCAATTTCTCAAAATGATTTTTAAGCTCGTACAGAGTATGTATTTATAAACATGTATTGTGTTACATGTATTTTCTATTTTTTTAAACATGTTTTATAAGGAACAAAAAAAACCGGTTTGGTAATGTTATTGCAATTAATAAAGAGAAAGAAAAATTAATTAGCTAAGAAATAAAACAATAAAGTAAAACAAAATCTATTCAAAATCCATACAAAATCTAAAACACCTGCTATTATTTACATATTATATGCATTAATAAATTCAATAATTTAAAATTAACTTTTGTTTAAAGTTCTTCTTAAATAAATTCTTGTTGAGAAGTTTAATATAGAGAGACCATTATAGCTTTTTATAGATGTATTCATAATTTTTTCAAGACCAGTTAAGTTTGAGGTAGCAGAATATCGTAAATGTTGTGTACTTCTTGTTTGATAATCGTGTACTTGAGACCCGAATATCATTTCCGTGTTAGTTTTAATATGGTTTTCCAAAATGTTATGTATATGCGTCATTTGTATCAGCATTATGTAATCCTTTAATTTTAATATTTTCAGGTTTTTGTGTATTTCATTTGTCGGCGTTCTTCTTTCAAACTCAAAGAGATTTTTGACAGCTTTGTTTTTAATTTTTTGTAAGCAGTTAAATTTTTTTCAAAAGTGTTACCCCATATTCCAACTCCGTATGTTAAAGTACTATGGAAAAGACTATAGAATGTTGAAACTTTTATATGTTTAGGTATACGTTTTCCTACTTTTTTAAATATTCCTGCTATTTTACTTGTTTTGGCTCTAAGTTCTAAAGTATGCAAATTCAAGTTAAAGTTTTTATCCATAACAATTCCTAGGTATTTATACTCGCTGACTTTTTCTATTTCATAGTTGTTATATATTATTTGTACTTTTTTCATTTTTAGATCGTTTTCATGTCATAGTTTATTAACTATTGTAACTCTGATATGTCTTTTTCTGCGTAAACCATAACAAAATCATCTGCATAAAGGAACACTTTCCCTTTTAGCTTTGTGGTTAAGAAGTCACTTATATAACACGAGAAAAGTGTTGGGCCAAGTGAACTCCCTTGTAACACCAAAATCAATATCCCTTAATTCACTTTTTATTCCTTTAGATTCAGAGAATTGCCTAAAAATAGTTCTTTAACTAGAGATGCTCTTTTCCGACGATTCCACACTCAAATAGAATTCTTAGTAATATTTTGCGGTCAATTGAGTAAAATGCCTTCGTTAGATCAAAAAAAATCAATTCGACTCTGTTTCTTTTACTAAGACATTCATTCTTGCATTTCAACAACAACATCAAATAGCGCAGCATTGGTGAGTTTTTTGTAAAACCATATTGTCTACTGCAAATTAACTTATTCCGATTTAAATAATCAAGCAGTTGTTCATTAATATAAGTTTCTAATATTTTACTGAAGACTGATGAAATAGCTATTGGCCTGAAGTTGTTGATGTCATTTTTGTCTCCCCTTTTTTTATAAATTGGTATTACCTTAGTGATTTTTAGTGCTTCTGGAATTTCATTATTTTGTATTGAGAGATTTATCAACTTTGTTATTGGTTTTACCAGTTCTTCATTACATGCTATTATTAAATTAGTTGAAATTTGGTCCGCTCCTTCACTATTTGTGTTTGCTAGAGAGTTAATAAGCTTTAATGTTTCATCTTCTTTGATATACTTCAGCTTAAATCTATTGTGTGTTCTCATATTTGGTAAGTAGAATGAATGATCAAATTTTTTCGCCATTACACATCCAACCGTGCAGTAAAAATTATTGAATTGATTCAGGTTTTTATGTTTATCATTTTCATCTTTGCAATTATTAAAGAATTCATTTGGTTTGTTATTACTCACACCATCAGTGACAATTTCTTTGATAACATTCCAAATTTTTTTCTGATTATTCATACATTTATTAAATTTACGGTTGTCATATTCTCTTTGCTTTTTTCTTTTTGTAGACGTTAGTCTGTTTAGTGAATAGTGATATTTTTTTTTTAATAAAATTCATTATTTAAATTCATCAGATGTTTTTTATGCCAGTATTTTTATGCCTTTATTTTGATTAGATCAACACATTCATCATCTATCCATGGTTTGCTGTATGTATTAATTCTTTTTATGTGTTTACTGTATGTATATTTTTGTTTTATATCATTTAATTTGTTTACTACATTTTCATAAATGACAACGACATCACTCGATGTAAAATCAATTCTGTGTCTATTTGTCATCAGGTGTTTTTTTATTTCAACAATGTTTGTTTTATTTATCTGAATGTCATTCACTTGATTGTTTACTTTAGTAAAGTAATTGATTTCTAGAGAAATGATTTGATGAAAGGATAGCCAGAGATATTATTTTCAATAATATTAATATTAATTTTTCCTGCCAAATCATTAGTGATTATGTGATCTAGGTATGAATTTGATAGTGGTCTGGTTGATGTAAAATGGCATAATCTATATCCATTACAGGCTACAAGATTACAGTAGTTATTAACTAAAATATCATGAAAGTTAAGTATATTGAAGTTAAAGTCTGCAATTAAAAATGAATTATGTATTACTATTTATGTTTTCTAGGTATTTATCAAGAACGGAGAAAAAATTTTCTGCATTGTATTTATCATTGTTAGGTGACCTATATATTGCTGTTAAATGAATTTTTTTTTTTCCTAAGGGAGGTGGGAATCTTCCAAATACACCAAGAATTTCCCCCTTTGGTAGTGTCAGATTCTTACTGACTAAACCTTCCTCCCCCTTTAGCCAATATAATGCGATAAAACTTTTACCTGTGAACGCAGTATATTGGCTAGGGGGTAGGGATAGGAAAGTATAGGAAATGGATACGGAAACATTGAATTGGGACTGGGACTGTAAGGAAACAATGAATCCGCCTATTATTATTACTATTTTGCTAATAGTGACTAAAGCCGTCACAACAGTTACAACATGTAGTAGTAGTATATAGTATATAGGTAATTATATAGGGTATAGTATATAGGTAATTATTGAAGGTAACCCCCACTATCACTGTAGCGGTTACTATTATTGGTATTAGTATTCTTATTAATATTATTATTATTTTACTACAGAGTAAGCGCCATCAGTGGATTACAACATGCAGCAGTATATAACACCTTACTTGCATGATATAACCAAAGATAGCTCCACTGTAGTAGCTATTATTATTATTATAATTACTATTACTAATATTATTATTATTATTATTATTATTATTATTATTATGATGATTATTATTATTATTGTTATTGTTATTATTACTATTATTATTATTATTACTATTATTATTTTTATTATTGTTATTATTTTACTACAGAGTCAGCACCATCAGTGGATTACAACATGCAGCAGTATATAACACCTTACTTGCATGATATAACCAAAGATAGCCTCACTGTAGTAGCTATTATTATTATTACTATTATTATTATTATTATTATTATTATTATTATTATTATTATTATTATTATTATTATTATTATTATTGTTATTATTACTATTACTATTACTATTATTATTATTATTATTACTATTACGCTTCTAGCATTTAAATACAAAAACTTCAATGTGTTATGATGTTCGAATTTTAAATTATGTATAGAATTCATTTGATTAATTTTGGTATTAATTGGTAAAATTTCATAGTTTATATCATTATTTATAGTGTGAGTTATATTAGATATACTTGATGAAAAAATATTTTTATCATGAGTGATTTGTAAGGTATCAACTATGTGATTAATTGACATTAAAGTTTTCTAAATGTTTGGAACTTAAAATTCTAACTATTTTACTATTTTCCTCTTTTCTTGCTAACACCTTACCATCTTTCACCGATACATAATTGATTATTTGTTGTCTTTTCGTATCTCTAATTTTTTTAAATAACAAACTGAAGTAAGGTGTAAACTTCTCATTAAGAAAAAATTTATTATTTCACTTTTTAAGGTTATTTTTTTTTTTTTTGCATTCATTATTTTTTGTTTAGTAGTTAAACTTTTCCAATTTAACTAATTCCAAATTAGCCCAAGATAGTTATAGTTTTTTACTACTTCTAGAACGGTATTTCTATAAATCATATTAAAACTACTGTATATTTTATTACCGAAAAGAATATTTTTTGTTTTTTTAATATTCAGTAAAAGTTAATGATTATTGAGCCATCTTTCTATTACACTGAGGTCGTGGCTAATAGAATTTTTCAAGTTAGCCTCACAGTTTTCAGAATATTTTAAAACTGTATCATATGCATACATTAGAATTGTTTCTTTTAATGTTAAATTAGCAAAGTCATTTATGTGAATCTTAAAAAGATCTGGCCCTAGAATTGATCCTTGCGGAACACCCTTCTTAATGACACTAGAGGTACTAGTGGCGCAATTGTTTTAACTTTTCGTTTCAAATTAAACAGATATGTTTTAAAAAAATGTATTTGGTTGTGATTGAAATTTAGTTTTTTAAGTTTATAAAGTAAAATATTATGGTCTACGTAGTCAAATGTTTTTTGCAAGTCTAAAAAAAGCATGCAACATATCTACTACTGTCTATGTTTTTAGTAACAAAATCTGTTAGATTAATACACGCCGCAGTTGTGTTAGAGTTTTTTTTTTAAACCCATATTGCTCGCTATGTAAAATATTATTATTTTTAAGAAAAATTTCAATTCTATTCTTAATAACTATTTCAAATATTTTGGAAAACGCACTTAAAATTGAAATGGGGCGGTGATTTGTTCTTTTAGTTGCAACCGCTTTTGAATATGGGAGTTACAATTGCAGCTTTTAAGCATTCCGGAAAAGTTCCGTTTGAAATGAAATATTAATAAATTTGACTAATAACGGAGCTAAGAATTCTGAATATTTTTTAATAAATCTAGCCAAAATGTTGTCATAACCAGTTCCGGCATTTCGTTTTAACATATTGATCGTCTCGAAAATTTCTTCAATATTGGTTGGACCCAGATTAAAGTTTGAATAAATGTTTGTTGAAAATTGATTCCAGTAATCATAGTCTTCAGCGAGTGTAGAAATGTTAAGTTCGTCTGTAACATTTACGAAAAAATTATTCATTGATTCAGCTATGATTTGTTCGTTAGAAATAATTTGATTGTTATGTTCTAATACTTTAATATAATTAGAAAAATTCAAAGAATCTTTGTTAAACATAACTTTTTTATATAAGTACCACAGTTTTTTACTATTTCCCGGATCCCTATTAAATTCATCAGAGTAAAATTTTTTTTTGCTTCAGCAACAAGATTTTTTACTTTCTCTTTAATATCTTTGTAAAGCTCTTTAACACGGATATAATTTTGTAAAATGATTCTCGAATTTCAATTTTCTTTATTATCTCATTTGTTATCCATGCTTTTTTTTTCTTTTCAACAACTTTATAAACTTGTGTGTTATTTTCTATCACAGTGCTAAAATCAGATACAAATTTATTGAAATCATTAAATAACTTTAAATTAGACCAAATTTTATCTCTTTCTAAGTTGCCATAATTTGAAACTTTTTTGACCTTGTTTTCTTTTTCTTTGATATGTTTTAGGCCATCACTTATAAAAAATCGTTGATGGTCAGATAGTGAAGTATTTAGAATATAAAAAAAAAATATTTGAATCTAACCATATCAGTGATAAAATGGTCAATAATGATTTCCAATTCTTGTTGCTTAATTATCAGTTTTATTATTATATATAACAAAAACAATTACAAAATAATGTACTAGAATAATTTTTGATTTCACTATTGTTCGAATTTAATAAATTCATGTTCATCTCTCCTAAGATAATGGAATTTTTATATTTATTTGTTATTACATCTAATTTTTCAAGAAAAACGGCAACGTGGGTATTGTGAGACCTGAATATATTAATATTATATTCAGTGAAATACTGAATATATTAATATTATTTTTGTTATGTTAATACCTACTATATTAGATTCTTGAAATTCCTCTTCAAAAAGTAAGGTACTATATAGTTTTTCACTCACACAAATTGCAACACCTCCATAAGAATTTTCTTTACTATTGAATGTATGGAATATCCTTTCCTATAACATACATTATAAGTTAAAAAACTTATTTTCTGATTGACTTAACCACATTTCTAAAAGAACTATAACATGGATATCATATTCATATGAATTTATAAGTAATTCCAAATCATTCAATTTATTACGAAGACTTTGCATATTTAGGTACAATATATTAAAATTGTTTCGATATTTATTATTATTTAAATGGTTGCCTACCTCTGATAATAATTAACTAATAAATCTGAGTTTTTTTGTATTCCATCAGCTGTTTGCATTTTTACTTAAAATTTTTATATTTGTGGTAAATGATATAATATAATATGAGTAATAAAAGTATGAAAATATCTAAGATATTAAAATTTTTATATATATGAATATCATAAGCAAACATTTGAGTATGTAGGTATGTAATGGATTATATTTTTCATATAATAAAGAAATCAAAACAATATAATAATAGGGGCCCCTACTTATGTGTTATTAAATCTTATATTGCATTCAAATTCATATAATCGACAGCTACAGTTTAAACAAATACAATTTATCGAAAAACGACAATTCATACCAAACATCGGATATATTGTTCATTTTGAGACACACATACATATGTACTTATTAAAGATTTATGAAAAATCAAATATTAAACAAAATGTTAGCATAAACAACCCCTCGTCCTTTTTGCTTCGGGTTTGTTTATTTAGAGTTTTTTATTTGGTTTTGTGGGTTCTTTCGAGTTTAGACCTTTAACAAATGCGGAAAAAATAACATAAATACATAAGTACATAGATTTTCATTGGAATTTGAACTCTTTTTCTTTGCTTCGCTTTTTGTATAACACAAAATTGATTTTGTTGTTATTTTCTTCTTTTCTGTTTTCTTCAGAACCTTCAATGAAAAAACATAGGAATGAGTATTTATACATTATACATATTTGATATTACTATTTAGGAGTACGTATAATGTATATATAATGAGTATATTATTCTATTCTCTGAAATTTGTACTCTTTTTGAAATTTAGGAATGAGTATGTTACATTATACATATTTGATATTACTATTCACTATTTAGTAGTATGTATAATGTAGCGGGGGGAAATAAGGCCTAGAGCATTAAAGCTTATTAGGCCTTATTTCACTTTGGAATGAGAAATAAAGCCTAAATCGCCAAATTAGGCGTATTCGACTTTATTTCTTAATCCAAAGTGAAATAAGACCTAATTATTTTTTCAAAATAAACGAATTAAAGCCTAATTGTAATTTATTATTCTAATAATAACATTTTTAAATATTTTTCTTTCATAATTTAATTCCCATATTTCAGCTTATTTAAGTAATAAAATGTTTTCTATTTTTTTTTGGCACATTTCACTCCGTAAGTTCGTCAGAGTTCCAATTCCTTTAAGAAAAGTGTGAAGGGAGTTTGAAGGGATCGGCTAAGAGAGAGGCGAAGAATGGTTCGAAAAGGAGGGCGCGAAGGTCACAAGACTGACGAGAATATAAAAAATTGTTTTAAACCTGTTAAAAATATTCGAATTTTACAGTCGGCTACAAATTTGTAATTGGAATAATATAATAATATAATATTTCTATATTGTATTATTATATTATTCCTAGTCTTTTCGAGTTTAGACCTTTAGAGTTTAGACCTTTAGAGTTTAGACAAATGCGGAAAAAATAACATAATTACATAAGTACATAGGTTTTCATTGGAATTTGAACTCTTTTTCTTTGCTTCGCTTTTTGTATAACATAAAATTGATTTTGTTGTTATTTTTTTCTTTTCTTTTTTCTTCAGATTTTTCAATGAAAAAACATAAAAATGAGTATGCATACATTATACATATTTGATATTACTATTTAGTTAGTAGTAATGTATAATGTATGCATACATATTATTTTTGGAATTTGTACTATTTTTCTTTGCTTCGCTTTTTGTATAACACAAAATTGATTTCGTTGTTATTTTCTTCTTTTCTTTTTCTTCAGAACATATAATGAAACAACATAGAAATGAGTACGTATTCATTATACTTATTTGATATTATTATTTAGTAGTATGTATAATGTATACATACTCATTATTCCATTCTTTGGAATTTGTACTACTTTTCTTTGCTTCACTTTTTGTATAACACAAAATTGATTTTGTTGTTATTTTCTTCTTTTCTTTTTTCTTCAGAACATGCAATGAAACAACATAGAAATGAGTATTTATGCATTATGCATATTCGATATTACTATTTAGTATTTACTCTATTCAAAATCACATAGTGCTGCACGGCAAAGGCAAGAAAAAAAGTTTTGCATATATAAGATGAACATTTACACATGCACTAGTGATTTTGAATATAATAATATGAAATATGTATAATGTATACATACTCATTATTCTATTCTTTGGAAATTGGAATTTGTACTCTTTTTCTCTGCTTCGCTTTTTGTATAACACAAAATTGATTTTGTTTTTATTTTTTTCTTTTCTTTCTCTTCAGAACATCAATGAAAAATAATAATAAATTTATATTATATTACAAGTACTATGTAAATTGTTGAAACTTGAAGTGCCGAAAAAAAGAGAAACAACAAACAATCAAAAATAAAAAAAAATCTTATCTCAAAAATATTAATTTTGTTCTCTTTATTTTTCTTTCTAATTTTCCCCTATTCTACTAATTAAAAAAAGCAATGTTAAACCTAAAAAAACTTTAGTGTAATATTATTATAGATAATTTTCCATACGAACATATGAGTATGTATGAGTATTTATGTATGTAATTGATTATTTTTTTCAAATAATAATGAAATCAAAACAATATAATATAAAATTATATGCGATTGGAGATTCATATAATAGAATGAAAATAATGTAGGAAACGTGTAGGAATTCTCAGTAAATTCTAAAATTTTAATTAGTGTCATAATTAATGTCAAAAAGTATAAGTAAAAAAAAAATAGCAATAAAAAAAATAAAAATTATTAGAAAAAAAATTAAAGCCGGTAAAATATATAATTTAATAAATAAAAATTTTTTTTTTTAAGTAAAATTAGTAGTAATAAATATGTGTATATTTTATATTATATATAAATAATTTAAGTAATGTAAAAGAATTAAGTTATGTAAATTGTAAGTTAAGTAAAAGAATAAAAATAAAAAATATTTTATAAATTTAGCGTGGAAATAAATATAATAGTTTTTTTGTTGGTAAATTAAGATAATAATATAAAGTGAAATTCTTACTAATCAAATAAAAATAAAATAATGAATTTTTTTTTGTATCCGTACGATAAGTATAGGATATAATAAAATTACTCCTCCGTTTATAACGCCTCGAAATAAGCGAGTTAGATATACCTTCAAAGGTATGGATCGGATCAGAATCAAATTTTAAGTCGATTAAGCCATATCCGTCCGTCCGTCCGTCCGTCAGCACGCTAACTCAAAAACTAAGAAAGCTAGAATCTTGAAATTTACACAAAATATTCTGCGAGCAATTTGTAGGTTCCTTATTTTTTTGGTTGAGTTCCGACCAAAACCCGGGTCGGGTTCCCGTTCCGAAAACCGGGTTCCGCCCGACCGGGTAGCTCCCGAACAACTAACTTTTATATCTTCACAATTTTTTTAAAATAGAGCCATGAAATTTTAATTGCTGATAGATATAAAAATATTAAATTTTTGTGGATACCAAAATTTCTGTAGCCCCACCCGTTAAGGAGCTACAGCCCCCCAAAGCCCCCAAAAATCTCTATATTTAAATTGCTATAACACAAGCTCTAAGGTATATCTTCAATCTGAAAATTCCAAACGATAGGTGCTATTATGAGCTTTACAAATATGTAAATAAAATATACTTGTGCTATACGGTGTATTAATTTACCGTTATATGAAACTGAATTATTGCAAAATTCTTTAACCCTTCTATCTTCTAAACGGTTTAAGTTGGAAACTTGAAATTTTGACAGAAGTTAGACCTTTGAAAATAATGAGTATGAGTCATTTCAGAAATTTTTTTTTTGAAAATTGTGTGGTTTTTTGATCGTTTTGGCATCATAATAGAGTTTCGATTGCATTGGAGTGAGGTGAATGCGAAGAAAAATTTCATTATTATTTTGACTACCCAGAAAAATTTCTGAAGTGAATATATGTTTTTTCCGTTTCTTCATCATTAACTCGTTTTTTCTTCTGCAGAGTTTAGTTCTACAAGATATAATGCATTATTTCTAGGCTGTTTTTTTTTTTATTTCGGTAACATTCAGTATATTTTCCGCTTCAATATTCGCATCAATTTTCCTGGCTATGTTTAGAACTATCTCTTTTGAATTTGATATTTCTTGTGAAAGTCGAAAATTATTATTCTTTTAAAATTTTTATTCTTTTTTTGTTGTTGTGCCTCATCTAATTTTGCTTCAATTTTTTTTAGTTTTTGTTTCAAATGAATATTTTTGTTTTCGGATTTTTTTAATTGCTCTTGTAAAATTTGATTTTCTTTGACAATTTTGTTTTTGTGTTTAATAATATCATTTAATTGAGCGTTAATGAAATTTTGAGATTTTTGTATTTCAATCACTGATTTTTGTATTCCAATCACAACGGAGCATAAACTTTTTAAGTATTGCTGCATTTTATCCAGTGAACAATTTGTAAAATCAATGTTAGATAATTGTTTAGTCGCATTTATATCGTCATCATCGTCTTCTACAAGGTTGTATTCTCCAACATTATCATTATTTTCTTCAATGATCGCCATAGATTCATTCCTACTTGAAGGACACCATGAACATTTCCAGGTTGCAATACCTGATTTTATAGCTTCATAAAGTTCCTTTGTGACTAAGGCGCACCGAATATGGAAAAAACCACGAAACATTGCACTGCATTGAACTCCTTTTGAATTACCGGTAATGTTTCCACGGCAAGTGGAACATATCTTTGCCATTTTAATTTTAGTAATAATAAAACATGAAAAAAAACCCTTAATTTATTGTATTGGTAATTGTACAGCTAATTTGAACGATTGAAAAATTGCAGAGTTTATTATGTAAGTTATAGTGCAATTTAATTTTGAGGATGGATTGTTTTTTTTTTTTGTTTTTTAGTCATTGTTAATTTTTTAATATTATATTGTAATAAAAGTTTGAAATAAAAATAAAAAAACTAAAAATAATTTTCAATAAAAAATTTGGAGCACAAAAAAAAATATATTTATATATATATGTATATCGCGATCCGATGGCCTTGCGGGTGGAGTCCAGCCAGAGGCCTTTATCTTTTAAAATAAAACCAATCATCTGCCGTGTTATGACTTACTACCGATGCGGTAGAAGAGGGGTGAATTAGGAGAGATTTTAGACTTGGATTTAAAATCCATGTATTCTTTTTTTCTAAAATATTTATATATGTACACTATAAATATAAATATTTTGGAAAATAGAATAACCTGATTTTGAATCCAACCCTAAAATCCCTAATTAAAATTCAAATTTATCAATATCATCTGTTAATAATATTTTTGCTTTTATTTCATTTTAATTGTTGCTTTATTACTTTTTATACCCGTACGATAAGTATCGGGTATAATAAAATTATTCCTCCGTTTGTAACACCTCGAAATAAGCGAGCTAGATATATCTTTAAAGGGATGGATAGGATCAGCATACAATTCTGAATCGATTAGGCTTTGTACGTCCGTCCGTGAGAGGAGTTAGATCTTTGAAAATAAGTATGAGTCATAAGTATGAGTCATCAGAAAATATTTTCTTATCGCCCCCCGTTTAGGAGCTGTAAGGAGTTAAAAAATGAAAATTCTTTATTTTTAAACACCTGTAACTTGAACACCTATTCAAATTTTGAAGTATTACATTAAAATTAAAGCTCCAACATTGACGAAATTGTGATTTGACTTTTTGCAAATTTTCTAACAAATTTTTTTAACGATTTTTTTTAACTTTTTTTTTCATCGATAATTTAAAATTATTGTTGAGGATGATAATGTAGTACAAAAAATTAAATAAATAAAAATATAGCGGTTTCTTGAAGAATTTATATTTATATGATATTGGTATACATACTTATATAAGTCATGTTTATTTACAGTTACATTAACATATATGTCACTGATGAATGAATGATGAAATAAAAGGGTACATAGATATTATGTATACATATGTATATTATAGCGGCATATTTATACGTCTTTTATTGTAGTTATAAGAAATTATTCTATGAATGAAATAATTTTAAAGAATGGCAATCTATGGCGAAATATAATAATATATGTATACATACAAATGTATGAATTTTTTAGTTTGTAGTAAGTTCAGTATAAATTAATATATGTACATTTGCCGTACATTTAGTACATTTAGTAATAAATGGTAATAGCATATTTGGAAAAGTTTTCGATGGATAATCGAAATATAGTTTGAATCTATGTACAAACCATAGTTTTAGAAATGATAAAATTCACCCAAATTATTTTAAAATGCTAAAAAATTAAAAAAATAATATGAAAGCAGTGTCAAACTATGAATATACTGTCGGCTTCGTACGGATATCTAAGAGTTGACAAAGGCAACTGTATTTCTTTCGTTTAAAAATGAAATGAAGATGAATACAAAAATTTTCTGATTACGGCTTTATTTCAAATGTGTTTTGAAATAAAGTAAAAAAGGTGTCATCTGCTTCATTTCAGGTAACTGGTGAAATTTTAACAGAAGTTAGACCTTTGAAAATAAGTATGAGTCATTTCAGAAATTTTTTTTGTATCACCCCCCGTTTAGGAGCTGTAAGGGGTCAAAAACTGAAAATTTCCTAGTTTTAAACACATGTAACTTGAACACCTGTTAAAATTTTTTTAAAGTAATACATAAAAATTAAAGCCTCAACATTATACCTTTATTTCTGTTAACAACTTTTTTTAATAATATAGGGTTACTTTATAATTGACGAAAATGTTACTTATTTTTTTCAAATTTTCTAATAAATTTCTTTAACGAATTTTTTGCATTTTGTTTTAGTCGATAATTTGAAATTGTTGAGGTTATAATGCGTAGTACAAAATAATGTAAATAAATAAACAACATAACGGTTGCTTGAAGAATTTTTATTTATATGATATTGATATACATACATACATACTTATATAATAATATCATGTTTATTTACATATCGTATATGTCACTGATGAATTAATGATAAGAGTATAGATGTATATTATATAGCGCCGTATTTACATACATATATGTATTTAATTGTGCTTATAAGAAATTATTCTATGAATGGAAATATTTTTAAAGAAATATTGCAATGTATGACGATATACTTATAACAATATAAATTTACTATGTGCGCATTAATATAATACTAGTATTCGCCCGCCCCTCGAAATTCGTGGTGTTTTAATTAGCAATTACAATACAGTATATACAGTACAGTTTCTTTATGATTTTATTTAAAATGTAAAAATACAATTTTCAATAATTAAAGCCTTTATGATTTAAAATTTCTTTGCAAATGATATTTTTTGTAAAAAGACGGTTATTATTATCGTTTAGAAGTTGCCCTTGATTTATTGAGTATTGGAAACTCAATATATACCTATTATATATATATATATTATAAGAAGCCTAAGATGGTAAATCATTGAGTAAAAGGGTTTTAAATGTCTATCAATACAGATGAAATATTATGATGATATTATGATATGTAAGAATTTATTTCGTTTAAAATATAAAAAAAAAAAAACTGAACTGAATCGAACTTGCAAGATTAAAATGCAACTATTAATAACCCCACACTCTACCGCTGTACTAAAACCTAAACTGAAATCTGAATGTTTACATTCAGTTACATTGTGAAATTCCTACTCCTACCATACAACCAATACATATTTTAAAATTTTTAATCGAAAAGAAAAAAATAAACAAAAATTTAACGGAATAAAAGAGCGTCTTTTTTGAATATGTATATTATAGGTATAGATTATTTCGTTATCTTCAGGAATCTTTCCATCACTTTGGAAAATAGCTGTCCATAAAAAAAACCTCAAAAATTACGTTATCAATTATCGCCCGATCGCAAAATTATCTTCTATTCCTAAAATTTTTGAATTAATAGTATTCGATTCTATATATGATCATTGCACTAGCCTTTTATCACCCAATCAACGTGGCTTTGTAAAAAGTAAATTTACAGTCACCAATCTTGTGGAATCCACAGCTACATTTCTGAAACATAATGGAGGATGGTTTTCAAACGTATGTAATTTGCACCGACTTTAGTAAAGCATTCGATTTACTTTCTCATAGTATTATTATTTTAAAATTGAAGTACCTGGGGTTTCCACTATATTTTATTAATTGGATCTATTCTTATCTTTCTGATCGTAGTTACCGTGTTTCTTTTAGATCTTCAATTTCTTCTCAATTTAAAGCTCCTACAGGTATTCCACAAGGTAGCCACCTTGGATCGCTTTTGTTTATTATTGCAATCAACGATGTCACTTCCGAAATTCAACATTGTGATATTAGAATTTATGCTGATCATATGAAGATTTTCAAGAAAATTACTTTGTTCGACGATTCGAAAGGATTACAAGCTGACCGTTTTTTGCTTTTATAATTGGTGTAATATCAATAATCTTCAACTAAATATTTCTAAATGTGCTCATATTACTTTTACTCGCCGTTTTAATCCAATTTCATATAATTATTGCTTTAACCTTCAAACTATCCCTAAAGTTAATTCTATAAAAGACTTAGGTGTATTTTTTGATAGTAAACTTTCTTTTCATGTTCATTATACATATATTTTAAACAAATCCAACTCTATGCTCGGTTTTATTAAACGATGGGCTAGAGAGTTTAATGACCCTTATGTTTTTAAATCTCTTTACACTTGCTTAGTTCGTCCCAATTTAGAATATGCCAGCGAGGTGTGGAGTCCATTTTATAAAACCCATATATTCAGAATTGAATCTGTTCAAAAAAAATTTCTTAAATATGCCCTACATTATCTCCCTTGGGAAGATCCTTATAATCCACCTCCGTATGAACATAGACTAAACCTTTTACATATGT
The DNA here is from genome assembly GCA_947095535.1 of Poecilobothrus nobilitatus. NCBI lineage: Eukaryota > Metazoa > Arthropoda > Insecta > Diptera > Dolichopodidae > Poecilobothrus > Poecilobothrus nobilitatus. The sequence continues at coordinate 168,331,004 of OX352772.1, read as the reverse complement.
GTAGGCTTGAAAAACGTCGTAACGTCGCAGACATATTATTTTTGACAGAATTGGTAAAAGGTAATATTTTATCTGCACAATTATTAGCCAACATTAGCTTTTGTACCAATACTAGGCTAAGATCGAGTAACCTCTTTAATTTGAAGTTTCATCGCACTAATTATGGTAAGTTTGAACCACTTAATAGAATGATGTCTCTATGCAACTTACACAAATCCCAAATTAACTTTCAACTAACCAAAGAATCTTTAAAAAGAGATTTATATTCATGTCATTGAAACTGCATTATCGAGATACATAATATATATATATTTTTTTTATTTATATTAATCGATGGTTAATTTTGATTTGTAATTTCATGCAGTTTGCTAATAATAACTATGATTTTAATGTCATATGTATTATTTGATTAAAAATTTTGTAATAAATTTTTATCTTTAACTTGTTCTTTTTTTTCCTTATAAATTTTATTTTTGTTTAAATTTATAATGTAGTATTTACGAGTATTAATTATTATATTAAATGTCATAAATATTTTATAAATTTTTATTTATAAAATTATTGTTTAAATTTATTAATTTTTTTTTTTTTTATTGAATTATATTGTAACTTGCTTGTGTTAAGCTTGAACTAAATAAATAAATAAAAAATATGATACATATGTATATACTTTACATGGGTTTTCTTATAAAAATGGAAAATTATTAATGAAACTCAGAAAATTTTTGAAAAATACTAATCTTGTAAGATGGCTGTACTGAATATTTATCATTTAAAAAGAAAAAATGAAAGTTGGTTGGTAAATCATTGAGTAAAAGGGTTTTAAATGTCTGTCATTTACAGATTAAATATTAAGGGTATTCACGAGTTGGTGCAAAGTGGTCTTGCACAAGTGCAAAATTTTGCATCGTAGCATATTTCAATTTTTTGAAAGTTAAAGTGCACAATTTGTTGTTGTTTTCATGTATAAAAAAGTGCAAAATTTTGCAAGACTATGCAAGACCTAAACCCTATAGCATATTTGTGCAAGACCATTGCAAAGTTTGTTTATATATTTTTTGTAAGCGCTGTATTAGATAAAAATTTAAAAAATGCCTAAAAAAAGTGGAAAAAAAATTATTTCTGATTATTTATTAAGTCAAGCATATGAAGATATATAAATATCTGAAATTTTTGGTAAGCATATTAAATTTTTATGTAAACAAAACAAGCACATTAACGATATTTCACAGTTCAATAAAAATTCATGCTAGGGTTGATCACGAGTTGGTGCAAATATATGGTACGGTGCAAAAAAAATTTACACTTATGCACCAACTCGTGAACACCCTTATTATGATATGATGATATGAAAATATCAGAAAAACAACCAAAAAAAAAAAAAAATAAAATTGCATCGAACTTGCAAACTACAAAACTTGGAAGTTTACGAATCCGCCACTCTACCACTGCACCAAACCCTTCACTAAAATCTGAATGTTTATGTTCAGTTATATTGTGAAATTTTTATTTCCTACCATATATATTTTAAAATTTTATTTATGTATTTAGAAAAAAAACAAAAAGCAAAAACAAAAAAGCAAAATTTAAAATTCAACGGAATAAGAGAGCGTCGTTTTTGAATATGTATATTATAGGCATAGATTATACATACTATATGATACATTATGTATACACTTTATATGGGTTTTTTATCAAAATGGAAAATTATTAATGAAAATCAGAAAATTTTTGAAAAATTTAATCTTGTAAAATGGCTGTAAAGAATATTTATCATTTAAAAAGAAAAAAATGAAAGTTGGATGGTAAATCATTGAGTAAAAGGGTTTTAAATGTCTGTCATTTACAGATTAAATATTATACTATGATGATATGAAAATATCAGAAAAACAACAAAAAAAAAAAAAAAATAGAACTGCATCGAACTTGCAAACCTCAAAACTTCGAAGTTTACGAATCGGCCACTCTACCACTGCACCAAACCCTTCACTAAAATATGAATGTTTATATTCAGTTATATTGTGAAATTTTTATTTCCTATCATATATATTTTAAAATTTTATTTATGTATTTAAAAAAAAAAAAAAAGCAAAAACAAAAAAGTAAAATTTAAAATTCAACGGAATAAAAGAGCGTCGTTTTTGAATATGTGTATTATAGGTATAGATTATACATACTATATGATACATACGTATATACTTTACATGGGTTTTTTATAAAAATGGAAAATTATTAATGAAAATCAGAAAATTTTTGAAAAATATTAATCTTGTAAGATAGCTGTACTGAATATTTATCATTTAAAAAGAAAAAATGAAAGTTGGTTGGTAAATCATTGAGCAAAAGGGTTTTAAATATCTGTCATTTATAGATTAAATATTATGATATGATGATATGAAAATATCAGAAAAACAACCAAACAAAAAAAAAAAATAGAGTTGTATCGAACTTGAAAACCTCAAAAACTTCAACGCTTACGAATCGGCCACTCTACCACTGAACCAAACCCTTCATTAAAATCTGAATGTTTATATTCAGTTATATTGTGAAATTTTTATTTCCTAACATACATATTTAAAATTTTATATATGCATTCAGAAAAAAAACAAAAAGCAAAAACAAAAAAGCATAATTTAAAATTCAACGGAATAAAAGAGCGTCGTTTTTGAATATGTATATTAGGTATAGATGTATATTAGGTATAGGTATAGGTATAGATTATACATACTATATGACACATATGTATCTACTTTACATGGGTTTTTATAAAAATGGAAAATTATTAATGAAAATCAGAAAATTTTTGAAAAATATTAATCTTGTAAGATGACTGTACTGAATATTTATCATTTAAAAAGAAAAACATGAAAGTTGGTTGGTAAATCATTGAGTAAAAGGGTTTTAAATGTCTGTCATTTACAGATTAAATATTATGATATGATGATATGAAAATATCAGAAAAACAACAAAAAAAAAAAAATAGAGTTGCATCGAACTTACAAATGTCAAAAACTTCGAAGTTTACGAATCGGCCACTCTACCACTGCACCAAACCCTTCACTAAAATCTGAATGTTTATATTCAGTTATATTGTGAAATTTTTATTTCCTACCATACATATTTAAAATTTTATTTATGTATTTAGAAAAAAAACAAAAAGCAAAAACAAAAAAGCAAAATTTAAAATTCAACGGAATAAAAGAGCGTCGTTTTTGAATATGTATATTATAAGTATAGATTATTCATCCTATATACTTTACATGGGTTTTTTATAAAAATGGAAAATTATTAATGAAAATCAGAAAATTTTTGAAAAATATTAATCTTGGAAGATGGCTGTACTGAATATTTACCATTTAAAAAGAAAAAAATGAAAGTTGGTTGGTAAATCATTGAGTAAAAGGGTTTTAAATGTCTGTCATTTACAGATTAAATATTATGATATGATGATATGAAAATATCAGAAAAACAACCAAAAAAAAAAAAAAATAGAATTGCATCGAACTTGCAAACCTCAAAACTTCGAAGTTTACGAATCGGCCACTCTACCACTGCACCAAACCCTTCACTAAAATATGAATGTTTATATTCAGTTATATTGTGAAATTTTTATTTCCTACCATATATATTTTAAAATTTTATTTATGTATTTAGAAAAAAAGCAAAAACATAAAAGCAAAATTCAAAATTCAACGGAATAAAAGACCGTCGTTTTTGAATATGTATATTATAGGTATGGATTATACATACTATATGATACATATGTATATACTTTACATGAGTTTTTTATAAAAATGGAAAATTATTAATGAAAATCAGAAAATTTTTGAAAAATATTAATCTTGTAAGATGGCTGTACTGAATATTTGTCATTTAAAAAGAAAAAAATAAAAGTTGGTTGGTAAATTATTGAGTAAAAAGGTTTTAAATGTCTGTCATTTACAGATTAAATATTATGATATGATGATATGAAAATATCAGAAAAACAACCAAAAAAAAAAAAAATAAAATTGCATCGAACTTGCAAACCTCAAAACTTCGAACTTTACGAATCGGCCACTCTACTACTGCACCAAACCCTTCACTAAAATATGAATGTTTATATTCAGTTATATTGTGAAATTTTTATTTCCTAACATACATATTTAAAATTTTATATATGCATTCAGAAGAAAAACAAAAAGCAAAAACAAAAAAGCATAATTTAAAATTCAACGGAATAAAAGAGCGTCGTTTTTGAATATGTAAATTAGGTATAGATGTATATTAGGTATAGGTCTAGATTATACATACTATATGACACATATGTATATACTTTACATGGGTTTTTTATAAAAATGGAAAATTATTAATGAAAATCAGAAAATTTTTGAAAAATATTAATCTTGTAAGATGACTGTACTGAATATTTATCATTTAAAAAGAAAAAAATGAAAGTTGGTTGGTAAATCATTGAGTAAAAGGGTTTTAAATGTCTGTCATTTACAGATTAAATATTATGATATGATGATATGAAAATATCAGAAAAACAACCAAAAAAAAAAAAATAGAGTTGCATCGAACTTGCAAATGTCAAAAACTTCGAAGTTTACGAATCGGCCACTCTACCACTGCACCAAACCTTTCGCTAAAATATGAATGTTTATATTCAGTTATATTGTGAAATTTTTATTTCCTACCATATAGGTATATTTTAAAATTTTATTTATGTATTTAGAAAAAAAACAAAAAGCAAAAACAAAAAAGCAAAATTTAAAATTCAACGGAATAAAAAAGCGTCGTTTTTTAATATGTATATTATAGGTATAGATTATACATACTATATGACACATATGTATATACTTTACATGGGTTTTTTATAAAAATGGAAAATTATTAATGAAAATCAGAAAATTTTTGAAAAATATTAATCTTGTAAGATGGCTGTACTGAATATTTATCATTTAAAAAGAAAAAATGAAAGTTGGTTGGTAAATCATTGAGTAAAAGGGTTTTAAATATCTGTCATTTATAGATTAAATATTATGATATGATGATATGAAAATATCAGAAAAACAACCAAAAAAAAAATAGAGTTGCATCGAACTTGCAAATGTCAAAAACTTCGAAGTTTACGAATCGGCCGCTCTACCACTGCACCAAACCTTTCGCTAAAATATGAATGTTTATATTCAGTTATATTGTGAAATTTTTATTTCCTAACATACATATTTAAAATTTTATTTATGCATTCAGAAAAAAAACAAAAAGCAAAAACAGAAAAGCATAATTTAAAATTCAACGGAATAAAAGAGCGTCGTTTTTGAATATGTATATTAGGTATAGATGTATATTAGGTATAGGTATAGGTATAGATTATACATACTATATGACACATATGTATATATTTTACATGGGTTTTTTATAAAAATGGAAAATTATTAATGAAAATCAGAAAATTTTTGAAAAATATTAATCTTGTAAGATGGCTGTACTGAATATTTATCTTTTAAAAAGAAAAAATGAAAGTTGGTTGGTAAATCATTGAGTAAAAGGGTTTTAAATATCTGTCATTTATAGATTAAATATTATGATATGATGATATGAAAATATCAGAAAAACAACCAAGAAAAAATAATAGATGTGCATCTAACTTGCAAATGTCAAAAACTTCGAAGTTTACGAATCGGCCACTCTACCACTGCACCAAACCCTTCACTAAAATCTGAATGTTTATATTCAGTTATATTGTGAAATTTTTATTTCCTACCATACATATTTAAAATTTTATTTATGTATTTAGAAAAAAATCAAAAAGCAAAAAAAAAAAAAAAATTTAAAATTCAACGGAATAAAAGAGCGTCGTTTTTGCATATGTATAATATAGGTATAGATTATACATACAATATGATACATATGTATATACTTTACATGGCTTTTTTATAAAAATGGAAAATTATTAATGAAAATCAGAAAATTTTTGAAAAATATTAATCTTGTAAGATGGCTGTACTGAATATTTATCATTTAAAAAGAAAAAAATAAAAGTTGGTTGGTAAATCATTGAGTAAAAGGGTTTTAAATGTCTGTCATTTACAGATTACATATTATGATAATATTTAAAATTATATTTACTACTTTATAATTTTGTACATTTACCGGTTAGTATTAAATGGTACTATAGAATATTTGAAAAAGTTTTGGATTGATAATCGTTATGTGGAAGGTTAGAATCTGCTTTTTAAGAATGTATAAACATATAGTTTGAATATATGTACAACCCATAGTTCTAGAAATTATAAAATTCACCCAAATTATTTTAAAATACTAAAATATTAAAAAAATAATATTGTAAGCAGAGTGAGAGGCTGTGAACATACTAACGGTTGGTATGGGTGTATCTAAGAGTTGACAAAGGCAACTGTATTCTTTCTTGTTTTTGACTTAAAATTAGTATTAAAAAATTTGATGTTAAAATAGTAATATAAAGTGCTTGTATTTGGAAAAAGAACTAATAAATTTACGAAGCATAATATTGAATTATATAAAATTAAATTGTAGTTTAAGGTTATGCAATAAAATGTAAATAAGAAATAATTAATAAAATTAATAAAATAATTAGTTTGAATATACAATAGTTTTTTAGTTAGTAAATTAAAGCAATTATGCAAAGAGAAATTCTGATTGATTAAATAAAGAAAAAGTATAAATTTTATAAAAGTGTGTAACAATAATTTGTAATTAAACCAAGGTCTTAAATACCTTTTTAATAAATTGAATATCATTAAAAGAAGATATTTGATAAACCTTACTTGCATCAGTTTGACGTAAGAAAATTTGATTATTCTTAATCCAAAGAAATTAAAAATTGTGTGGTTTTTTGATCGTTTTGGCTTCATAATAGAGTTTCGATTGCATTGGAGTGAGGTGATTGCGAAGAAAAATTTCATTATTATTTTGACTACCCAGAAAAATTTCTGAAGTGAATATATGTTTTTTCCGTTTCTTCATCATTAAGTCGTTTTTTCTTCTTCAGAGTTTAGTTCTACAAGATATAATGCATTATTTCTAGGCTGTTTTTTTTTTTATTTCGGTAACCGTCAGTATATTTTCCGCTTCAATATTCGCATCAATTTTCCTGGCTATTTTTAGAACTATCTCTTTTGAATTTGATACTTCTTGTGAAAGTCGGAAATTATTCTATTTTTATTCTTTTTTTGTTGTTGTGCCTCATCTAATTTTGCTTCAATTTTTTTTAGTTTTTGTTCCAAATGAATATTTTTGTTTTCGGATTTTTTTAATTGCTCTTGTAAAATTTGATTTTCTTTGACAATTTTGTTATTGTGTTTAATAATATCATTTAATTGAGCGTTAATGAAATTTTGAGATTTTTGTATTTCAATCACTGATTTTTGTATTCCAATCACAACGGAGCATAAACTTTTTAAGTATTGCTGCATTTTATCCAGTGAACAATTTGTAAAATCAATGTTAGGTAATTGTTTAGTCGCATTTATATCGTCATCATCGTCTTCTACAAGGTTGTATTCTGCATCATTATCATTATTTTCTTCAATGATCGTCATAGATTCATTCCTATTTGAAGGACACCATGAACATTTCCAGGTTGCAATACCTGATTTTATAGCTTCATAAAGTTCCTTTGTGACTAAGGCGCACCGAATAAGGAAAAAACCACGACACATTGCACTGCATTGCACTCCTTTTGAATTACCGGTAATGTTTCCACGGCAAGTGGAACATATCTTTGCAATTTTAATTTTAGTAATAATAAAACATGAAAAAAAACCTTTAATTTATTGTATTGGTAATTGTAAAGCTAATTTGAACGATTGAAAAATTGCAGAGTTTATTATGTAAGTTATAGTGCAATTTAATTTTGAGGATGGATTGTTTTTTTTTTTTTTTTGTTCTTTAGTCTTTGTTAATTTTTTAATATTATATTGTAACGAGGAAAAGTGCAGTAGAATAGACTGTGTCAACTCTGGGATACCCGTATGAACGTAATATATCCTGTTTCTATAAAACTTGATCACCTTTTAAAAACATTCAGATGTTTTAGTACCGAACTACAGAGATTTATTTATGTAAATTGTGGAGTTGTATGACAGCTACCCGAATCTATTGCGCCTAGCTTCATTAAGTTCCAAGAAATACAAGACCCCCTGCTTTAGACCAATCAAAATTTATAAAAGTTTTTGGCATGCAACTCGACACTTTTTCACCAAATTTCAGATAGCTAGCTTCAATAGACACTGAGTTATTTTCATTTAAAAAGAGAAGTTGTATGGCAACTATCCGAACCTGTCATATCATCAAAACCAAATTTTACCGAAGTTGTTGCCATATTTTTATTATTATTATTGTTATTATCATCAAAACCAAATTTTACCGAAGTTGTTGCCATAAAACTGGATCATCATTTGCAAAATTTCAGATACCTAGATTGAATAGACACTGGGTTATTTCCATTTAAAGAAAGAACTTGTATGGCAGCTACTCGAACCCGGCAACCAAAAATGCTGGATTTAAATAGCAAAACTAACAATTTTATAAAAGTGACGTAAAAAAAATGTCAGCCTCCTAGCTCCTTTATTTTTGAGTTATCGTGCGGGCGGATACTGAGTTATTTTCATTTAAAAAGAGAAGTTGTATGGCAGCTATTCGAACCCGTAGCACCACCACAACCAAATTTTGCAGAAATTGTTGCCATAAAACTTGATCATCATTCGCAAAATTTCAGATACCTAGATTGGATAGACACTGGGGGTTATTTCCATTTAAAGAAAGAAGTTGTATGGCAGCTACTCGAACCCTCCGACCGAAAATGTTGGATTTAAATAGCAAAACTAACAATTTTTCAAAAGCGACGAAAAAAAAATTTCAGTCTCCTAGATCCTTTATTTTTTGAGTTATCGTGCGGACTGACGGAAGTACATGGCTTAATCGACTCAGAATTCGATTCTGAGCCGATCCATACCTTTGACACTATATTTAGCTCGACTCCTTTAAGGTGTCACAAACGTAATGGCAAATTTATTATACCCTTGAACATAGTTCATACGGGTATAATAAAAGTTTGAAATAAAAATAAAAAAACTAAAAATAATTTTCAATAAAAAATTTGGAGCACAAAAAAAAAATATGCGAGATTTTGAATTAGAAAAGACTTTAGAGTTGGTTATAAAATCAGCTTTATACGATTTCTCCAGAATATGTATGTACATATATAATCGCCAAAATTCAGAATATCGCATGTACATAATATATATTGTATACAAATTCTGTAAAGTCGAATAACTGTGATTTTGTAAGTAACTCTAAAATTCCTTCTAATTAAGAATCTCACATATAACTACGCATACATAAATATTCTGGAAAAGGGGGATACGCTGATTTTGAGTCTAACTCTAGAATCCCGTATGCAGGCCACGTGGGCTGCGATCGCGGTCCGATGGCCTTGCGGGTGGAGTTCAGCCAGAACCGTTATCTTTTAAAATAAAACCAATCATCTGCCGTGTTATGGCTTACTACCGATGCGGTAGAAGAGGGGTGAATTAGAAGAGATTTTAGACTTGGATTTAAAATCCATGTATTCTTTTTTTCTAAAATATTTATATATGTACACTATAAATATAAATATTTTGGAAAATAGAATAACCTGATTTTGAATCCAACCCTAAAATCCCTAATTAAAATTCAAATTTATCAATATCATCTGTTAATGATACTTTTGCTTTTATTTCATTTTAATTGTCGCTTTATTACTTTTTATGCCCGTACGATAAGTATCGGGTATAATAAAATTATTCCTCCGTTTGTAACACCTCGAAATAAGCGAGCTAGATATACCTTTAAAGGTATAGATAGGATCAGCATAAAATTCTAAGTTGATTAAGCTTTGTACGTCCGTCCGTAAGAGGAGTTAGATCTTTGAAAATAAGTATGAGTCATTTCAGAAAATATTTTCCTATCACCCCCCGTTTAGGAGCTGTAAGGGTTTAAAAAATGAAAATTCTTTATTTTTAAACACCTGTAACTTGAACACCTATTCAAATTTTGAAGTATTACATTAAAATTATGGCTCCAACATTATACTTATATTTTTGTTAGCAACTTTTAATAATATAGAGTTTCCATAAAATTGATGAAAGTGTGATTTGATTTTTTGCAAATTTTCTAACAAATTTTTTTAACGATTTTTTTGAACTTTTTTTTTCATCGATAATTTAAAATTATTGTTGAGGATGATAATGCGTAGTACAAAAAAATTAAATAAATAAAAATATAGCTGTTTCTTGAAGAATTTATATTTATATGATATTGGTATACATACTTATATAACTCATGTTTATTTACAGTTACATTAACATATATGTCACTGATGAATGAATGATGAAATAATAAGGATACATATAGATATTATGTATACATATGTATATTATAGCGGCATTTTTATACGTCTTTTATTGTAGTTATAAGAAATTACTCTATGAATGAAATATTTTTAAAGAATGGCAATCTATGGCGAAATATAATAATATATGTATACATACAAATGTATGAATTTTTTAGTTTGTAGTAAGTTCAGTATAAATTAATATATATACATTTGCCGCTTAGTAATAAATGGTAATAGCATATGTATTTGGAAAAGTTTTCGATGGATAATAGTTACTTTTGAAAAATGTGTAAACATATAGTTTGAATCTATGTACAAACCATAGTTCTAGAAATGATAAAATTCACCCAAATTATTTTAAAATGCTAAAAAATTAAAAAAATAATATTAAAGCAGAGTGTCAAACTATGAATATACTGTCGGGTTCGTACGGATATCTAAGAGTTGACAAAGGCAACTGTATTCTTCCTAGTTTAAAGATGAAATGAAGACGTATACAAAAAGTTTTTGATTACGGCTTTATTTCAAATGTGTTTTGAAAATAAGTAAAAAAGGTGTCAACTGCTTCATTTCCGGTAACTGGTCTATTTTACTGAGAAATTAAATAGTTTTTAAATTGTATTGATTATATTTTATATAATTTATATACAAATTAATCCATTTCCAATATTTTTATGAAAAATAAATATTTCAAGAAATTACTATCATTTTTTGTAAAGGAAATCATAACTCATTATACCCGTAAGATAAGTATCGGGTATAATAAAATTACTCCTCCTTTTGTAAAACACTTCGAAATAAGCGAGCTTCAAGGGTATGGATCGGATCAGAATCAAATTCTGAGTCGGTTAAGCTTTGTCCGTCCGTCTGTCCGTCAGTAAGATAACTCAAAACCTAAGAAAGCTAGAATATTGAAATTAACACAAAATATTTTGGAATCAATTTGTAGGTTCCCTATTTTTTTGCTTGAGATCCGGCCAAAGCTTCGGGTAGCACTCGAACAACTAACTTTTTGATCTCCATATTTTTCATACAAAGTTCTACATCATTTGAGGTAGAGTCATAAAATTTTAATTACGAATAGATATCCTAAAAAAATTAATTTTATGGAAGAACTTTTTTCTGTAGCCCTACCCGTTCGTTACGCCCTAACAGCCCTCACAGCCAGTCTAACAGCCCTCAAAGTTAGAAAAAGCTCTATAGTTAAATTGTTATAACACAAGTTCTATTAGGTATCTATATTTTCAATCTGAAAATTCAAAAAGATAGCTGCAGTTATGAGCTTTACAAATATGTATATAATATATACTTGTGGTATAGGTAGTCTTAATTTACCGTTATGCGAAACTGAATTATTGCAAAATTCTTTAACCCTTCTATCTTCTAAATAGTTTAAGTTGGAAACCTGAAATTTTGACAGAAGTTAGATCTTTGAAAATAAGTATGAGTCGTTTCAGAAAAGTTTTTGTACCGCCCCCCATGTAGGAACTGTAAAGGGTCAAAAAATGAAAATTCCCTATTTTTAAACACCTGTAACTTGAACACTAACGATTTTTTTTGAATTTTTTGAACACCTTTTATTGAACTTACTCGTGGTTAAAGGAATCGTGGAATTTTGCAAGCTATTTTAGACACACTTCCGTTGAGCTAGAGACTTAAAATTATGGACACAGTTTTTAGTTTAGTTGACAATAGATGATTCTACTTACATACATAGTTTGACACTCGAAGAGAAAGGTCGTCTTTATAGAATTTTTAATAAAATTAGATTTTTAATTTTTTGTTTTTATTTTACGTACAGATATTTCATTATAATTTTAATTTCTTTTTGTGTGTATTATGATCTCGGATCTGAAATCATAAATAAAATAAGGGTAGTTTTTTTTTTCTTTATTTTTATCATTTCTGTTATGGCCGTCGCTTATCCAATACAATAATTATTTGTTGAATATTGTTTTTCTTTTTCTTTAATGGTTCCTTTTAAATTAAATAAGAATACAAAATTATTTTTTATAATTTTATTTTATTATTTAATTTTATTTCTCAACAATTTTAAATATTTTAATAAATTTTTGATATGATATACATTTTTTTTTTCTTACATTATTTTGTTTTAATTATTTACATTAAAATTTTGTTGCATTTTTTCTTATAACCTTAAAATTAACTTCATACATTTCTTTTTTTTAATATTATTATTAATGAACTAAATTTTTTTTTTTTTTTTGTTGTACCTTAAACTTAACTTATTTTTTCTTGTTAGTAATTAATAATTATATATAAATTTAGGGACACTTTAAACACAATCTAGTATAATTATTTTTACCATAAAATTTAACTCTGCATATTTATTATATTTTTATTATAATTGTTCTATTTTTTTGTTATTAATATCTAACTTTAAATTTTATTTCTATTTTTTTTATTTTTCCTTTTTTTAAATTTTTTTATTTTTACGAATTTAATTTTTTTTTTAAATTACAAATATTGTTTTTGTTTACAAACGGGCGGCTGAACTACACGTCAAATGATCAAACAATAGATATCCGTCCTTTTCATACATTCATATTTTTTGTGATAGATTATGTTGTTTGTTATTCTATTAATTTTCTACCTCATTTTGCTATGCTTACATTAGGCATTATTTAAGTATCGCGTTTACATTACTCGTAGTTGACTTTGAGTTGGAATTATTTTCAATAAGGAATTAAAAACTGTTGAAAGTATTTTGCAATCTTTTTGTTATCTGTGGTGATTACTAATGCTTAATATTATTTTTTTTTTATTTATTATTATTTATTAATTATTAATATTGATTGTTTATCTTTTAATATTAATTAATTGGTAATTAAGTGCTAATTATTGATTATTTATTGATCATTGCATTCAATATTAAAATTCAATTAACTTTGGTTAATTTTTTAATTTACTCTTTGTTTGTCAAATTCTTTAAATACTTGAGTCTTTTGGTTTTTGTGTTTTTTATTTTATTTTTTTCTGATTATATTATTTATATAGTTTCAACCCATTCTTGCTATTAATCATTGCCAATTTTAAAATAAATTTTTGCAATGTTCGTGGTCTGCAGTCGAATTTTCTTGTTGTCCAAGGCAAACTTTAATTCAGTAAAACCAGCAATATTAGCATTATGTGAGACGCAGGTGGTTGGCCAAGACGACAACTTTGTCGTTGACAATTACTTGTTTGTCTCTCATTTTGAATTCCCGACCGTGTATTTCAGGTTGGTCATCTCCTGGAGCGTTTCTGACTAGACATCCTGAGAAATACAAGGTTTCAATTAGCTCTCCTCTTGGTTGTTCCGACCACTGCTTGATTAATACTAGCTTCGAGCGTAGCACTCAGACTAGTCAAAGATCTGTCCAAAAAAAATAGTATGGCGCCATGCTAACTGGGAATGTTTAACTGAATATTTTAAAGCTTTTGATTTTAGCAACAGTAATAAGGATCTGTTCTCTCCCCGACACTTTTTCTAATATTTATAAACGATCTTTTAAGTATAAGCTTCAATCCAATTCATAGTTTTCCAGACGACAGCACGCTCGTTCCTTCGTATGCCTTCTTATGAAGGCAACGCCAGTAAATATTCTGCTTTGCTTGAGCTAAATCTCGACTTTAAGTCGATTTTAACTTTAAAAAAACTCAGTGCTGTTTAGTCTCTCGGAAAAGAAACACTTCAATCCCAACTTTAACTTTTCAAGGGGAAGTTTTGCAACATGCGGGTGAGCTCAACATCTTGGGCATGGAACCATCTTCCACCTCATGTGTTCCGGAAAATTAGTGATGATTACATCTACAACGTGCAAAAATTTAAGGTGAATATTAACAACTTTGTTCACAATATGCTTGCTAATTTGAAAGCTATTTTCATTCCCTAACTCAACTTCCTATGACCAGGCAGTACAGTAGTACTAAATGTCGTATAACCTATTGTTTGGTCAAAAAAGGGAGGTGGTGTTTAGTGGGTTAAAGTCCCACACACTCATAGAGGACTCGTGCTCGCTTCCACTTCTCTATAGAGTCTTTCGATGATTCTCACCTACCCTCGCAAAAAAAAATAAAAAATTATAATACCAAAAAAATGTACAGAAGTTAACTAAATTAGCAAAATATAATTTTCATACAAACATATTATAGATTTTTTAACAGAATTATTACAGAGTAAAACAAAATTTGAAATTTGTCTTGACATGTATTTGTTTGGTTGTTGCCTTTTAATTAGCTATAGAGTATAGACAAACCTAAAGGTATAATATATATATAATTTTATACATTCAGTTTATACATTTTTCTTTTTCATGAAACACACAACAAAGAAACGGCAATAATTTTTAAATTTTTGTTTGTTGGATTATATTTATGTGTGTAGATATTTACGTTAATAAGAGTAATGGAGTTTTTGTTTACATACGATGTAAGTATATTGGAATTTGATGATGTTATAATACGATTCTGCAATGCGATTGTATAATGTTTTGTTATAATACGATTGCAATTATACATAATTTTTATCCGGATACATAATTTTTATCTTTTATTTTAAAACGTTTGTAATTAATTCTGTCATATAGCAACAAACTACCGACCTCTTGTTTTTGTTTTCTTTTTCATTTTTTCAATATTCATCGTCAACTTTTTTGTATTGTTTATGTTTTACTTGAGTTTAATGTTAAGGAAAAAAGTGAATTTGGTTAAAAGTAAATGTATAGATATGTATGTGTATGTATACATGTGTATTATATGTATATGTGTATATGTTTATAAGGATATTTTAAAGAAATTTGATAATTCACACAAAAGAAAATAAATATTCACACATCATAAATATTTTTATTACATTACAAATTCACTTTTTCTTCATTAAACTCAAGTAAATAACACAAAAAAAATTGAGTATTGAAGGATGATAAATTCTGAAAGAAAAACAAGTAAATGTAACAGTAAGTCGATGCAACCGACTTATTAATACCCTAGACCTGAATAATTCGAATTAAATTAAAAATACATAAGTTTTTTTGGCAGCTGCTTGAACTTCTTCCCTTTTCTGTCTTATTCAACTCGAATTTCAAGAACGTAAAAGAGGCATCCTCTTGAGATATGTTTGACACCTTTGTAAAAATTTTTAAGTTTCTATCTTTATTAATTTCGGAGATTGTTAGTCCTTTGGAGGTGTGTGTCAGGTACCCAAATTGCCACTCCAATTCATCGAATCCATCTCAGGAGCATAAAGAAAACATGCCAGAAGACCATTGTACTAAATTTAAAGGTTCTACTTTTGTTGGTTTTGGAGATATGCTCGTTGCTCTTGTGCTCGTCCGGAAGTTTCCAAAATAGGAACACATGGTTCAAATTCTTTCAAATGTCAGTTTCCAATTTTACAGAAAAGGAAACATAACAGAACACCTTTGTACTAAAAATAAAAGTTCTATCTTTATTGGTTGTGGAGATATACTCGTTTGCTCTGGGGCTCGTCCGGAAGCTTCCAATATTTGAACCCATGGACCAAATCCTCACAAATTTCAGAAACATAAATCAAATATGAAGGAACACCATTCTGCCTAATTTAAAGGTTATATCTTTGTTGCTTTTGGAGATAATATCATTTGCTCTGGGGCTCGTTCGGAAGCTTCCATAATTCAAACCCATGAACCATATACTCTTAAATTTCAGAGATATAAATCAAACGGGAAGGAACATCATTGTAAAAAATTTAAAGGTTCTATCTTTGTTGGTTTTGGAGATAATCTCGTTTGCTCTGGGGCTCGTTCGCAAGCTTCCAAAATACGAATCCATGGTTCAAATTCTTTCAAATGTCAGTTTCCAATTTTATAGAAAAGGAAACATAACAGCACACTCTTGTACTAAAAATAAAGGTTCTATCTTTGTTGGTTGTGGAGATATACTCGTTTGCTCTGGGGCTCGTTCGGAAGCTTCCAAAATCCGAACCCATGAACCAAATCCTCTCATATTTTAGAGACTTAAATAGAACACGAAAGAACACCACTCTGTCAAATTTGAAGGTTATATCTTTATTGGTTTTGGAGATAATCTCTGGTGCTCGTTCGGAAGCTTCCAAAATGCAAACCCATGGACCGAATCCTCTTAAATTTCAGAGACATAAATCGAACGGGAAGGAACATCATTGTACAAAATTTAAAGGTTCTATATTTGTTGGTTTTGGAGATAATCTCGTTTGCTTCGGAATCATTCGGCAGCTTCAGAATCCGAACCCATGGACCGATTTTGTCCAGATTCAAACTTATCCTTCCTTTCGTAATTAGTAACCTACTAAATTTAATCAAGATAGCTTTATTAGTTTTTGAGTTATCGTGCGAACGGACGGAAGGGCATCGTTAAATCGACTCAGGAGGTGATCCTGATTCAGAATATATATACATCTCCAATTCTAAGTCTCTTTCTTTTGGTGGTTACAAACACCATTCCAAAGTTAATATACCCTATACTTTAGGTATAGGGTATAATAACAAAAACAAAAGTCCAATATTTTGCTACATTACAGAATTAATTACAGACATTTCTAAGAAAATTATGTATACTATGATTACCAAATGAATATTCGCCTATAAATTTTTGAAATGAGAATTCATCTAAAACGAGGAAGAATACAGTTGCCTTTGTCAACTCTTAGATACCCGTACGAACCGTTAGTATGTTCACAGCCTGTCACTCTGCTCACAATATTATTTTTTTAATATTTTAGTATTTTAAAATAATTTGGGTGAATTTTATAATTTCTAGAACTATGGGTTGTACATATATTCAAACTATATGTTTATATGTACATTCTTCAAAAGCAGATTCTAACCTTTCACATAACGATTATCAATCCAAAACTTTTTCAAATATTCTATAGTACCATTTAATACTAAGCGGTAAATGTATATTAAATTTACTTAGTACAAAATAGTAAATATAATTTTAAATATTATATTATATTATATTTAAATATTCCATTGACAGAATAATTTCTTATAAGTACAATAAAATACATATATGTATGTAAATACGGCGCTACATAATATACATCTATACTCTTATCATTCATTCACTAGTGACATATACGATATGTAAATAAACATGATATTATATAAGTATGTATATATATTAATATCATATAAATAAAAATTCTTCAAGCAACCGTTATGTTGTTTATTTATTTACATTTTTATGTACTACGCATTATATCCTCAACAATTTCAAATTATCGAGTAAAACAAATGCAAAAAGTTTGTTGAAGAAATTTGTTAGAAAATTTGAAAAAATCAAGTAACACTTTCGTTAATTATAAAGTAACCCTACATTATTAAAAAAAGTTGTTAACAGAAATAAGAATATAATGTTGAAGCTTTAATTTTTATGTATTACTTTAAAAAAATTTTAACAGGTGTTCAAGTTACAGGTGTTTAAAAATAGGAAATTTTCAGTTTTTGACCCCTTACAGCTCCTAAACGGGGGGTGATACAAAAAAAATTTTTGAAATGACTCATACTTATTTTCAAAGATCTAACTTCTGTCAAAATTGCAAGTTTCCAACTTAAACCGTTTAGAAGATAGAAGGGTTGAAGGATTTTGCAAAATTTGAGTTTCACATAACGGTAAATTAAGACACCGTATGCCACAAATATATATTTATTGTATATATACTTTTAAAGCTAATAAATGTAGTAATCGTTTGGCGTTTTCAGATTGAAGATATACCTTATACATATTTTGCTATAACAATTTAAATATAGAGCTTTTCTAAACCTTTGGGGAGCTGTAGCTCCGTAACGGGTGGGGCTACAAAAAAAAGTTATAAGAATAAAATTAATATTTTTGTGAGATCTATCAGTAGTTAAAATTTCATAGCTCTATTGCAAAAAAAATGTGGGGATCTAAAAGTTAGGTGTTCGAGAGCTACCCTAAGGCTTGGTCCAAACTCAACCAAAAAAAATAGGGAACCTACAAATTACTCCCAGAATATTTTGTGTAAATTTCAAGATTCTAGCTTTCTTAGTTTTTGAGTTAGCGTGCTGACGGACGGACGGACGCACATGGCTCAAAAGTCTTAGAATTTTTTTCTGATCCGATCCATACCTTTGAAGGTATATCTAGCTCGCTTATTTCGAGGTGTTACAAACGGAGGAGTAATTTTATTATACCCGATCCTATCGTACGGGTATAAAAAAAGAATATTACCTATATTAACTAAATTACTTATATACTAATTACTTATATGCTAAATTGCAGAGATGGGAAGTAATGCATTATTTTCATAATGCATTATTTTTCTTTTTAATTGGATTAATTAATAATTGGATATAATGCTTTGAAAATTGAAATAATTATTTTGAATTATTTTTTCAAATAATGCTTTATATAAATTAACACTTTTTATTTTTTGATATTTAAAAAAACCTATTTATTTGTTCTTTTCTTATTTACAAATTATTTACTAATGAATTAATTATAATTTTGATTGGCTTATTTATACTAAATAATTTATTGATATTTACATGTGACAATCTGTTGTGTGGGAACGAATTATTGGCTTGTGCGAATTGTAGACATATTGTCAGCTATTTTATGTAGAAGCTAAATAATATAATTTGATTTGCTACTTATGTACTGTGGGAATCAATATAAATATTTGCTTCAAATATTTACTGTGGGAAACGTATTTTTTATTAATTGCTGATATTGGTATTTTTTTGTACATAAAAAACAAATGTTGCGTTAACTCCTTCCTGCTTAAATTCAAACGTCCTCGTTTGATTAGAAATATGGAATTTCATTTATAGACGTGATTGACTGTGTCTCTTTTTGTGGTGTTGGTTGTGGAATTTCGGTTATTCCCTTTTCTATTATAGTTGTGATTTCTGATTTTGGATGATATAAAAGTTTTTTGGTGATTATTATTGCAAATGCAATCAACTTCGTTTTTTTGTGAAGTTCTTTGTAGTATAGCTGGAAGTGGTTTATAGTGCTTAATTTCTTCTGATATAAAAACTTTGTTTGCTATTTTTATTGTTGTGTTTTGGTATTGAATTATGAACGTCCCATTTAAATTAACGGTGTTATCATTAATTGTCACTGGCTCATTAAATTGTTTGAGAAATAATATCCTTGGTAGAATTTCTTCGGATTCTGGGATGTGTTGATTATTAGCTGTGATGCACGTGTGTGGAAAACTTTTCAATAGATTGGCTATGCAAGTTTAATTTGTTACATCTAATATATTGTCATAAGGACATATTACTAAATTATTTAATTTTTTACAATCTTTTTTTATTCCAAAGATTTTCTTATTACATACTAACATATTATTAAAAGTTAATTTGTTTACAATATTGCCCTTTTTTACGGCTTTTATTAATAGAGACTCGCAGGACTCTGACATTGTTCTAGGTATACTAATAATATAAAGAATAGTATTATTGTTCGAAGCCATTTTAACATTTGCAAAGTTTAGTGCTTCTTCTAAATTTTGATATGGTACACTATCTGTATTAAAAATGTTTCTTACTATATTAATTTCTGTATTTGACAAAATATAAGAATTTACAATGTTGGCCTTTGCCCAATGTATTGCATATTCTACATTTATAATTTCTTCTTTAATTAAATCTAATTTATACTTAAAGTTTAATATTTCCTCAAAATTATTTTTATTTTCACTTTGTATAAGTTTTACAATGTTATTGGTTATGTTTGTAAGTTTATTGACTCTTTCTGTTTCTAACTGATTAATAATTATTTGTTTATAATTGTTATCGAGTACATTGTTAAGTTTTTGTTTTATTATATGAAAGTCGTGATGATCTGGATTACCGGCAATCCATTTCCATGCACTGCTTAAGAAGTTTAGTGAACGTTTGTGTTTGTAGTGTGGTGTCAGATAGTTGAGTGAGGCTTTAATTCTTGTTATTTTGTGATTGAGGAAAGAGTATAGTGAATTGTTAGTATCTGTATTATTTTGTAAGTTTAGTTCTATGTTGTCCGTCAGCTGTCTGAACTTTTCTAATTCTATTACGTGTACTATTTTAAATTCGCCTGTTTGTATTTTGGCGTTGCCTGTGTCAACTGTAACAATTTCTGAGTTTGAATAGTCGAATATTTGCATGTAAGCTGTGCATATTCTGAAATATATCTTGAAAAGAAAATTTTTAATTTGATTTTTATGTATCATTTTTCCAGATTCAGTGGTAATTGTAGAGTGGTGATTTTGTGCTACTATTTCTTTTTTATATTTTGGGGATAGCTTAGTTCCTAATCTTTTATTTATTTTTATATAGACTGTTTCACCTATGGTGTAGTCTTTGTTTGCTTGTCTTATTTTATTAAATGTTGCGTTAACTTATATAATGAATTAACAAAATATAATTCAAATTATTTGCATTACTTTGAATCATTTTGAATTACTTTTGAATTAAAAAAATAATTCAAAAATAATTCAAGTAATTCAATGAATTACTTTGTTTAATTCAAAAATATTTGACGAAAAATGAAAATATGTACAGGTATTGTTGCCTATTTATAACGTTTTTTTTGTAAAATCTATTTTAAAATTGAAAGCTAAATCACAAGTATGTTTTTTTTTTGTGTATCATTCATCTAATAAAATTTGCAATATTAGAAAAGATTATAAAATCAATGATTGCCTTTTTTCCTATTTTTGTTTTGAAGGTTTTTATTTGGATTTTGTAATTTTTATTTATTATTTAATATTTAATGTTCTTTTCTCTTATTTCTCTTTATTCTTTTATTTTATAATTTAATTTTTATTTTATAATTCATATAGGTATATTTTTATTTTTCAATTTTCATACATTTCTTATGAAAATTCACAAAAAATAAAACAAAAACAATAAAAGTGAAATATGTATGTAATGAAAATTTGAATATTGAAAGCGAAAATCTTGAAAGACAAAATCTTGAAACCCAAAATCTTTTTGGGACACAATCTTGAAAAAAAAAATCTAGAAAAAAAAAATCTTTTTGGAACAAAATCTTGAAAAAAAAACTAATTGAATTTTTTTTCATAAAATTTTGCAAAAAATTCATTTTATTAAATTTAAAAAACTTTTAAAATTCTGCATATTGGTAACGCTTTGCTTATCATAAAAAAAAAATTTTTATACTTATTTATTTAACTTATTACCTTAGCAAAGAAAGGTAAATTAGCAAATTAAGAAAATAGCAAATTAAAAAAAACACAAGAAAATTTATTATTGCAGCATAATAATAAATTTTGAAAACAGGTTTTGATTATCAATTGATAAGAATCAATTTGTAGATGATAATTAATTAATTTTATTTTATTCTTTATTTTCTACTAAAAGAGAAACATACAATTTTAATTTAATAAATAATTTTTTAGTTTAATAATGAAAACAATAGAAATACGGACAAATAAAAATTCAATAAAAATACAATCTATAAATGGTTTTATTTACTACCGGCAAAAAAAAATTGATAATATTTTTTATTGGTTATGTGAAGAATGTAAGAAGTCAATGTGTAAGGGGAGGGTTGTGACTGTGCTCGAGAACAAAAAACACAGAATCAAAAAGTAACCTACAGAACACACACATTCTCCTTCTGTGTATTTAAACGAGAAATTTATAAAACAAATTCTTACATAAAAAATAAAGCCAAGGAAACCTTAATGAAACCATCTCAAATTCTACTTGAAAGTAAAGTTAAATGTAAAAAGGTTTGTAGAGTTTATTTGCCCAATGACAAGTCTCAAATAAAAAAAATTTCGAGAGTAAGATCCAGCTTGGCAAAAGAACCAAAGATGTACATATAAATGAACGACTAAGGTAAGTTTAAATAATTTACACTTTTATGCCAAATCATAAAACAATTTTTAGAATGATACAAGGGAATCAATTTCTACTCGCAGAAAAAAAGTTTGAAGGAGAACAAATAATTATACCAGGAACAATTGAAATTTGAAAAAAATGGCACAATCTGATATATGGCTAATGGATGGCACATTTTATATTGTTCCATTTTCGCCGGCTGAGTACTTAAGTGTTCAATATAATACATCGGGTAATTTTTTCATTTTTTGACGTATTTCTACTAATTTTTACATTTTCTTTTCAAATCTTTGATCAGAATTGCTCTATCTCTAATAGTTTTTGAAATACAGAAATTGTCGTTTTGTTCAATATCATACAAATACTCAAATTACTATCCTTACCTTTAATGCTTAAGTGTCTAAAATGCAAAATTGTATGAAATTAAACAACTAAGCATTAACATTTTTTTTTAAATTGTTATGCTTAAGTGTCTAATATTAAAATAAGTGCTTAA
Source organism: Poecilobothrus nobilitatus (assembly GCA_947095535.1). Taxonomy (NCBI): domain Eukaryota; kingdom Metazoa; phylum Arthropoda; class Insecta; order Diptera; family Dolichopodidae; genus Poecilobothrus; species Poecilobothrus nobilitatus. The sequence goes on along the minus strand of OX352772.1, from coordinate 168,308,260 downwards.
ATGCTCTATATTATATGGTAAGCAAACGGCAAATACATACGTATTCACTTTTATATCTATAGCGTATCTTCTTTATATTCTAATCTAATATTATTATATAATACTAACATAACTGCAAATTCAATGCATTCTATGTATATTGAATTTGCAGTTATATTTACATAGTTTGATTTGAGCATGATTGAAACGATTAATGCGCACTTATTAATTTTTTATCCAGTACATATTTTTTATCCAGTATGTTTTGTATCGTATTCGTATGTATTCTTATTTGTAGTATGTACTAGTATGTATGTATTGCTAATTGCTAATTGCTATATTATATTCTATTTCTAATTATATAAAAATATTAGACGCTTCAATGTATTTTCAATATATTTTAATTTTTAATCTATGAAGTTAAGTTAGTTTGTTTTGAACAGTGCGAGGGTATGATTGCATCTTCTATTCGAGAATTATGGAAAATTGCGAAAGGTAGATTTTGTGTTTATAGAATTAACATCTTTATACCTAGTTGTTGAGGATTTTTAATTTTGTATCAACTTTTATTTTAACTCTGTTATAAAGGGAATCATCTGTAGCTCCGTCGGTATCTATTTCACTGTACAATATTGATATAAGCCCTTCAAGTGGTTTGAGCATTTTGCGGGATGATTCGATTGCTGATCCTAATTTCGTGCCATCAGATGAGGAAATTTTAATAGAAAACAATCAAAAAAATTTAATTAAAAATAATATGGGAGAAGGACCATCGTTTTTAAATACACCCAGATCTTTATTAGATACAGCTAAAAAACCAAGGAAAAAAGTTGCCACACCAAAAGAATGGAAAAGATCTGTTCAAAAACGGTTACGGGAGCAAGGAAAACAATACAACACTCAAAGCGGTAAATTCATTCCAGCGAAGAAAGTCCTTGAATCTAAATGCGACAAAGCTTGTGTTTTTAATTGTATTGTACATTTTAATGAAGGTCAAAGAGAAGAAATAAACAATTATTTCTGGACCTTGAACGATGCAGAAAAACAACATTTTTATGGAAAATTTATAACAATTCGGTCTCCGAAACGCAAAACAGTATCCAATTCCAGAAAAAAAATTTCATACGAATATTATTTACCATTAGGTGTTAATAAGCAAAAAGTTTGTCAGGATACTTTTTTATCTGTTTTAAATATTTCGGCACATAGAGTTTATTATTTTTTCCGAAATAATTTTAATAAAAATATTGGACAACCTATTCCTTCGTTAAAAGGAAAGCACATAAAAAAAAAAGTTCCTGAAGATGAAATCTCAAAAGTTCGACAGCACATTAAAAAATTCCCATGTGTTGATTCACACTACATCCGAGCAGATTCAGAAAAACAATACTTGGATCAAACATTAAATTTAAGCAAAATGTACAATTTATATAAAAGTGAAAATCCTGAAAAGCATGTAAAATTACACATATATAGGAAGATTTTCAATACCGAATACAATTTGGGGTTTTTAAAACCAAAAAAGGATCAATGTGATGTTCATTTAAAATATAGAAATGCTACAAATCCGACTGATACAGAAATTGAACGCTTTAATTCACATGAAAATTTTAACGAGAAAGCAAAATTAAGAAAACATGCTGATAAGGAATATTGTTCAAAGCATAAAGATACTGTTCTTGTGTGCTATGATTTGCAAAAGGTATTTATGTTACCAACCGGACAAGCTTCAAATTTTTACTACAAAAGAAAATTTAATACTTATAATTTGACTGGTCATTGTAGTATTAATAAGAAAACTTACTGTGCTATATGGTACGAAACTTTGAGTGGTCGTAGTGGGAATGATTTAGCCAGTGCCTTAGTAAAAATTTTAAACTCTATTCTTTTAGATATACCATATATTAAACATTTCATTTTATGGTCAGATGCATGTGTCCCACAAAATAAAAATAGAGTCACATCATTTGCCTTACTAAAATTTCTGGAAAATAATAAACAAATAAAAACTATAGTTCAGAAATACTCAGAGCCTGGCCACTCTAGAATACAAGAAATAGATGCAGTTCACTCGGTTATAGATCGTCACTTAAAAAATATCAGTGTTGGCAGTCCCGTATCACTTATTAAAAATTTAAAAACAATGAACTATGAAAAAGTTAAGCTAAAAATTTTACAATGCATGCCAATAGATTTCTATAATTATAATGCGGCTAGCTTATCGTTAAATTTTTCAGATGTTAAATACAGTAAAGCTCGGGAAATTTTTTATAATTCGATGGATTTAGGTCATGTAACATACCAAGAAGATTATGGGGAATATGCTGAAAAAAAAACTATTTCAATTTTTCAGCGAAATTTGCGAAAAAAAAAAACACACACAAGATACACTTCCAAGTGCCATGCGTTCGTCAAATCCTGGTACTCTTTCAAAAGAAAAAATCAATGATATTATATCAATGTTCAGTTATATCCAGGAAGAAGATATTGCATTTTACAAGGCAACATTAAAATTAAATTAATTAGTGATAAGTATCAAAAATCAAATTTACAAAAGGCTGAACTTTGAAAAAGTTAAATGTACAAAAATATTTATTATAGATTTTATTTTAAATATTAATAATATTTATAGTTTATTAGATTTTTAAGACTTTTCTTTTGTAATTAAAGCATGAAAAAGGCTGTTTTTATTAATTTAGTTTTTTAAAAGCTCGAAAGAATGTTTAATTTTTTTAATTTAAGTTTTTCAAAAGCACGAAATGTTATTTAATTTTTTTTAAAATGTGAAAGACTTTTATTTTGTTTTATTTTAATTTTTTTAAAAGCAAGAAAGGCTGTTTTTTTAACTATATTCATATTATTATTTATTAGCATTAATATTTTAATAAATTTATAATATTTAAAAATACCATAATATATATTAATAACATTAAAATTGAATTAACTTTTGTTATTAATATATACAAAGTTTACTTGAAAAAATATATCATATTTTGCGTTAAATTTATTTGTTTTACTTTTCTATTGAAAACTGTTTGATTTAAGTTCTTAAGTGTTCAATATTAAATGGATTTTTATTAACAATGTTAAGACTCCCTTTGATATTGGACACTAAAATAACTTTTTTTTTTTTAATTTACCGTCTCCATACATTTGTGTCCAATATGCATTTCTGCCGATTTTTGCAAATTACGATTTTTTCAAAAACCATAAAAGTATTATTCGATTTGATAAGTATTATTTAAAAGTTAATAAAACACAGGTTAATGAAATAAACATCTCTTTTTAAGGCTTTGAAAGAAAGCAATACAAAAGTCATTTCAAAGTTTAAAATTCGTTTTTCTCCCATTTCAATCTTCTGCATATTGAACACTTAAGTACTCAGCCGGCGCTGTTAAGTAAATTATATTCAATTCATTTTAAAATAAATGAAGATATAATCCCAGGTATTTTTTTTAAAATTATTATCTAATAATTTTAATTATTCATACAAAAAATTATTCCAGGTGTTTTTTGTTTAATGAGTCGGAAAACATCTTATGCTTCCAAAATCTTTTTCGAAGAATTATACAACATCGCAGAGACTAATGGAATTATTTTGAATCCTAAATATATTCTATCCGATTTTGAAAAGGCAGCCTTAAAGGCAGCATCTGAAAAATTTCCCAATGCTAAAAATAAGGTAAGTCTATTTCATTTCGGACAAATAATTTATCGAAAGATTCAAAAAAAGAGATTAGCAGTAAAATATGGCAATGATGAATCTTTCGGCCTCAATATGAGGATGCCGGAAAGTTTATCATTCATTTCCGCCGACGAAATCGGTGAATACTACAATGAGTTGTCTAAACAATTTGGCGGTAGTAGTTATATAATAGGAAAATGGTTCAAAAATAACTTTTTAGGCTCGTTATCTAAAAACATTAAGCCAATTTATCCCCGTTTTGGTCATGCGCAGATTTATTTCAAAATGGTTCACCAAGAACCCAAAATAACGTTGAGTCGTGGCATGCCAGAATGAAAATTTTAGTAAATAAACCACATATTGAACTCTACAAATTATATTGGCACATGAAACAATCCAAATTTCAACAATTTTATCTGAAATCGAAATGGGAGCTCGAAGAAAAAAAATTCGAAAAGAATATTTAAAAAAAGAAGAAAATTTAAAAATAATAGTTAATGAAAAAAGATCTGCTTTAAGTTATTTGCGTGGAATTTCTATGAACTTAAGTTTGTAAATAAATTGTTATTGTTTTTTACTTTAAAATTATGTATTTTTTTAAATAACTGAAAATAAATTTATTTATTTAATTGAAATAAACTTTTGAATTGAAAATTTTCTCCATAAAAATTGTATCGCTTCTAATTCAGAATATAGCATAAACATACTCGTATATATTATCTATGCATATATAAATATTTTGGAAAAAGTGAATTCTCCGTTTTTGTAGCCAACTATAAAATCCCTCCTAAATATTTTTTACATGCATATTTCAACAAATAAAAATTAAAAAATAGTAGGGGCTAGCACCCTCAAACCCCCGCTAAACAAATTATTGAAACCCTGATTTTGAATCCAACTCGAAAAACCCCCTAATTCAGAATCTCACTTATACATATATATAAATATTTTGGAAAAAGGGAATTCCCGGTTTTTGTAACCAACTATAAAATCCCTCCTAATTATTTTTTACATGCATATTTCAACAAATAGTCAAATTATTGAAACCCTGATTTTGAATCCAACTCTAAAATCCCTCCTAATTCAGAATCTTACGTGTACATACATCATAATATTTAATCGGCTTATTTTTCCCTATACAAACATAAGTACAGACCTCTACAGACCAAAATACTGGACCAATTTTAATGAAACAACAGCCGAAAGAAAGATGTTTTTTGCTTTCATCTTCATCTTTCATTTTTTTTTTATATATTTCAGGTTCATATTTCAGGTGAAAAACAGGTATACATTTAGGACAAAATAGCCACGCCGTTTAGCTTTGTGAAATATTTTGAGTCGACTTTCTGTAGAAATGTAATTCATTTTCGGTTGTGATTCGTGGTTCAATTAATTTATTATTATGCGCCGGCATATTTTTTTTTTTTTTTTTTATGAATTTTTAACTAAGTTGTTGAAATGAACAAAGAGATGAAAATCTTTTTAAATTTTTTTTTTTTTAATTTGTTTTTTCTGCACCATGCTTTTAAATGTATTTTTTTGGAATGAATGTTCGTAAATATGTACATATGTATATATATTGGATGTGTATATATTTATATACCCATATAATAATAAAATATAATAAAAAAAAGCGGGCTTTTATTTTTTTTATACCGGGTATAATAAAATTACTCCTCCGTTTGTAACACCTCGAAATAAGCGAGCTAAATATACCTTCAAAGGTATGGATCGGATCAGAAAAAAATTCTAAGACTTTTGAGCCATGTCCGCCCGTTCGTCCGTCCGTCCGTCCGTCCGTCAGCACGCTAACTCAAAAACTAAGAAAGCTAGAATCTGAAATTTACACAAAATATTCTGGGAGTAATTTGTAGGTTCCCTATTTTTTTTGGTTGAGTTTGGACCAAGCCTTAGGGTAGCTCTCGAACACCTAACTTTTAGATCCCCACATTTTTTTTGCAATAGAGCTATGAAATTTTAACTACTGATAGATCTCACAAAAATATTAATTTTATTTTTATAACTTTTTTTTGTAGCCCCACCCGTTACGGAGCTACAGCTCCCCAAAGGTTCAAAAAAGCTCTATATTTAAATTGTTATAGCACAAGATGTATAAGGTATATCTTCATTTTGAAAACGTATATATACAATAAATATATATTTGTGGCATACGGTGTCTTAATTTACCGTTATGTGAAACTCAAATTTTGCAAAATCCTTCAACCCTTCTATCTTCTAAACGGTTTAAGTTGGAAAAATTTTGACAGAAGTTAGATCTTTGAAAATAATTATGAGTCATTTCAAAAATTTTTTTTGTATCACCCCCCGTTTAGGAGCTGTAAGGAGTCAAAAACTGAAAATTTCCTATTTTTAAACACCTGTAACTTGAACACCTGTTAAAATTTTTTTAAAGTAATACATAAAAATTAAAGCTTCAACATTATATTCTTATTTCTGTTAACAACTTTTTTTAATAATGTAGGGTTACTTTATAATTGACGAAAGTGTTACTTGATTTTTTCAAATTTTCTAACAAATTTCTTCAACAAATTTTTTGCATTTGTTTTACTCGATAATTTGAAATTGTTGAGGATATAATGCGTAGTACATAAAAATGTAAATAAATAAACAACATAACGGTTGCTTGAAGAATATGATATTAATATATATACATATATACATATACATATATATTAATATATTATATGATATTAATATATATACATACTTATATAATATCATGTTTATTTACATATCGTATATGTCACTAGTGAATGAATGATAAGAGTATAGATGTATATTATGTAGCGCCGTATTTACATACATATATGTATTTTATTGTACTTATAAGAAATTATTCTGTCAATGGAATATTTAAATATAATATAATATAATATTTAAAATTATATTTACTATTTTGTACTAAGTAAATTTAATATACATTTACCGCTTAGTATTAAATGGTACTATAGAATATTTGAAAAAGTTTTGGATTGATAATCGTTATGTGAAAGGTTAGAATCTGCTTTTGAAGAATGTACATATAAACATATAGTTTGAATATATGTACAACCCATAGTTCTAGAAATTATAAAATTCACCCAAATTATTTTAAAATACTAAAATATTAAAAAAATAATATTGTGAACAGAGTGACAGGCTGTGAACATACTAACGATTCGTACGGGTATCTAAGAGTTGACAAAGGCAACTGTATTCTTCCTCGTTTCTCTTTGTTGTTGGTTTTGTTTGGTTTAAAACTATTAAGCGAGCATATTTATTACAAGTGCTTAAAAGAAGTATTATGATAAAAGCGTAGTTTTAAATTAATAGGTACATTATAAAGAATTTAGAAAACTTTTAAAATTTTTAAAATTTTCAAAATTTAACGTAATATTTTTAAAATTATAAATCAGCAACAAGATCTGTATTAAATTGATTTACCTAAATTAATAAAATTGAAAGACGTATGAATTTACAATTTTAGACTGAACTGAAAACTTATTAAAAAATGAATGTAAATAATATTTGTTTAGTAATATTTTATCGTAAATAAATTATCTTATGTAAAAAGTTTTGCATATACAACTAAAAATGAAATTGTTTTGTTTTAATTTTTATAAATTAATACAATAGGCACATACATATATTATATGTTTTGAAAATTTAGACTCAAAATGCCTACAAAAATGTACAATTTTTTCTTTAAACCTGTAATATTATATTTGTAATATATAATGCTTTTGTGATATAAAGCTTTTTGCCCTGTGTCGTGCCCAAGTCAGTGTTGGTATTTTACAGACTAAAAGTCTCCAAACAAAATACACAACTATCTTCCTATCACCTAGAGCCAATACAGGAAGTACTGTCCAAGTCTCTTTTAAAAAAAACAATTTAATTCCTTTTTTGTTCTGATCTTGATTGTTAATCCAGATCGATTTTAGAACTGTCCTTTACTTAATAATTTTCATGTTATTTATACAAAAATTTTTACAATTGATTTTAGTAATTTGTTGTTGTATTGATTTTTAAATTTTCAATAATTAAAATTGTGCAAGTGTCAATATGGCATTTTCCAAGAATAATTAAATTTATTATACCCTACACCTAAAGTATACGGTATATTAACTTTGGTATGGTGTTTGTAACCACCAAAAGGAAGCCAGTTAGATGTGAACATGTATATATATTCTGAATCAGGATCACCTCCTGAGTCGATTTAACGATGTCCGTCCGTCCGTCCGTTCGCACGATAACTCAAAAACTAATAAAGCTATCTTGATAAAATTTATATAGTAGGTTACTAATTACGAAAGGAAGGCTATGTTCGAATTTGGATAAAATCGGTCCATGGCTTCGGAACCATGGAACCTTCCGAACGAGCTGGAACCTTCCGAACGAGCCGCAGAGCAAACGAGATTATCTCCAAAACCAACAAAGATAGAACTTTTAAATTTTTTACAATGATTTTCCTTCCCTTTCGATTTATATCTCTGAAATTTAAGAGGATTTGGTCCATGGGTTTGGATTTTGGAAGCTTCCGAACGAATACCAGAGCAAATGAGATTATCTCCAAAACCAACTAAGATATAACCTTTAAATTTGCCAGAGTGGTGTTCTTTCATGTTTTATTTAAGTCTCTGAAATTTGAGAGGATTTGGTTCATGGATTCTTATCTTGGAAGCTTCCGAACGAGCCCCAGAGCAAACGAGTATATCTCCACAACCAACAAAGATAGAACCTTTAAATTTTTTACAATGATGTTCCTTCCCGTTTGATTTATGTCTCTGAAATTTAAGAGGATATGGTCCATGGGTTTGGATTTTGGAAGCTTCCGAACGAGCCTCAGAGCAAATGGGATTATCTCCAAAACCAACAAAGATATAACCTTTAAATTCGGCAGAATGGTGTTCTTTCATGTTTGATTTAGGTCTCTGAAATTTGAGAGGATTTGGTTCTTGGGTTCGGATTTTGGAAGCTTCCGAACGAGCCTCAGAGCAAATGATATTATCTCCAAAAGCAACAAAGATATAACCTTTAAATTAGGCAGAATAGTGTTCCTTCATGTTTGATTTATGTTTCTGAAATTTGTGAGGATTTGGTCCATGGGTTCAAATCTTGGAAGCTTCTGGACGAGCCCCACAGCAAACGAGTATATCTCCACAACCAACAAAGATAGAACTTTTATTTTTAGTACAAAGGTGTTCTGTTATGTTTCCTTTTCTGTAAAATTGGAAACTGACATTTGAAAGAGTTTGAACCATGGATTCGTATTTCGAAAACTTCCAGACGATCACAAGAGCAACGAGCATATCTCCGAAACCAACAAAAGTAGAACCTTTAAATTTAGTACAATGGTGTTCTGGGATGTTTTATTTATGTTCCTGAGATGGATTCGATGAATTGCAGTGGCAATTCGGGGTACCTGACACACACCTCCCATTTCCCAAGGGCTAACAATCTTTGAAATTAATAAAGATAGAAACTTAAAATGTTTTACAAATGTGTCAAGCATACCCCAAGAGGATGCCTCTTTTACGTTCCTGAAATTCGATTTGAATAAGAGAGAAAAGGGAAGAAGTTCAAGCAGCTGCCAAAAAAACCTATGGATTTTTAATTTAATTCGAAATATTCAGGTGTAGGGTATTAATAAGTTGGTTGCATCGACTTACTGTTACATTTACTTGTTTTTAAAACGAATTTTCCTTTCTGTAGGTATATAATATAAATTAGTTTTACTTAGTAATATGTTCTACATTTGGTTTATTTACTTTTATGTTAAAAAAAATATTAAGTAATGCTAAGGTATTGTATTACTTAAATTTATCATAAAAAAAATTTATTAACAAAAAAATTCGTTCACAATGTTGCGTAATTTATAAGAAAGAAAATTATTTATATTAACATGTAAATGCATATGTTGTACAATAACAATAGGCGGTAAGTACAACTTATTGTATTACAGTTTTTACATATGTGCATATGGTAAACGTACTTTTCACTGTTTTGTTTGTATGTTTTATTTTTTTTGCTGAATCCTAAGATTCTGAAATTTAAAAAGAAATTGAAAGTTTGTTTTGGTGGTATTGAACTCATATTAAGTATGACATAATTAAAATTGTTTACGTTAGGTATTTGTATGTTAGAAAATAAAATTAGACTGAGTTATTGATTACTGTTGAATATGGTTTAGGATTGTAATGGGAAAAAGTATTGTAGTGTGATCACTACACCCTTACCGTAAAAAAAAAAAATACTCAAAAAGAGTGAAAATATTTTGTGCAATATATGTACATGTTAATATGAAATATCTTAGATTTTGTAATTTGAATCTTAAATTTTATATATTTTTTTGTCTTTTTTTTTTTTTTGCATCTTATAGTAAAATTGACTTAAAAAAAATTATTAATAGTCTTATAGCTGAAATTTTATTTTTATAATCTGTAGCAAGTTTCTTATAATAACTAGACTAGACTTATATTTACATTTACTTAATTTATATTTACGAGTATAATTCAATGATTCTGAATTTTTATAGTAGAAAAAAAATTTTTTTTTTTTTTGTTATTCTTGCGAAATAATTTAAGATTATTATTCTGAATTTCTTTTTCTTTATCTTTTGTTTTTATTACAGAATTAGTACATTTGTTTTTATTATTTTGCACGGTTCTTTGTATGGACTGTGCAATTTATTTTTCTTTTCATTCTTTATAAATACTTGAACATAGTTTTAAATTTGATAGGTTTTACATTTTTATCATGTTTTTCTTTTTTATCTTTCTTAACATCTCATTAGCGTTTTGGGCAGCGAAATTTAATGTTGTTTTTCAATTCTAACGCGTAATCATTAATATCTAAGATAGGTATATTAGAGTTTGTATTAAATTAGGTAGGTAGACTTGATATCTTTCCGAAAATCAATTCGAAAGGCGGGTAATTTGTATCTGAATGGGGTGTGTTGTATCTGAATCTGTTGTAACAATATGTGAAGTATGGGATCCATTCATCCCATTGGTAATCTTGTGTAAATGATAATAGATATTAATTCAGTACTCTACGATTTCGTTCTATTTATCCTAGTGTTTCATGGTGGTAAGGTGTCGATTTCAAGTGTTCTTTTTTTTTTTCCTAAGGGAGGTTGGAATCTTCCAAAGACACCAAGAATGTCCCCCTTGCTAGTGTCAGATTCTTACTGACTAAACCCACCTCCCCCTTTAGGCCAATATAATGGGATGAAACCCTTACCTGCGAACGCACCATATTGGCTAGGGAAGTAGGGATAGGAAAGGATAAGAAATGGATACGGAAACATCGAATTGGAGTGGGATTGTAATGAAACAATGAATCCGCCTATTATTATTACTATTTTGCTAACAGTGACTAAAGCCGTCACAACAGTTACAGCATGTAGTAGTAGTATATAGTAACTACATGTGGTAATTTATTGAAGACAATCCCCACTGTCACTGTACCGGTTACTATTATTGGTATTAGTATTCTTATTAATATATTATTATTCTACTACAGAGTCAGCGCCATCAGTGATTACAACGTGCAGCAGTATATAACACCTTACTTGCATGATATAACCAAAGATAACTCAACTATTAGCAGCTATTATTATTATTACTATTATTATTATAATTATAGTTATTATTAACTATTATTATTATTATTATTATTATTATTATTATAGTTATTATTAACTTATTATATTATTATTATTATTATTATTATTATTATTATTATTATTATTATTATTATTATTATTATTATTATTATTATTATTATTATTATTATTATTATTATTATTATTATTATTATTATATTATTATTATTATTATTATTATTATTATTATTATTATTATTATTATATTATTATTATTATTATTATTATTATTATTATTATATTATTATTATTATTATTATTATTATTATTATTATTATTATTATTATTATTATTATTATTATTATTATTATTATTATTAATTATTTTATTATTATTATTATTATTATTATTATTATTATTATTATTATTATTATTATTATTATTATTATTATTATTATTATTATTATTATTATTATTATTATTATTATTATTATTATTATTATTATTATTATTATTTATTATTATTATTATTATTATTATTATTATTATTATTATTATTATTATTATTATTATTATTATTATTATTATTATTATTATTATTATTATTATTATTATTATTATTATTATTATTATTTATTATTATTATTATTATTATTATTATTATTATTATTATTATTATTATTATTATTATTATTATTATTATTATTATTATTATTATTATTATTATTATTATTATTATTATTATTATTATTATTATTATTATTATTATTATTATTATTATTATTATTATTATTATTATTATTATTTATTATTATTATTATTATTATATTATTATTATTATTATTATATTATTATTATTATTATTATTATTATTATTATTATTATTATTATTATTATTATTATTATTATATTATATTATTATTATTATTATTATTATTATTATTATTATTATTATTATTATTATTATATTATTATTATTATTATTATTATTATTATTATTATTATTATTATTATTATTATTATTATTATTATTATTATTATTATTATTATTATTATTATTATTATTATTATTATTATTATTATTATTTTATTATTATTATTATTATTATTATTATTATTATTATTATTATTATTATTATTATTATTATTATTATTATTATTATTATTATTATTATTAATATTATTACTATTATTATTTTTATTGATATTATTTTACTACAGAGTCAGCGCCATCAGTAGATTACAACGTGGCAGTAGTTTATGTTAAATGTCTTACAGATGTTTGTAAAAATTTCGTTCACAAATTCTGTGCCAAGATCTGTCTTTATTTTTTTGAAATTTCCGTATCTTAGTATAGTATTATTTACAAGGCGTCGATTTCAAGTGTTCTATGTTAAATGTCTTACAGATGTTTATAAAAATTCGTTCACAAATTCTGTGCCAAGATCTGTCTTTATTGTTTTGAAATTACCATATCTTAGTATAACATTATTTACAAGTCTTTTCGCGATAGTTGCTGCTTCTTTAGTTGCAAGTGGGATGGCTTCTACGTATTTGGTTAACTCAAATTGAACTGTTAGGATGTACCTATAATTATTACATATCTTTAGTGGTCCTACTGTGTCCATACTTATTTGTTCAAATGCTCCAGTGGGAGTATTTGTTATGATAAATTTTTCCTTATTATATTTTATTATTTTATTCTGCGCACATTTTTTACATTTATTAATGTATGTTTTAACCATTTTATTTAATTTTTCCCATACGTATCGTTGTTTTATTTTGTTGATTGTTTTCTTGATACCAGTATGGCCTTCTTGTGGTGTATCATGATATTCTTTAATAATTTCTTCTTTAATTTTATTATCTTTTATATTTATTGGTAGGGTATATATCAAAATTTTTAAATCATATTTATTTTTATTTATCATATCGTTATATAACGTTTTTAATTTATTCATTTCAATTTTATTAAATATTTCATCGTGATCACTTAGCGCTATTTTATTTATATTCTTGTCTTAATATATGAGATAAGTTTCTCCAAGGTCCTACCGAAGTCCTGATATGGATTATCACTTATCCTTATTGGTACCATTATATCCCCTTTATTATTCATATATATTTTTGCCATATAATCATTTTTCACATTACAGCCTTCTTTTTTATACATACATGGCGTATGACCATTTTTCACATCACAGCCTTTTATTATTTCAAATTTAATTTGTTTATATTTCTACTTTCTGATATCGAGGTACATTGGAACATGTGAAGTTCATAACGCTTCTGTCTCAATGATCTCTTATCATTACTTTTATTGTTTGGTGTTATACTAGCTGTACTTCTCGTAATTACGCCAATTTCATTTGAAGGTATTAATTTTTTCAAGGAGTTGGAATTTATTTCTATTCTAGATAGTGCGTCAGCATTTGTGTTCATTTTGCCTTGTTGTATATTATCGTAAAATTATAGTCCGCTAGAATCCAATCTAATTCTTGTCAGTTTTGATGAGGGGTTACTATGTGAAAATAGACTAACTAATGGTCTATGGTCAGTTACTATCGTGAACTTTCTACCATATATATAAGGTCTGAAATACGTTATTGCCCAATGAATTTCAAATAATTTTTTTCGATAACAGGTTTGTTGAGTACGTGTTTATTTAAGGGTTTACTGGCGTATGCAATTGGTAAATCATTGCCTATGTCACCTTGTGATAATTCAGCTCCTAGTAAATTATGCACTGTGTTATTGTGAACTAAGCGTCTGTAGTTATTCTGAACTCTTTGTTAAAATCTGGGAATTTAAGTATAGGTGGGTTCATTAGTTTGTTCTTTAAAGTAGTAAATGAATTTTCACATTCGGTCGTTCACTCGAAAATTGCATTCTTTTTTTGATAAATTATTTAATGGCTTGGCAGTTTCTGAAAAATTCTTTATGAATCTACGGTAATAATTTGCAAAGGCTATAAATCATCTTATTTCGTCTGCATTCGTGGGTGTTGGATAATTAACTATTGTATCGTATTTCGATGCGTCAGGTTTTATCCCATTTTGTGTTATGAGGTGTCCTAGGTATGTGACTTCAGTTTGCAAAAAGTTACATTTCGATGGATTTAATTTCAAGTTAGATAATCTCATTCTTGAAAAAACTTTTGTCAGATTGTCGTTGTGATGTTTTAGACTACATCCGAATATTATTATATCGTCCACATATATAAATGCTTCTGAATCTAAAACTGATAGTGCTATAGTAAGCATCCTTTGCAAACTATTGGAGGATATTTTTAATCCAAAGGGTAATCTTGTAAATTGATAATGTCTTTTATTAGTTGAAAAGGCAGTAAGAGGTTTTGATTCGTTGTCAAGTTGTATTTGATGGAAAGAATTACTCAAATCTAAGGTTGAAAAGTACTTAGCTCTTCCTAGGTTGTCTAAAATATCGTCTAATTGTGGTAGCGGAAATTTGTCATCAATTATTTTTTTATTTAACTGTCGGTAATCTACCACTAATCTCCATTTTTTTCTTATCGTTAGCTGATTTTTTTCGTACTATTAATAGTGGAAAATTGTAGGGGCTATTTGAAGGTTCTACTAGTTTATTTTTAATTAATTCTTTTACTTCTTTTTGTATTTCTTCGATCTGAGTTTGTGGGAGTCTATAATTTTTTATATATACGGGTGTTTTGTCTTGTAAACTTATATGTTGTTGGTAAAAGATATTATATGTTAATTTGTCATTTTTTAAATGAAATATATCTAAAAAATCTTTGCATATTTGAGTAACTGTGTTTTTAGCTTGTGTGTCTAAATTATTAATGTTTAATTCTTCTAAAAATTGTTTTTGTCTCTTAATTTTATTTTGGCTTATTGTTATTATTTTATAGTTTTTTAAAGGGCCTATACTTGGTTTTAAATTAGTTATTGTTGCTTGTTTGTTAGAAGTGTTTAAGATTTTAACATGTGGGATACCTTTTGCCGGTATTATAGTATTTGCTAAAAAGATCCCCTTGTCTAAGTCTTTGCTAAAAACAATGCTATCTTCTTTTATATTGATATTAATTGGATGTACCATTTATGTTCTAGCCGGAACAATTATGTTATGGTAATCGGGTATGTGCGGTTTTATTGGTAATGTTATTTCATTATCTTGTATTTTTAAAGTGATCGTAAAAGTCGCAAAGTCTATTAAGCTATTATGGTTATGTATAAAATCTGTTCCAAGTATGCCATATGTTGGTAACGGGAAATCTGCAGTTACAACATTAAATCTCTGTTCTAAATTAAAGTTTTCTATTTTAAGATTTGAAATTATACTTCCTAGTGATGATACAATATGTTCATTGACGTCAGTGATTTTACAGATGTTATCGGAATTAATGAAATCTGGTTTGTCAATTAAATGCTCTTTAAGAATGGATATTTCTGCTCCAGTATCGGGTAGAAATATTTTTTATTTGGTTTATTTTTTGATAAGTCTGCTTCCGTTACAATTTTTACTACTGAAAACAGTGTTTTAGGTTGTGCGGCGTATAGTATATTTGCTAAATTTTCGTTTAATCCCTTCTTAAATAGTCCGATTGCGTATTCATCGTTTAAAGAAGTTATCGTCGGTCTGTTTGCTTCTCCTTTTTCTTTAATTTGAATAGTATTGAGTTCTGCTATTAATTTTTCTATTCTTTCTACATATTTCTGTAAAGGTCTGTGAGCTTGTACGGTGCTTATTAATTCTGATTGTACTATGATTTGTGTTCTAGTATATGAGTAAGCGTCGTTGAGTGCGTTTGTTAAATCTTTTAGGTCTTTTGGTTGTTGTATGCCGACTAATTTGTTTTTGGGTTTGTCCGTCAACCGTGTATAGTAAATAAAACCTATTAAATTTTCGCGGTCTTCTGTTTTTGTAGCTTCATATAAATACTTAGTTCTGTAATTTAGTTTTGTCGCCATCAAAAATCGGAATGATTTTCAGAGTGTTATTGATATCAAAGTTCATTTTATTAAGTTTTTTTGTTTTAAGATTTCATTTTTCTTTTATTTTATAGTAATATTGATAGAAGTTATTTATAAATAATTCTGGTTCTTCAATATTGCTAATTTCTAATTTTTCAATAAATTTTGTTTCAATAGCGTCTGCAAGATTATTTTTCTCTGTGCAGAAATTTTGAGTGAAATTGTTGTTTTTGTCTATAATCAAGTGAATTAATTTAATTTTTTCTATATATTTTTTTAAGATTTCAATTTCGTCTGCTCTTGACATGTAGGATTTTAAAAAAAAATTTTTTTTTTTTGTTAAAGAAAGTAAATTTTAACTAATATATTTAATTATTTTATTTATTTAATTATTTATTTATTTATTTACATACTATTAATTAAAAAAACATTACAATTCAATAAAATTTACATCACGATTTTTAAATTTATTAGATATTACAACTTCTTGAAAAATAAAAAAAATTTGACAATTTATTATTAGTTTTACATGCAAATTTTTTTTTTGTTTTTAAATAAAAAATATTTTTTTTTTGTATTATTTAAATTGTTTGAGCTGTATTAATTTCATTTCTAATTGATTTTCATATGAATTTTTGAAATGTTATTAAAAAAAATTTTAAGGATATTAAAATGATTATTATAATAATCGCGATTTCTATGTGTTTTAGTATTTTTTCATTTTCTGTTATTGTTGGTTATATTGCTGATGAAACGACTGGATTGGCATTATTTATGATAACATCATCTTGTTTAGGTACTGTGTTGCCCATTGCTGTTTTTCTTTTTGTTTTCATTAGTTAGCTTCCTTCTCTGTTTCTTATGTTCTTTTGCTTCGTTTATAAATTTTTGTTTTTGTTTCGGATCCAACGTTATTGGGATGATTCTATATAATTCTATAATTTTGTTGTTAATTTTTACCTTCTGTCCTCCTTTTCTGTTTTGTTGTGGAGTTACGTGTATTTGTTCGACTTGTTTTCTCTTCTTCTGTCGTTCTCTGTATTGTTCAATTGTCAGAGGTTTCGGCCGAGTAGGGTTTTCTTTTAATACTTCATTGAGAGGTCTTAGTTTCAGATTTATGTTGAATTTTTCCTTAAATGAGGGCTGCATAAGCTCTCTCTAGATACGTCTCGTTGTATGTAAAGCGGAATCCTTGTCTGCACTGCCAAGGTATCTGGTAAAAATGGGTTAATTTGGAAGTTAACAGGATTATTATTGTAATTATAAATATTTTCATTTAATCCTCCTTCTTTAAAAAAAACTGTATGGTGAATTCGTCTTTGCTTTGCAGGGTTTCTGGTATTTTGGTTCTCTGGTTCGTTTTTACCATAGGGTCGCCATGTAATATTATATTTGTAATATATAATGCTTTTGTGATATAAAGCTTTTTGCCCTGTGTCGTGCCCAAGTCAGTGTTGGTATTTTACAACCTAAAAGTCCAAACAAAATAGACAACTATCTTCCTATCAGCTAGAGCCAATACAGGAAGTACTGTCCAAGTCTCTTTAAAAAAAAAACAACTTAATTCCTATTTTGTTCTGATCTTGATTGTTAATCCAGATCGATTTTTGAACTGTCCTTTATTTAATGATTTTCATGTTATTTATACAAAAATTGTTTACAACTGATTTTAGTAATTTGTTGTTGTATTGATTTCTAAATCTTCAATAATTAAAATTGTCAAAGTGTCAGTATGGCATTTTCCAAGAATATTTAAATTTATTTTTAAAACGTATTTTGCTTTCTGTATATAATATAAATTAGTTTTACTTAGTAATATGTTCTACATTTGGTTTATTTACTTTTATGCTAAAAAAAAATATTAAGTAATGTTAAGGTATTGTATTACTTAAATTTATCATTCAAAAAAATTTATTAACAAAAAAATTCGTTCATAATGTTGCGTAATTTATAAGAAAGAAAATTATTTATATTAACATGTAAATGCATATGTTGCACAATAACAATAGGCGGTAAGTACAAATTATTGTATTACAGTTTTTACATATGTGCATATGGTAAGCGTACTTTTCACTGTTTTGTTTGTATGTTTTATTTTTTTTGCTGAATCCTAAGATTCTGAAATTTAAAAAGAAATTGAAAGTTTGTTTTGGTGGTATTGAACTCATATTAAGTATGACATAATTAAAATTGTTTACGTTAGGTATTTGTATGTTAGAAAATAATATTAAACTAAGTTATTGAATTACTGTTGAATATGGTTTAGGATTGTAATCGGAAAAAGTATTATAGTGTGATCACTACAAATCCACTGTCGTTTAAAGGAAGTGCAATTTTTTTAGTACAATTTTTAACATTGTAATTCATTACATTAAAAAAAACTAAATACCAACCCTGCTTTTTTTGAATTAGAACAAATATTTTTGGTTTGTAATTTTATAAAGTTGCTAAGCGGTTTACCTCCGCATAAATTAATTTTGAAGGAAAATTGTATCGTATTGCTTATTCGTAATTTAAATACTGGTAATGCTTTAGTCAATGGTACAAGTATGCGTGTAAAAAGAATGCATCGTAATAGTATTGATTGCGGAATTTTAACTGGTGTTTCAAGTGGGCAGCGTATTTTAATTCCCAGAATTCACTTAACTTATTCCGATATATTATTACCATTTACTATTCGACGAACTCAATTTCCTGTAATACCTGCTTTTGCTATTACTATTAACAAATCTCAAGGTCCTTTGATAAAATAGCTATTCTTCTTTCACAACCGGTATTCAGTCATGGTCAATTATACGTTGCAGCCAGCAGGGTTCGCACGTTTGACAGTCTTCGTTTTCAAATTTCAGAGTGCCCCAGTCAAGGATGTTTAATGAATAATGAGCGTGTATGTACCAGAAATATTGTTTTTCAAACTTTATTGCGATAGGTTTCTTTGAAAAATGTTTAGCGTTTTATAAATAATGCAAAACAAAATATTATAATTTTAAAGCTAATTAAATACAAAATAAATAAAATATTCATAAATTAAAAACTGGTTCTTTTCATAACCGAAAAAATTATTTATTATATATGTACGTAAATGTGTATAAATATGTGAATATATATTAGTGTAATTCATTTGTATTAAATTTTCATTTTTTTATTATTCTTTTTTTTCTATCTATACAAAATTATTAATTAGATTTAAAAGAAACGAGAAAGAATAAAGTGGCCTTTGTCAACTCTTAGATACCCGTACGAACCGTTGGTATGTTCACAGCCTGTCACTCTACTTACAATATTATTTGTTTAATATTTTAGTATTTTAAAATAATTTGGGTGAATTTTATAATTTCTAGAACTATCGGTTGTACATACATATATTCAAACTATATGTTTATACATTCTTCAAAAGCAGATTCTAACCTTCCACATAACGATTATCAATCCAAAACTTTTTCAAATATTCTATAGTACCATTTAATACTAAGCGGTAAATGTATATTAAATTTACTTAGTACAAAATAGTAAATATAATTTTAAATATTATATTATATTAATGCGTACATAGTGTATTTATTTTGTTATAAGTATATCGCCATAAATTGCAATATTTCGTTAAAAATATTTCCATTCATAGAATAATTTCTTATAAGTATAATAAAATACATATATGTATGTATGTAAATACGGCACTATATAATATACATCTATACTCTTATCATTCATTCATATGTTAATATGTTAATAAACATGATATTATATAAGTATGTATGTATATCAATATCATATAAATAAAAATTCTTGAAACAACCGTTATGTTGCTTGTTTATTTACATTTTTTTGTACTACGCATTATATCCTCAACAATTTCAAATTATCAAGTAAAACATGCAAAAAATTCGTTAAAGAAATTTGTTAGAAAATTTGAAAAAATCAAGTAACACTTTCGTCAATTATAAAGTAACGCTATATTATTAAAAAAAGTTGTTAACAGAAATAAGAGTATAATGTTGAAGCTTTAATTTTTATGTATTATTTCAAAAAAATTTTAACAGGTGTTCAAGTTATAGGTGTTTAAAAATAGGAAATTTTCAGTTTTTGACCCCTTACAGCTCCTAAACGGGGGGTGATACAAAACAAATTTCTGAAATGACTCATACTTATTTTCAAAGGTCTAACTTCTGTCAGAATTTCAAGTTTCCAACTTGAACCGTTTAGAAGATAGAAGGGTTAAAGGATTTTGCAATAAATTAGTTTCGCATAACGGTAAATTAAGACACCGTATAGAACAAGTATATATTTATTATATAAATGTTTGTAAAGCTCATAATAGCACCTATCGTTTGGAGTTTTCAAACTGAAGATATACCTTATAGAGCTTGTGTTGTAACAATTTAAATGTAGAGAATTTTGTGGGCTTTGGGGGGGCTGTAGCTCCTTAACGGCTGGGGCTACAGAAAAAGGGGGCTACAGAAACAATAAAATTAATATTTTTATGATATCTATCAGCAGTTAAAATTTCATGGCTCTATTTCAAAAATATTGTGAAGATATAAAAGTTAGTTGTTCGGGAGCTACCCGAAGTTTTGGTCGGAACTCAACCAAAAAAAAATAAGGAGCCTACAAATTGGTCCCAGAATATTTTGTGTAAATTTCAAGGTTCTAGCTTTCTTAGTTTTTGAGTTAGCGGGCTGATGGACGGACGGACATGGCTTAATCTACTCAGATACTTATCGTACCTTATCGATACTTATCGTACGGGTATAAAAATATGAAGTTCTGTTTTAATTTTTTTTTTTTTTGTGTTATTTTTGTTACAGTTTTTTATTTTTTTTAAGAATTGTTATGTAGTTTACATTTTATTTTATTAAAAAAAAATGTTTTTTTTAACATGAATAAAATTAAAATTTTATGTTGAAAATTGTTTTTGTGGATTAGGCCTCTTGGGTGGTATTAAAAAAACGCGCCTTATCCTTTACTTCCAGGGTGGAAATAAGGATATAATTTGATTTATATATATGCAATATACGTACGAAAAATATGCCATATTAATTATTCATAAATCAAATTCGAATTCAAAAAATTCCAGAATTTAATTCGCTTACTTTTTTTTGTGTTATTGCTGCCAATTATTGCTCTATTTAGCGGTTAAAGCTATAAGAAAATTAAAAATAATTTACCAAATTTTGGTAGATATTTATTTAAAAACGTTTTTATAATTAAGAAAACCATAAATTTAATTTTTTTTATATCCTGATTAAAAAAAATAATTATTAATTTCAAGTTTCAAAATATAAATTACACCAAACAAATCGTTATTAAAAATACAAAAAAAAAATTTTTGTAAAATTATACAAGCGCAATAATAGCTCGAATTTCGAGCACTGGGCGATACTAGTGTATATAAATATTCTGGAAAAAGCGCATAATTTAATTTTGAATCAAACTCAAAAATCACTCCTAATTCAAAAACTCGTATAGACATAATATTTAGAATTTATTTATCTACATAATAATGAAATTATAAAAATGTTATATATTATGGATTCCCGATGGGGTATACCTTCATATAGCAATTAATATTAGCATAATCCTCATATCAAGTAATTTTTTTATATATATATTATAACGAATTTTCAATTCATATCTATAACTCACAGATACAATAATCTCAAAAATAACCCTCATACCAGAATAACCAATATAGATAACTATTTTCACTTTATAAATATAACTCACAGATATAATAAGTTGTCAATAATTAATAATTCAATAATTCAATATAGCAAACAAATAACTTATATTTCTAGCAAACACTAGGATCGGTTGCAATAGGCCAATCCCCTATTCAGCTTAAATTGAAAAGGATTCAAGAAATGGAAGCAAGAAATGTCGGATATAATAGATTTGGAAATACGGCAATGACCGGCATGAATATAAGAACACGAGTAGGACAATGGAATGTTAGGACATTTAGAGAAGCATCCAGGCTTGCGCAATTAGAGCAACAAGCGGCTGCATATAAGATAGGCATATTAGGCATAAGTGAGCTAAGATGGAATGGAAGTGGTGAAATGAAATCGGCAAACAGCAACCTTCTTCCGTACAGCGGCAAAGAATCCAGAGGAGAAAGTGGTGTTGGAATACTAATTGGGAAAACCATAGTTAATACGCTAATGGAAAGCTGTATCAGATAGAATTATTACGGCTCGGTTTCGCGGCAGAGTCAGGCATGTTTCGGTCATTCAATGTTACTCCCCAACTGAAAGCGCAGAAGATGACGAGAAAGACGATTACTATAGCCAACTAAGCGGTGTTTTAAATGATATCAGCAGAGGCGATTTGGTAATCCTGATGGGTGATTTCAACGCGCAAATTGGAAGCAACACCGTCAACCTAGAAAACACAATAGGGAAACATGGTCTGGGAATACGTAACAACAATGGTGATAGACTGGTAGAATTATGTCAAATCAATCAGTTGGTCATAGGAGGCACACTGTTCCCCCACAAAGATATACACATGGGTCTCACCTGGTGGTAGAACAAAGAACCAAATTGACCATATATGCGTGAGTAGAAAATGGAAAAACTCATTGCAAGATGTTAGGAATAGAAGAGGTGCTGATATACAGAGCGACCATGAGCTTATAACAGCTGACCTGAATATTCGGCTAAGGCGTAATACTACCAACACGCAGAAGCCCAAAGCCAAATCGAACTTACAACAGCTCAGAAACCCAGCAGTAAAATCCAATATCATAACGGCTATCCAGCAAACTGTATCAGAAAACATGCAGCAGTCATGGGAGGAAAAAGCTAAAGCCATACGACAAAAATCAGTAAACGTCCTAGGCATACGTCAGAATAATAGAAAACCATGGATCTTTGACCATACATGGAACTTGACCAAACATAGGCAACAACTAAAGAACCAAATGAATACTGATAACTCTATCTCGCTAAGGCAGCAGTATCAGACCCAGAGCAAACTAGTTAAGAAAGGAGCCAGGGCTGATAAGAAAAAACACATTGAGAAAATGGCTAGAGAAGCAGAAACATCAGCTGGCAAGAATGATATAAGATCAGTACACAATATCGTAAATAGCCTTACAAACCGATCTCACAGAGTTAACCGCCCTATAAAAGATAGAAACGGCAACGCTCTAACCAACGTTCAAGAACAAACCCAGCGGTGGAAAGAACACTTTGAGGAAATAAGCAACATTCAGCCGGCACACAGCCCTCAATGGGAAGTAACCGCCAATGACTTCAGTGAAGAAAACACCGCCATTCTCAGCTCAGCAGCTTCTATCCGTGAGACGTTATCTTAAGATTAAAAAGTAATAAGGCAGCAGAAGACGATGGTCTACCAAGTGAGATACTAAAATCAGATCCACAATCATCAGCAGAACTCATCCACCCGCATATAACAAGCACTTGGGCATCAGAAACAATACTATCATCATGGAAAAAGGAATTATTATCAAAATTCCAAAGAAAGGTGATCTTTCTGATTGCAACAACTGGAGGGATATTACATTACTGAATACGATATATAAAATGATCACATTATTCAGAATAGACTCCAAGAAGAGGTGCAGAACACGCTAAGAAACGAACAAGCTGGTTTCAGACTGGGTAGAAGCTGTCTCGATCAAGCCAACACACTAAAAATAATAGTGGAGCAATCACACGAATGGCGATGACCGCTGTGTCTGGTCTTCGTTGACTATCAGAAGGCATTCAACTCTATACAAAGAGAAGCCATATGGAAAGCCCTTGTGAACAGGAATATACCAAGAAAAATCGTGAATATAATTTGTGCTCTCTATGATAACGCCGGTGTCGCATAGTGGACATATCAGCGATCCATTCACAACGAATGCAGGAGTCAAACAAGGATGCCCTTTATCGCCACTGTTATTCACAATAGTCTTGGATGACATAATGAGAGAAATCAGTAACATCTGGGATGGCGTCAATTGGTCAGATGATAGGAATCTCTCTGATCTCGACTACGCTGACGACATCTGCCTCTTGTCGTGCAGTCAAGCTGAAACACAGTCGAAACTGAACCTTCTACAGCAGGCGGCACGGAAAAGAGGCCTCGAAATAAACATTAACAAAACTAAGGCAATGTTTATTCACTGCCCAAGCAACACCCCCATCATGCTAGAAAGCCAACACATAGATAGCGTAGACGAATTTTGTTATCTCTTCTTGTTATTGTTTTGTTAAGGCAAGGTAAGCATTTGACAGACTTCGGCCTATATGGAACAGCAACCAAATATCTAGAAGAACAAAAATTAGCATATTCAACTCCTATGTTAAAACCACTTTAACATATGGTAATGAGTCATGGCTGCTAACGAACTCCATCAAGAATAAGCTGCATGTCTTCATAAACAAGCACCTAAGAATCATATGCAGAATTTTCTGGCCGAACAGAATCAGCAATAAAGATCTATAGAACTTAACAAATGAAGAACCCCTAGTAAAACAAATAACCAGGAGAAGGTGGAGATGGATCGGGCACACATTGAGGAAAAATGAAAATGACATAAACAGAGTTTCGCTATGTTGAAATCCACAAGGAGGTTCTAGAGCTAGAGGTAGACCCAGAATGACGTGGAAGCGCACTGTCCTAAGTGAAATAAGCAGATGCAATTTTTTCTGGAACATGATTGAAGAAAAAGCGTTAAGCAGGAAAGATTGGAGACTTCAAGTGGAAGCCCTATGCTCCCTGGTGAAGTAACAGGAAAAAAAAATTATTATGGATTAAATTTAAGAGCACTAGCTGCACATTGGCTCGTATTTTATTATTTAAAAAATTTTATTTTACATTCTTTTTCTTTTTTGCTTTTAAATATAATATGTACTTATATTTAAAAATACGAGATATCCAAAATCAATTTTGGTTTGTTTATTTTATTATACAAAAACGAAAACATTATTAAAAAATTATAAATTATGAAACAACAAAAAAATAACTGTAACTGATTAATTTTTTTTTTCTGTAAATTTAAAATGTGGAATTCACTATGAACAAAGAAATATGAATATAAAATAAAGTAAAAAAAATAAATCAATAAAGAACACCTAAGGGTAATATTGATTTGATTTGACTAGGTGCAACTGGAAAGTTTACAAAGACTTATTTTTTGTATAAAACAGAATAATTGTTAGAGCATATTATATAGCTTTGTTAAGTTTAAAAATTTATTTATTAGTTTAATATTTTTAATATTTTGTAAAAAATTTGACGTTTTTATATGAAAAAACACACAGCATCAATTTTTAAAAATTTTTTTATAGAAATATTTGATTTCAACAAAAATTCCAGATTTTGTCATTCAAGATTTTTTTTTTCAAGATTTTGTTTTAAAAAAGATTTCCAAAAAAAAAATTTTAGATTTTGTCCATTCAATATTTGTTTTTCAAGATAATATCGTGCTCCCGAATGTAATATATTATGGGAACATTTTCAAAAATTAATAAATTTTATATATACATTATAATAATCATATATTAAATTGCTTGTATATATTTTCATCTATTTACATAAAACTATTTATATATAATTTATATAAAAAAATTACATATACATACATTGATACATATAATATAACATTTTCAATCTGAATATTGGAAATATGTTCTTTTCAAATTCTCTAAAATCAACGTTATAGCATAAAGAAATCATAATATACATTATATTTATATTTCTTTGTGGTTATAGCAAACATATTTTTATTATTACCAAAATAATAACTGCGGGCTTTTCTAATTGAAAATTTTGTATGTTTTTTTTTTTTTCTTTTATCATTGAAATAATTATAATTATTATTTTTGACAGCGATTGTCATATTACATTAGAAACATATTTCATTATATAAACTAATATGACACAATATAATAAGTGTCTATTAATAGCCATGCAAAATAAATTTGCGAAATATAATAACTCTAAATTTACCATACTAAACTTCAAGCTAAATCGTAACCAAATTATTTGATCACTATAATATAATAGATTTGAAAATACTTTTGGATTTGGATATAATTCAGTTTGGATTCTATTGTTCTATAAAAAACAATATATTTGCAAATGCTTAACTTGAGCTTCATTTAGCCTATAAAAAATTATTAAAATTAAAACAGGAATCACAAAGTTTTTTTTGAAAATATTGAAGTAACTTATAAAGTTATATTTTTGGTTCTTATTTCTGTAAATCTTATGAATAATATTATATTCTTTTTAATTTGTAGTAATTTATTTTGAATTTGGTGAAACATAAGTTAAAAAAAATAATTCGAATACAGAAAAACAAAATTTTCACTTTCTTCACAAAAACTGAACAAAAATAAAAGATTTGTACGTATAAGATTTATACGTATTTATAATATTTAATCATCTAAAATTAATACGCTCCTTTTTATTACTAAACTAAATTTGCCTATTAAGTTTATAACAGATATGCAATGTACATTCTTTTTCAATGTATATTTTGTGGCAGTTCAGCTGACACTTCCCAAGATCTAAGAAGCTTCAGCCTCCAGCTCTATATAAAAGAACCAAAATTATCAAGCATTTCCTTTTAATTATTGTAATCAATTTTCAATGGCTGACATTTGCGATTTTAAGTGTGGACAGTGGAAACTAAATCGAGCTTTTTAAATATTTATTTTTGATTTGCATATCAAAAAGGAAAAGAAAATTTTAAGAACGTGTTGAAAAAATTATTTTAACTGGGATTGTAGAACAGTATATAACAATCATTGTGGTTACTATCCTTATGCTGTAATTGTACTTAAAAGCTAAATAATCCATTGTTCTGTAAAATTTTTAAATTTATCAAATTACAAATTTAATATAAATGTGGAAGAGTGCAGTAGAGAAACCCTGAGATACTCGTATGAACATGTTATATGCTGTTTCCATAAAACTTCATCATCTTTTACAATATTTTAAATGTTTGACTTAATTAGGTAACGTAATATATTTATGTAAATTTTGGAATTGTATGACAGCTACTACAGGCTGTATGAACATATGAACATATTATATGCTATTTCCATAAAACTTCATCATCTTTTACAATATTTTAAATGTTTGACTTAATTAGGTAATGTAATACATTTATGTAAATTTTGGAATTGTATGACAACTACAATAGGCTGTTGCCCCGAACTAACCACATTTTACAGAAGTTACTGGCATAAAACTTGATCATCTTTTGTAAGATTTAAAATGCCTGACTTCATTAAGTTGTGCAAGATGCTTGAACCTAGTGACTACAGTAACCAAACTTCACGAAAGTTATTGCGATTAACCTTGATTGTTTTTCAATATCGTGAAAGGAAACGATTTTGTTTTTCAATTTCGTGAGGTTGTAAATAAAAGTTTTTTAAATCCAATGGTTCCTCCAATAGTTAAACTTACTAAAAGAGCGGTTGAAAATGGTGATTGTATATATATATTATCGAGATTGCGAGATTATATATAGAATATATAATAATGTAAGATTATATTTATCATTTTTCCATGACCAAGAAGATATTTGTTATGAAGGTGTAACGAAAACGAATATCAAAGTATTAATAAATCAGGAAGGATTACCAAAGAATTATCAGGAACTGAGTGAATTATATTACCAATATCATAAAAGTATAGGACTCTCCAGTAAAGAGGTACAAAAAGACCTAGCAGCATATATACAACACACCTACAATAAATACAGAGAACATCTTCAAAAAATTAGGGATTCCTGGCAAAATTATTTGAATGGTCGTAATGACAGTTCATGCTAAAAATAATATATAAATCGGTAATTTAAAAATTTTGTATCTAAATATGTGCAGCTTTAGAAATAAGACATTTGAATTAGAAACAGTAATTAATGAATATAAAACAATTGATATAGTAATCTTACAGAAGTATGGATATACAGCAATAACATCATGACTTATCATATTCCAAACTATAAGGTAGTTTTCAATTGCAGAGATGAAAAAAGAGGCGGGGAAACGATCATCTTAATAAAAGATAGTATAAGCTTTAGGATGAAAATTATAATTTTAATGTAATCGAAATTCTAAATTCTTAACCTAACCTAAGAATTGGTGCATTTTACAACGACCTAGCGGAAAATAGCAACATATTTATAGACTATTTGGAAAATAAACTAAGGAATAAATGAAACTACATATTTTTTGCTGATACCAATTTAAATCAGTTCGATAACTCTAATGTAGTAATTAAATATAAAGATATGATAGCCACATCTGGTTATAGTATAGTAAACACAACACAAAGTATCAGAAACATAGTTCACTCCAATACCTTAATTGATCACATTATAACAAACTTTACCGATAAATATAATACCATTATTTAGTTGAATAATTGGGTGAGTCTTTGGAAGACTGTTGGGCTTAAGTACTTTAGCATGCCATAAGAGATTTGGTCCGCACCCGGTGTCGTTCCCTTGATGTTCTTTAGTACGGCCCTGTCTTCGGCGGAGTTGATTTTTGCATCTATGAATGCGTTTTCTAAGCCTGTGTAACGTACGCTGTTTTGTGGCGAGTTGGTGCATCCTGTGGTGTTGTGCCTGTGTACGTATCTAGCCACTAGGTAGTTCGCATTTTTTTGGGGGTCGGTTAGTAATTGCTCGTTTTGTTCAATTATCAGGTTACTGGCTTTCTTTTTTCCGAGTATCCTCCTTGCTTTCTTCCAGGTTTTAGTTTGGTCTTGCCCATCTAGTTTGTTAGTGAATTCAACCCATTTTTCTCTCCTGGCCGTTCTAATGTCGTGCCTCAGCATGGTGTTGGTTCTTTTTAGGGCGATTAGATCCTCTGTTTTCTGTGTGTTTTGGAACACATTCCATTTTTTTTTTGTTTTTTTGAAGTTTCTGGATCTTCTTGTTATACCAGACCGGTTTAGGTGAGTATAAGGTATCCTGTGATCTGGGTATTCTTTTGTTTGCCCTTGTTCGGTTCGCCTTTATTATTGTGACCGCTTCCTTATTTACATTTACAAATGCTGGAACTGCTTCTAAACATTTTTAATTAAAATGTTTTTATATAAGAGAAAAAATTAATGTTAACAGAAAAAAAATTAAGGTACAATGTAAACCAACGGTTTTAAAAGCGCACATTCCCAAAACTCAATACAAACTGTTTTTAATTGTGACTTGCACAAAAATTTTAAAATTTCATGTAATAAGAAAATACGTGAAAATAGGACATTTTTGAAATTTTGAGAGGTCGTAAGTCCGGAATCCTATAGAAAAACGGTTAACGCACGTAAAAATATATTATCGAACCTTTAATTTTCATGTCTTGCCGAAGAAAAATTTTTACAGGTGCCTAAGTTACAGGTGTTTAAAAATAGCAAATTTTCAATTGTTGAGGCGTAATATCTCTTAAAGAGGGGCTGCTACCAAAAAATTTTCTTAGGAAACTTATACTAATTCTTTTCAGGTTCCTATCTAAAGGCGTGCCGAAGTTATGAAAAAAGAAATTTCATGCAAAATGTGGTTTTCACATAACGGTAAATTTAAATAGTAAATTACAAAATATTACATAATTTTGATATTGTTTTTTATAGATAATAAAATTTTCGATCTTCTGGCGGCTTTAGATTGCAAAACTATTACGCAGAGCCTAAGATATATACTTCTGAAAATGGGGCTTTTTCGCAATTTTGAAGAGCTGCAACTTTGGAACCAAATAAACATATATAAAACCAAATAAATTTACAACTAAAATAAAGCTTTAACGCACGTAAAAATGTATTAGTTTTTACGCACGTAAATGTACTATTTAGTTATATTTAGTTTAGTTACTATTTAGTTTTAGTTACTATTTAGTTTTTAGTTATTACGCACGTAAATGTACTATAGTTTGAGGGGCTGTAGCTCCGTAATGGATGGGGCTCCATGAAAAAGTTGTTCCACAAAATAATTTTTTTTTTGTGACGTACCCATGCTTAAAATTTTTTTTTTTTTGAAATTTTATTTTTAGTTGAAAATTTTTTTTCAAACTTTAATATTTTTCAGCGAAAAATTATTATTAAAATCAAATATTTTTTAATATCACTATTACAGAAACGCAGAATATTATAAAATAACTAATAAAATAATAAGTATGATACTGTTAAGAGTTAACTGCATTATGATTTATGTAAAAATGAATAAAAAATATGATATGGTATTGGTAGCTGCAGACATAAAGTATAATAATAAAATAAAAAAATAACAAATTTTATTTTTAATTTTTTTACTTTTTTGTGTATGTATAACAGCATAACATAGGTACTGTTGAATTTAAAAAAAATTAAGTTCTTTTCGTAAAATATAAAATGCATAACAGTATAACAGTTTAAATATGAAGTTAATTTTATTCATAGTATAAATACTATAAGAATTGTGATGGGTTTTCGAAAAAAAAAATAGATTTCGCTTTTCCTTTGCTGGATGTTGTTAAGGGTGTAGAATCCAAAAAACAAAACATTTTTTTTCATGTAATTGTTATCCGATTAGAATGAAATTTGGTATACAGGTTAGTGTTGTTATTAAGACATCTGCAAAAAACGTTAAAATATGAGTTGTTATAAAAAACTACGTGATCAGACGAAAAAAAAAGTGTCTCGGATTTCAACCAAATTTCTTATACGAGTCGAACTTAATTTGAAAAACAACAAGTGTTACAAATGGTATTTCACATAATAAACATAATAATAATATAAAAGTAACATTGGACGGCTAATGTTATTTGGATATATCATAACATGTATTTTCCATGTTTCTTTTGCTCCGACTACAGTCAGCATTTTTATACATGCAAATAAAATTATTCAAAATTCATTTTTATCTTATGTACTTCTAATCTTTCAAAAAAATATCCTTCTCATAAGAGTCAGCAAAATTAAATAATTAGAAAGATTATAAATAATAGGGAGAGAGAAAAAATGGAGCAGTTCATTAAGTCGATTCCAACGGAGCATTTAAATTAGTAAATAAAATAGTAAATAAGTACCTAGGTATAAAAAAAATATTTTTTTTAGTAAAACAAGTGTTTTATTTAAGAGAATATATGTATATATATATTTTTTTTTGTAAAAAGAATCTTATATTTATCTGGCGCAGTCGATAAGATGAGTCAAGTGTACTTAAAATTAAAGAAAAAATACCATTCCTATACCCGTACGATAAGGATCGGGTATATTAAAAATGCTCCTCCGCTTGTAACACCTCGAAATAAGCTAGCTAGATAGACCTTCAAAGGTATGGATCGGATCAGAATCAAATTCTAAGTCGATTAAGCTTTTCCCGTTAATAATATTATAATCCGTCCGTCCGTAAATAATATTATATTATAATATATAAATAAATAAATAATATTAATAATATTATAAGCAGAGTGACAGACTATGAACATACTAACGATTCGTACGGGTATCTAAGAGTTAACAAAGGTAACTGTATTCTTATTCGTTTTTTTCAAAAGAAGTGAAAAATAAAATTAACATTTTTTTTCTTTTCAAAAGAAGTGCAAAAAAAATAAAAACTTTAAGAAAAAAACGAAAAAAATTTCTTTTTTGTACACTTATATATTAATATTTTGTGACGCATCTCTATTTTGTTCTAATTATAAAAGTGCTGGGAATTAAGGACAATTAAATTAGTGAACTCATAAACTCAATAATATTTTATAACAAAAAAAAAAAAAATAAAGTTTTAACAAAAGTATCCAAATATGGTGTAGTAATAACTAAATAATAAAATCTTCATAAATAATTCCAATAATAAAATCAAGTTAGTTCAAATATAAAATTTTAATATTATAAAGAAATACTATAAGAAAATTGTTAAATAAAAACAATAATAAATAAACAAAAAAAAACCACCAACAACAAAAAAAATCAACAGTCAACCACCAACAACAAAAAAATCAACAGTCAACCACCAACGACAAAAAAAAATCAACTAACAACAAAAATCTCCAATTAATATAAAAGAAGCCTTCAAAGTAAGTAAAAATAAAATACTAATATTATCTATGTATTCAATTTTGAAAAAAGAGAAATGTTTTTATTCCATTAATCTTACAAAGTGTTAGATTATACTTTAATTTTATAAAGTGGTTGATCAAATCAAACTAACCAAATTTCAAAAATTAAAAATTAGCTTCATTCAAATTTCCTATGGAAATTTCCTAATTCATTAATTTTCTAATCAAAAGTAAATTTTAAAATAAATTTTTTTATAAAAATAAACTTTTCGCAAAATTTTATAATAGTTATATCAAATTGAAAATATTATTAAGTAAATAAAGTTATTTATTGTCCTTTATACTTTATATATATTTAGTATTTTTACCAACCTTTAACAGGTGGCAATTGTTAACAACAATTTTACTCCAATATTAATATTACTAAAAAATTACTTTCAAAATCAAAGTAGATAAATTTAAAAAAAATAAAAAAAAAAAATAAAAAAAAAAAATAAAAGAAAAGAAGAAAAAAAAGAAATTATTTTTTATTTGAATTTTTTTGGATAAAGTTTTTTTATTCCAAACTAAAATACAATTTTTTTTTAAGAAAATATATTATAATAATACACCTTTTTTCTATTATTTAAAAATAAACTTTTGTATCAAATTTATAATATTATTTTATTGCAATTACTTCTTATTAGAGATAAATAGGAAATTAAATTATAGTATATTTAAATAAATTCAAATCAAATTTTGTAGTATATTACTTAAAGTAGTATATTTTTTTTTTATTAAAACAAATCTCATTAAAGTACAAACAAATATTGTATTTATAAAATTATATAATTAGCGAAAATTTACCTGGATAATAGTGGTTCTTTTAAAATAAATAAAGGTCTCAAAAAAAAAAAAGGAGAAAAATTCTCTAAAAATTGTTGTTAACAATTGCCGCCTGTTAAAGGTTGGTAAAAATACTAAATATATATAAAGTATAAAGGACAACAAATAACTTTATGATAAGTGTAGAAGAATTAGCTGCATCATTAGGTAATATTTCAATAACAAGTAACCCCTCTGTTCAACTAAATCAAACCAATAGCAATATGACACCTCTTTTGGAATTATCAATTGACCTTTTAAAATGTTTACATAAGTTACCTGAATTTGCTGATGACTTTAGGCATCTGCAAAATTTCGTAGATCTAATAAGTAAAATTAGTCCGTTGATGTTATAATACAATGATGTGTCACAAAGTATATTTGGTGACATAATTAAATCTGAACTTCGTAGCAGAGCACGAGAAGTTATAGATATAAATAATCATGGTATCACGTGGGTTGAAATCAAAGAAATCTTAGTAAACAATTTTAGTTATAGGTTTAATTTGGAAGAATTATTTTACCAACGAGAGATCAATTAGAACAATTTGGGGAGGAATATGAAACGTTTGAAGACCAATCGACATAGATTGCACCTATTAAAAACCTCTAAACCAAAATTCCAGAAAGTAATTATAAAACACTGTGACGCTGAAGTAATAAAAATATTTTGCGAAATCTCTTTAAATATTTTGAAAGGTAATTGTAATCTGAGTAAAAAAGCAACAACCCAATTACGAAAGTATAAAAAAGAATTAAGATCACTTATTTGCCGGATAATATTATCAGGGATAATTGGAAATTTTATAAAATAAATAATACAACATTTAATATAATGATAATTTTAAAACCTGAGATTTATGAGAAAATGAAGAAAAATGCGGACGTTGAACTTAATGAGTTGGATAATAGTATGAAAAAAATATTGTTAAATAAACATCTCACGGACACTCAAAAATGGTATTTATGCAGACAAAACCTATTTTAAATAAGAAACAAAAAACGACAACTTCCTAGAAATAAAGAGGAGAAAATAAAAATTACGGAAACAAAAGGTACCAAAACTCGTGCAAAACCAATGTATATAGATGCGGAAATGCAATCGCATTTTCTTGAATATAAGAATGTTGGAATACAAGTTGTTCCTGAAGAAGAAGAAGTATATGAAAAAGAAGCTGATGACGAAGTATTTGATGATGAAATTCATGAAAATGTTTTAACAAAAGCATTGTCAGCTGTTGGAGAACGTCTTAGAAAAAGAAAATCAATTAGAAATCAAAATGTACCAAATTTTTGAAACTGATACAGGAGACATTATAACTGTTCCTTTAGATAGCCCAAGCCCACCAACGAAAAAAGAAAAAACTATAAATAGCAAAGAGTTGAATAATTCATCAAGACGTGTTTTAAGGTCATCAGTAGGTAATACTCAAACAGAACTTAATTTTCCAATTCGTAAGAATAAATCCGCAAGCTCATGGACAACATACAAGTAAATGATGAATTTTATGTCACTTTACTCAGTGATTCATCTATAAACTATTCCAGAAAATTCATTATCATCTTTTACAAATAAAATGAATAAATACATGTGTGATTCAAGGTGGAAAGTCGGTATTTCAGAAATGTATGTTAATGATTTCGTTCCAAATATGTATGGTGAAGAATGAAAGAACAATATATATTCCATACATAGAAAAACAAATGATATGCGACTGGAAAGTTTTTCTACTACCAACACTAATTCAAAATGAACGCCCACTTAATAGGTTTACAAGAAAAGTAGTTGAACGACAGTTGATTTGGGGAATTTTTAATTTTATAAACGATGAAGTTCATTATCCACAACCAGCAAAAGCTGAGGAGATGCCTAAAAATATAAGTTACACTAGAATATGTGTTACTAGGCCTAAGATAGATATAAAAATAAGAGCAAATTATGCTTGTACCCTGGAAGGACTGTTGACAACATGTTTCAATCAAGTATCTTTTACAGTTACAGATTTTAAAAAATATAAATCACGTGTAATAGAAGCTTTCAAAACTTTTATAGATAGTGTACAATTGATTCCAATTATTAAACCAGATATGTTTTTTATATACACAGAGATAATTGAACCGCAAAAAATAGGTGATAAAGATCTGGTGTTAAAGTAAGGTGTTTAAGATCTGTTAACATACAAAATTCTTTCATTGATACTGTAAAAGAATTCAGTAATATTCAATATTGCATTGTGGAGAAATTATTTAATAACATTTCATTACTTTTATGTGATAAATATGGATACAAAATAAACTTTTCCAATAGTTCAATTCCAACAAAAATTGTATTACATTTTAAAAAAGTATAAATAAAAGCGATTTTACAAAACTATATATTATTTTATTTTATTCATTATGGAGTATATTCTCTCTGTAAGTATTATTTCATTCAATCTGGTAGAGGACTTGATGATATCGGCCCTTTATTACATTCAACCTTACGTTTTCAAAGAGGTCGTGGATTGGGAAGCTTTTTTGGGGGACTTTTTAGATATTTGAAATTATTATTTACTTCAGGCGCTGATATTTTGAAAAAAGAGGTTATTAACTCTGGTATCAATGCTATATCTGATATTACATCTGGTGCAAATGTAAAAGAAGTTATGCAAGATCGTAGTAAAGAGATTGTTAAAAATGTATGACGTGGTGCCGTACGAAACTGAATGAAATGTATGGTTCCGGTAAAAGAAAACGAAAAGTTATAAAAAGACCATTCATTAAAAATTTAAACTATTTTACGTCAAAACGACGCAAAGATAATAACAAAAAGAAACAAAAAGATATTTTTAATTAATTATGATTGAGTGTATGAAATCTGAGTTGGATATTTTTAAAACCCAACCCATTCAGTCTAGCATTTTACGATCTGAAGAAGTTTCCTACAATCCTATTGCTTCTTTAGACAACCCTTCAACTATTGAATTTGTTTCACTGGGTCATGGCGATACATATACCGATTTGTCTTCTACATATTTGAGATTAAAAGTACAGATCTTAAAGAAAGATGGAACGCAATGCAATAATGATAAAAATGCTGAAGGAAGAATAATAATACAACCAAGTGTAGTTAATAACATTTTACATTCTTTAATAAAACAATCTAATGTTCAATTAAATGGTAAAAATATAACGCCGTCTGATGGAAATTATCACTATAGAGCTTATATTGAATCTTTATTAAATTATGGTACAGATGCTGCTGCAACTGATTTAGAATGTGCAGGATGGATTTTAGATAAATCAAATATAGCTAAATCTGATAATAATGGTTCAAAAGAGTGCCAAAAATTGTATCATAATAGCAATGTAGTGGAACTTATGGGTAAACAACACATAGATATGTTTAATCAACCTACTCTACTTATAAATAATGTTGACATTCGTATAGTTTTAACACTTGAAAAACCAGATTTTTACCTATTTGCAGACGATTCTGATGAATCACAATTAAAAATTATAGAAGCCACGCTATTTATGAGACATGTTACCGTTAATCCAAGCGTACTGTTAGCACACAATGCTGTTCTTGGGAAATCCAATGCTAAATATAATTATAAACGCCTTGAAGTTTTACAATTCCAATGAAGAGCTCGTCCATATCACTTGATAATGTTTTTATTGGGTAGTTGCCAAACACAATAATTTTTTGTATGACAAATGTGGGTTACTCTGGAAAAAGATCAAAAAGCCCATACAATTTTAATTATTTTGATATTTCACAATTTGTGTTAAACGTAAATGGTGTTCAAATACCTAATTCAGCAATTGAAACCAGTTTTTCAGATGAAAATAATTCCTGTACAAGAGCATACAGTACACTTTTTTCAGGAACTGGAATTTACCACAATGATAAAGGTCATCAGATAACAAAGTCTATGTTTAGTAATGGGCTTTTTATACTAGCTTTTCATTTAACTCCAGATGCATCTGGAAATAAAGTATGTCAAGGTTTACTGAACCAGGGTACGATTAGAATTGAGGCAAGGCTATCAAAACCACTTACATCTACACTCACTGCTATTGTTTATGGAGAATTTGATGCAAGCATACAAATTGATAAAAATCGAAATATATTTACAAATCTATAAATAGAATACTGAAACATGTATTTGAATATTCGACAAGATGTCATCGTCCTATGCACCTGTGGATGTGAAGTTTTGTTGTGATGATAAAAATACTTTATTTGTAAAAGATATTTGTTTAGTTGGAATTAAAGAACCTAGTTAAACAATTTGTAAAAGAGTTTACTTACAAATTTCCAACCAAAGAAATTATAAATTAAAATTTTGAAAATTACTCTTTCGGAACTCTACATTATGATAAAATTAATAAAGAATTAAGACAGGTTCTAGAAAAATTTGATGTTATTATAACAAATGAAAAAATAAAAAAGGAGTTTTTAATGAACTACATTAATGAAATAAGTAGAGTGTATAATTTGAGTCAGTTTGAGTCATGAACACTTTAGAAATAATTAGTGTTTTAAAATGTAACAAATTTACAAACAAATATTTTAAGGGAGTTTTTGCTTTAGACAAAATTCCAAAAATAATAGAAAAATCAACTTTTTTAATTGTAAACACTGACAAGATAAAAGATCCGGGAACACATTGGTTTGCCCTTTATATTCCAAAGCATGGTTGCACAGAATATTTTGATTCGTATGGTGGAGTTCCAGATAAACTGGAAATTTTGGAATACTTGAAAAATCAATGCATAGTTTTTAATAATAAGCAGATACAGGGTATTCTTTCAGATGTATGTGGGCAATACTGTTGAGTTTTTGGCTGGTATAGATGTTTTGGTTTGGTATGAAAACTTTTTTGAATGAATTTTATAAAGATAATCATATAGAAAACGACAATCTGATTATTAATATGTTCTATAATTTATTTGGAAATTCAAATTTTTCACAATCTTGTGTACCTCAGCAATATAATTAATATTAAAAAGCTTTATTTAAAATGTAGCAATGGAAGATCGTGGGTTGAACACAAATTTGATGTTGAGCTATAGGTACATATTTTCTCAACAGAAATCAGTCATTAAAAGTTCTTGTTGGTTTTGATACAGAATGTCTTGTAGCAACTTGCATTTTTCACTGTATTGGAAAAAAAGCATCTATTTTAAAATATCATGATTGGTGTAAGTTCCATCAGCAATTTTGTGAAAGGTACTCGAAACAATCAATAAAGAATACAAAATTATGTTTACAATATGGGTTAAGAATTGTTATTGGTCGATGTCTTAGTATTAACAAGGAGGAAGCTGCCACATTTTACAACTTAATTGATTTTCTTCAAGCTGTAATGATACACAATAAAAGTGCTGAATCAAATGTACGGGAATATATAAAAATATGTAAATATATAAAAACGTGTCAAGAAAAGCATATTATGAAATTGCATGAAGAAATATATATTCCAATACAACGTTATAGCGTTCAATGTAATTATTCTAGATTGTTTTTTGAAATACCTCTACTACTAGAAAATAAAATTTTTAATATTTTAGTCAAGAACAACAATAAATGAAAAATTTGTAAAATTTATTTAATTTGTTTTTATTATGAAATACTTATAGAAACATATACATTTATACAAATATTCTTATATATTATTTTAGGCTATAAATTATTTCTGAAAAATTCTGCAAAATAGTCAGGATCTCCTTCTTGGTTATTTATTTCCCAAATTTGTTGGTCATCTGTATCTTCATCTAAAACTTGAAACGGTGGTATGAATTCTTCAGTTTCCATTAATTCCTCGTCATCTACAGTAGATGTAATTTCATCAACTTGAACCTCATTTTGTGTACTGACTACTGCAGTTTCCTCAGTAAATAGAAATGTTGTTGAATCAGCTGCCATTTTTGTAAAATATCTTACAAAAATTGAGTTAAAAATGATTTGCCAGTAAAATTGAACCGCATTATATACTGTAGAATACAGTCAAAATTTAAAGTTTTCAGAGTATATAAATAAAGAAATGTGAAATTGGATTTTTAAAACTAGTTAGATGGTGTAAAAATCATGTCAAGATCTCAAATCGTAAACGAAATACATAGACCAGCAAGAAAAAGGTATCTTAGAAGGAAAGTCAAGCAGAAACGAGTAAATGATACCTGGTAAATTGATCTTGTGGAAATGATTCCTTATGGAAAATTCAACAATGGTTTTAAATATATGTTAACCGTTATAGATATATTTTCTAAATATGCTTATGCTGAACCAATTAAAACTAAAACCGGTAGTAATGTTTTAAATGCTTTAAAGAAAATCATAAAACGAGCTAAAAACTTACCTAAAAACATTCATTCAGATCAAGGTAAAGAATTTTTCAATTCGATATTTCAAAATTTTGTTGTTAAAATGGGTATTAATCACTATCATACTTACTCTGAAATTAAAGCATCTATTGTAGAACGCTTTAGTCGAACTTTAAACAATTTAATGTGGAAAATATTTAGTTTACAAGGAAACTACAAATGGATTAATATATTGCAATCTTTACTAAACACCTATAATTCCACTAAACATAGAACAATTAAATTACCTCCTGAAAAAATTTCTAAGAAAAAGGAAAACTTTATTTTAAAAAATGTTTACATGAAACCTAAAATTTCTCTAAAAGCTAAATATAAAGTTGGAGACTATGTTAGAATAAGTAAATGCAAAAACACTTTTGAAAAAGATTATCGACCGAATTGGTCTACTGAAATTTTTAAAATTATCAAAGTAAACAGTACTTCTCCGATCACATATCAGCTGGTTGATTATAAAAATGATTCAATATTTGGTGGATTTTATGAGGAGGAACTCACATCTGTTAAACACCCAAACGTATATCTTGTCGAGAAAATTTTAAAGAAAAAAGGCAATAAAGTTTTTGTTAAATGGCTTGGGTTTGACGAAAAACATAACACATGGATAAATTCAACAAATATTGTTTAATGTAAAATAAAACTTTAATAAGGACCTGAAAAACTTGCTAACATCTGAAAAATAAAATAAAATTAAGAACAGTACAAAACTTATTTGAAATGAAGTTTTTTATTGAACAAATTCTTTATATAAAAATAAAACTTGATAACATCTGAAAAACAAAATAAAATCTTAAAATCTGAAAAATAAAATAAAATCCTAACATCTGAAAAATGAAAATAAATTTAGAACAGTACAAAATTTATTTGAAATAAAATTTTTTATTGAACAAATTCTTTATATAAAATTCTTAATATAAAAACATAATTCTTAATATATAATAATTCTTATTCTATAAATGATATAACATAAAAGCTTAAACTATAATTATTGTTTTGTGGCGAATTGAAAAGCACCACGTTCTTCTTTTAAAATTAACTAATTTTCCTCGAGGAAATAAGTATTTTTTTCGATTTATCGAATCGTTATCTCGAATCGTTATCTTCAAATAACGCAACTAAAGTAGACATTATTTACATACATATTATACAGTTCTATACTTTCGATTTCTTTTATGATCATTACATTTTTCAGAATCTTAATAAATTATTAATTATTATCTTGTTATTACTAGAATATTGTAATTTTTTAAAACCAACTATACTATCATAGAATAATTCAACTTTTACATTATATTCTTTTTATATCAATTCCTTGCTTTGACTAGATAACTAGTGATTTGTATACTCGGATATTAATTTAACAATAACAAAAACAAGTCTTAAATTTTTTTTTAGTTTAAAACTAGAAATTTTTGAACTATTTTTTATTCCATACAAAAACAAAAAAATAAAAAAACATAAATGCGTTTTCTCTTTTCTTCTATAAATTCTTCTATCCAGAAGAGACCACATTTTTATGTAAGCAAAAAAAAAAAGTTATCAAACAACAATTTCAGATGTGCTGTTAAGAATTGTTATAATGCATATAATATGTATCTTTTAAAGGAAAAAATGTTAGATTAAGACTTTCAATTTTCATACTTGCACGATATGAATTTAAATAACAAAACTAAAAAAGTTCACTTCAATATTAAACAAGAAATTCACGTTATGCATGTATGGGAGTATGCTTACAGATCAGCAAGGAAAAGTCATTTGGAAGAATACGCATGTGATACAAGTAGATTTGAAAAACGTATAGAAAAAGTTGTTCTCACTATTTCTGTAATTTTAACATCTAATCATCGTAAAAAATGTTAAAACTTAGATTTAAATAAAAATTTAATAATAAAAGAATTTAAACATAAAAAAAATGTCTTTTATTTTTATCTTATATTTTTAAAATAGATACCATTTAACCTATCTTTGAATTATTTTTTATTCTATACAAAAACAAAAACAAAAAAAAAAAATAAATAAATAAACATAAACATAGATGCATATCAAAGAGTATATCTTTAGTTTAATCAGTTCCATATTTTTGATTTGCTGTTTGTTTTCTTTTTATTCATATTTTCTGAACATTCTTAATTAAAAAACGAGGAAGAATACAGTTGACTTTGTCAACTCTTAGATACCCGTACGAACCGTTAGTATGTTCACAGCCTGTCACTCTGCTTACAATATTATTTTTTTAATATTTTAGTATTTTAAAATAATTTGGGTGAATTTTATAATTTCTAGAACTATGGGTTGTACATATATTCAAACTACATGTTTATATGTACATTCTTCAAAAGCAGATTCTAACCTTCCACATAACGATTATCAATCCAAAACTTTTTCAAATATTCTATAGTACCATTTAATACTAAGCGGTAAATGTATATTAAATTTACTAAGTACAAAACAGTAAATATAATTTTAAATATTATATTATATTATATTTAAATATTCCATTGACAGAATAATTTCTTATAAGTACAATAAAATACATATATGTATGTAAATACGGCGCTATATAATATACATCTATACTCTTATCATTCATGCACTAGTGACATATACGATATGTAAATAAACATGATATTATATAAGTATGTATATATATCAATATCATATAAATAAAAATTCTTCAAGCAACCGTTATGTTGTTTATTTCTTTACATTTTTTTGTACTACGCATTATATCCTCAACAATTTCAAATTATCGAGTAAAACAAAATGGAAAAAATTCGTTTTAAAGAAATTTGTTAGAAAATTTGAAAAAATCAAGTAACACTTTCGTCAATTATAAAGTAACCCTATATTATAAAAAAAAGTTGTTAACAGAAATAAGACTATAATATTGAAGCTTTAATTTTTGTGTATTACTTCAAAAAAAATTTAACAGGTGTTCAAGTTACAGGTGTTTAAAAATAGAAAATTTTCAGTTTTTGACCCCTTACAGCTCCTAAACGGGGGGTGATACAAAAAAAATTTCTGAAATGACTCATACTAATTTTCAAAGATCTAACTTCTGTCAAAATTTCAAGTTTCCAACTTTAACCGTTTAGAAGATGGAAGGGTTAAAGAATTTTGCAAAATTTGAGTTTCGCATAACGGTAAATTAAGACACCGTATGCCAAAAATATATATTTATTGTATATATACTTTTAAAGCTAATGAAAGTAGTAATCGTTTGGCGTTTTCAAAATGAAGATATACCTTATACAACTTGTGCTATAACAATTTAAATATAGAGCTTTTTTGAACCTTTGGGGAGCTGTAGCTCCGTAACGGGTGGGGCTACAAAAAAAAGTTATTAAAAATAAAATTAATATTTTTGTGAGATCTATCAGTAGTTAAAATTTCATAGCTCTATTGCAAAAAAAATGTGGGGATCTAAAAGTTAGGTGTTCGAGAGCTACCCTAAGGCTTGGTCCAAACTCAACCAAAAAAAATAGGGAACCTACAAATTACTCCCAAAATATTTTGTGTAAATTTCAAGATTCTAGCTTTCTTAGTTTTTGAGTTAGCGTGCTGACGGACGGACGGACGGACGGACGGACGGACATGGCTCAAAAGTCTTAGAATTTTTTTCTGATCCGATCCATACCTTTGAAGGTATATCTAGCTCGCTTATTTCGAGGTGTTACAAACGGAGGAGTAATTTTATTATACCCGATCCTATCGTACGGGTATAATAAAAAAAATATCTTACACGACATGCAGTTTTTTCTGTTTTTTATTTTCATATAAGAAATTTTCTTACTACTTTTATATGTGCGCCTAGTATTTAAACTTCAGTTATACAATTTTGTTTATTAAGGGCCGACCCTACTTTAAATTGTTTAACACTTGACTTCCTACTATAAAACCATTTGGAACTTATAAGTTAACAACCCACACATACAACTTAACTTAAAACCTAAACCAAAACGATCAAAACAAGTTCTTGACCTACTAACCAAGCATGACCTACATTAAATCCATAAATCAAAATGTAGGTCAACATGTCATGTGATATAAAACAATGTAATGTTCAATTAAATGGTAAAAATATAACACCGTCTGATGGAAATTATCACTATAG
Source organism: Poecilobothrus nobilitatus (assembly GCA_947095535.1). Taxonomy (NCBI): domain Eukaryota; kingdom Metazoa; phylum Arthropoda; class Insecta; order Diptera; family Dolichopodidae; genus Poecilobothrus; species Poecilobothrus nobilitatus. The sequence continues at coordinate 168,264,687 of OX352772.1, read as the reverse complement.
AGCTTATATTGAATCTTTATTAAATTATGGTACAGATGCTGCTGCAACTCATTTAGAATGTGCACGATGGATTTTTGATAAATCAAATATAGCTAAATCTGATAATAATGGTTCAAAAGAGGTCCAAAAATTGTATCATAATAGCAATGTAGTGGAACTTATGGGTAAACAACACATAGATATGTTTAATCAACCTACTCTACTTATAAATAATGTTGACATTCGTATAGTTTTAACACTTGAAAAACCAGATTTTTACCTATTTGCAGACGATTCTGATGAATCACAATTAAAAATTATAGAAGCCACGCTATTTATGAGACATGTTACTGTTAATCCAAGCGTACTGTTAGCACACAATGCTGTTCTTGGGAAATCCAATGCTAAATATAATTATAAACGCGTTGAAGTTTTACAATTCCAATGAAGAGCTCGTCCATATCACTTGATAATGTTTTTATTGGGTAGTTGCCAAACACAATAATTTTTTGTATGACAAATGTGGGTTACTCTGGAAAAAGATCAAAAAGCCCATACAATTTTAATTATTTTGATATTTCACAATTTGTGTTAAACGTAAATGGTGTTCAAATACCTAATTCAGCAATTGAAACCAGTTTTTCAGATGAAAATAATTCCTGTACAAGAGCATACAGTACACTTTTTTCAGGAACTGGAATTTACCACAATGATAAAGGTCATCAGATAACAAAGTCTATGTTTAGTAATGGGCTTTTTATACTAGCTTTTCATTTAACTCCAGATGCATCTGGAAATAAAGTATGTCAAGGTTTACTGAACCAGGGTACGATTAGAATTGAGGCAAGGCTATCAAAACCACTCACATCTACACTCACTGCTATTGTTTATGGAGAATTTGATGCAAGCATACAAATTGATAAAAATCGAAATATATTTACAAATCTATAAATAGAATACTGAAACATGTATTTGAATATTCGACAAGATGTCATCGTCCTATGCACCTGTGGATGTGAAGTTTTGTTGTGATGATAAAAATACTTTATTTGTAAAAGATATTTGTTTAGTTGGAATTAAAGAACCTAGTAAAAAATTTGTAAAAGAGTTTATTTACAAATTTCCAACCAAAGAAATTATAAATTAAAATTTTGAAAATTACTCTTTCGGAACTGTACATTATGATAAAATTAATAAAGAATTAAGACAGGTACTAGAAAAATTTGATGTTATTATAACAAATGAAAAAATAAAAAAGGAGTTTTTAATAAACTACATTAATGAAATAAGTAGAGTGTATAATTTGAGTCAGTTTGAGTCATGAACACTTTAGAAATAATTAGTGTTTTAAAATGTAACAAATTTACAAACAAATATTTTAAGGGAGTTTTTGCTTTAGACAAAATTCCAAAAATAATAGAAAACTCAACTTTTTTAATTGTAAACACTGACAAGATAAAAGATCCGGGAACACATTGGTTTGCCCTTTATATTCCAAAGCATGGTTGCACAGAATATTTTGATTCGTATGGTGGAGTTCCAGATAAACTGGAAATTTTGGAATACTTGAAAAATCAATGCATAGTTTTTAATAATAAGCAGATACAGGGTATTCTTTCAGATGTATGTGGGCAATACTGTTGAGTTTTTGGCTGGTATAGATGTTTTGGTTTGGTATGAAAACTTTTTTGAATGAATTTTACAAAGATAATCATATAGAAAACGACAATCTGATTATTAATATGTTCTATAATTTATTTGGAAATTCAAATTTTTCACAATCTTGTGTACCTCAGCAATATAATTAATATTAAAAAGCTTTAGTTAAAATGTAGCAATGGAAGATCGTGGGTTGAACACAAATTTGATGTTGAGCTATAGGTACATATTTTCTCAACAGAAATCAGTCATTAAAAGTTCTTGTTGGTTTTGATACAGAATGTCTTGTAGCAACTTGCATTTTTCACTGTATTGGAAAAAAAGCATCTATTTTAAAATATCATGATTGGTGTAAGTTCCATCAGCAATTTTGTGAAAGGTACTCGAAACAATCAATAAAGAATACAAAATTATGTTTACAATATGGGTTAAGAATTGTTATTGGTCGATGTCTTAGTATTAACAAGGAGGAAGCTGCCACATTTTACAACTTAATTGATTTTCTTCAAGCTGTAATGATACACAATAAAAGTGCTGAATCAAATGTACGGGAATATATAAAAATATGTAAATATATAAAAACGTGTCAAGAAAAGCATATTATGAAATTGCATGAAGAAATATATATTCCAATACAACGTTATAGCGTTCAATGTAATTATTCTAGATTGTTTTTTGAAATACCTCTACTACTAGAAAATAAAATTTTTAATATTTTAGTCAAGAACAACAATAAATGAAAAATTTGTAAAATTTATTTAATTTGTTTTTATTATGAAATACTTATAGATACATATACATTTATACAAATATTCTTATATATTATTTTAGGCTATAAATTATTTCTGAAAAATTCTGCATAATAGTCAGGATCTCCTTCTTGGTTATTTATTTCCCAAATTTGTTGGTCATCTGTATCTTCATCTAAAACTTGAAACGGTGGTATGAATTCTTCAGTTTCCATTAATTCCTCGTCATCTACAGTAGATGTAATTTCATCAACTTGAACCTCATTTTGTGTACTGACTACTGCAGTTTCCTCAGTAAATAGAAATGTTGTTGAATCAGCTGCCATTTTTGTAAAATATCTTACAAAAATTGAGTTAAAAATGATTTGCCAGTAAAATTGAACCGCATTATATACTGTAGAATACAGTCAAAATTTAAAGTTTTCACAGTATATAGGAAACTACAAATGGATTAATATATTGCAATCTTTACTAAACACCTATAATTCCACTAAACATAGAACAACTAAATTACCTCCTGAAAAAATTTCTAAGAAAAACGAAAACTTTATTTTAAAAAATGTTTACATGAAACCTAAAATTTCTCTAAAAGCTAAATATAAAGTTGGAGACTATGTTAGAATAAGTAAATGCAAAAACACTTTTGAAAAAGATTATCGACCGAATTGGTCTACTGAAATTTTTAAAATTATCAAAGTAAACAGTACCTCTCCGATCACATATCAGCTGGTTGATTATAAAAATGATTCAATATTTGGTGGATTTTATGAGGAGGAACTCACATCTGTTAAACACCCAAACGTATATCTTGTCGAGAAAATTTTAAAGAAAAAAGGCAATAAAGTTTTTGTTAAATGGCTTGGGGTTGACGAGAAACATAACACATGGATAAATTCAACAAATATTGTTTAAAGTAAAATAAAACTTTAATAAGGACCTGAAAAACTTGCTAACATCTGAAAAATAAAATAAAATTAAGAACAGTACAAAACTTATTTGAAATGAAATTTTTTATTGAACAAATTCTTTATATAAAAATAAAACTTGATAACATCTGAAAAACAAAATAAAATCTTAAAATCTGAAAAATAAAATAAAATCCTAACATCTGAAAAATGAAAATAAATTTAGAACAGTACGAAATTTATTTGAAATAAAATTTTTTATTGAACAAATTCTTTATATAAAATTCTTAATATAAAAACATAATTCTTAATACATAATAATTCTTATTCTATAAATGATATAACATAAAAGCTTAAAATATAATTATTGTTTTGTGGCGAATTGAAAATCACCACGTTCTTCTTTTAAAATTAACGCATTTTCCTCGAGGAAATAAGTATTTTTTTCGATTTATCGAATCGTTATCTCGAATCGTTATCTTCAAATAACGCAACTAAAGTAGACATTATTTACATACATATTATACAGTTCTATACTTTCGATTTCTTTTATGATCATTACATTTTTCAGAATCTTAATAAATTATTAATTATTATCTTGTTATTACTAGAATATTGTAATTTTTTAAAACCAACTATACTATCATAGAATAATTCAACTTTTACATTATATTCTTTTTATATCAATTCCTTGCTTTGACTAGATAACTAGTGATTTGTATACTCGGATATTAATTTAACAATAACAAAAACAAGTCTTAAATTTTTTTTTAGTTTAAAACTAGAAATTTTTGAACTATTTTTTATTCCATACAAAAACAAAAAAATAAAAAAACATAAATGCGTTTTCTCTTTTCTTCTATAAATTCTTCTATCCAGAAGAGACCACATTTTTATGTAAGCAAAAAAAAAAGTTATCAAACAACAATTTCAGATGTGCTGTTAAGAATTGTTATAATGCATATAATATGTATCTTTTAAAGGAAAAAATGTTAGATTAAGACTTTCAATTTTCATACTTGCACGATATGAATTTAAATAACAAAACTAAAAAAGTTCACTTCAATATTAAACAAGAAATTCACGTTATGCATGTATGGGAGTATGCTTACAGATCAGCAAGGAAAAGTCATTGGGAAGAATACGCATGCGATACAAGTAGATTTGAAAAACGTATAGAAAAAGTTGGTCTCACTATTTCTGTAATTTTAACATCTGATCATCGTAAAAAATGTTAAAACTTAGATTTAAATAAAAATTTAATAATAAAAGAATTTAAACATAAAAAAAATGTCTTTTATTTTTATCTTATATTTTTAAAATAGATACCATTTAACCTATCTTTGAATTATTTTTTATTCTATACAAAAACAAAAACAAAAAAAAAAAATAAATAAATAAACATAAACATAGATGCATATCAAAGAGTATATCTTTAGTTTAATCAGTTCCATATTTTTGATTTGCTGTTTGTTTTCTTTTTATTCATATTTTCTGAACATTCTTAATTAAAAAATAAAAAAGATATCTTACACGACATGCAGTTTTTTCTGTTTTTTATTTTCATATAAGAAATTTTCTTACTACTTTTATATGTGCGCCTAGTATTTAAACTTCAGTTATACAATTTTGTTTATTAAGGGCCGACCCTACTTTAAATTGTTTAACACTTGACTTCCTACTATAAAACCATTTGGAACTTATAAGTTAACAACCCACAAATACAACTTAACTTAAAACCTAAACCAAAACGATCAAAACAAGTTCTTGACCTACTAACCAAGCATGACCTACATTAAACCCATAAATCAAAATGTAGGTCAACATGTCGTGTGATATGGGTCAAATTTTTGCCCATCCCAAAGTGCAGTGTTACCTACTCACGCAATGTTACTATAAGTCAAAATCCCCTTTATTAATCCCCTTTATTAAATTAATCCCCTTATTTAAAGAATTAGGAAATTTAGAAGTAAAAATGGAAATGCTTGTATTTAAATTCCAGTAAGATTATAATGGATTAATATCCTTAACCAATTAAAAGCAATTATTAATTTTGAAACACAAAAATTAACTGTCAAATATAAAGAAGAAGAATTTAAATTTTCCAATTCTACGGAAAAATGTAGTTATGAAATAGCAAAAGCTGGTGATATCGAATTGGCAATCTCAGTACAACAAAAAGCAGGACTAGTCTACCTGAATGAAAAAAGGTCTTGACGTGGCAAGGTAATTTCAAAAGACGGCATTTGTAATGTAGAAAATTATAAAGCAAAAATTGTAATCAAAATAATAAGATCTTAAATTTCAGTCCTGTATAAAGCGAAATAGTTGATTATAAAAAATTTAATATTATTGAACAAAAAAAAGTTAAAGCTTGTTGGAACAAATCAGAATAGACCACTTACATGCCAAAGAAAGAGAACCGCTTCCTAAAATTTAAAAAAAAAAATCTAAAACATTTTATAAAGAAAACTCCGGTCTGTCTTTTACAAATTGTATAAAACAAAAATTCAGGATAGCAAATGACGTCCTTATTTTTGTAATGGCTTATAGGTATCGTTATATACTTAAAAAAAAAATAGAAACACAAAAGGATTCCATCAAATTGAGATTGACGAACGGGACATTCACAAGACCGCGTTTAGTATCGAAAATGGACAATAAGAATTTGTACGAATGCCGTTGGGACTCAAAACGGCACCAGCTACGTTTCAGGGGCTGATGAACTTCGTTCGAAGTGAATACATCAATAAAATCTGTGTGGTCTACTTAGATTATATTATTATTTTCTCTGCATCTATAGAACATATAGATTCATTTACAAAAATTTTTAAATGTCTAGAAGAAGCAAAATTAATGGTACAACTCGATAAGTCAGAGTTTATGAAAAGCGAAACCGAGTTTCTGGATCACAGAGTTTAGAAGGAATAAGACCAAAAACAACAAAATAAAGTGTGTAAAAGACTTTCCCATACCTAAGAACCCTAAACAAATTAAGCAATTTCTTGGGTTATCCGGATATTACTATCCGGAAATTTATTAAAGACTACAGTAAAATCGCCAAACCTTAACGAGCACGAAGTACATTACAGTACTAACGAAAAAGAACTTCTGGCAATAATTTGGGCAACAAAGTACTATCGACCCTACTTATTGGCAGGAAGTTCATCATTGAAACCGACCATAAACCTCTTCAATGATTATTCTCTATATAGGAGCCAAACTCGAAACTTGTTCGTTGGCTCCGTAAATTATCAGAGTTTTATTATAAAATTAGGTATAAAAGGAATTCAAAACGGTAACGCCGATGCGCTTTCACGTATAGAAATAAATCTTGAATAGGAACAAACCAACGAAATTGATCCAGACAGTGGAAATGACGAAAACAATGTACTTAGCAAAAATACTGAAATAAACGCAACGCAACGCAACTAGAAAATCAGCATTAAACGTTTTTAAAACTCAAATTGCTATCTTCAAAACAAATTCTGGTTCTCTTCGAATTAGAAATATAAAAATATTTAATAAAAATAGGAAATTAATCCACACTAAAGACTTAGACGAAAAAACCGCTGTCACTATTCTTAGATCTCACTACAATCCTAAATGTTTAAACGCAATATATATCAAAGACCCTAATTTTCTTGAAACTGTACAAAAAGTATTTTTAGAATACTTCCCATCGAGCAGCCAATTAAAAATAATTAGATGTAATAAACTATTAGCAGATATAACAGAAGAAGAACAGCTAGCCGAAATTCTACAAGAACATCTTAGAAACAATCACCGCGGTATAGCTGAAGTATGTAAAGAACTTCATCTATCGTATTTCCATCCAATATTATATGATCGGGTGTCACAATTCATAAACAATTATTGTGAAATTTGCGATTTAGAAAAATACGAAAGAAGACTTATTAAAACCAAATTTAAATTAATTGAAACTCCTAATACCTAACCAAACTGAACCGAAACTCTTGTCACCTAACCAAACCATTCATATATATGTATTTTATTCATTTGACAAAACTCTCTTTTTAACCTTCATAGACAAATTTACCAAATTTGCTCAATCTATAAAAATTAGCGCACGAATTTGGGTAGAGGTCAAGAGAGCATTATTGCAATACCTTTCAGGAGTATAAGAAAAATTATAGTTGACAATGAACTGGGTTTTAAGGCCCTCCTTATATCGTAACGAGCACATACGATTTTTAAGACACGACGAACGAAAAGATATCGACACTGTGGAGGAAAAATTCTTAAAAATTATTATAATTTATAATGACACTATTCATTCAATCACTAATAAAAAATAAATAGACTTTAAAAACGGCAAAATCAAAAACGAGGAATATGAATCTATTAGAGTAAAATACAACAAACTAAAGAAAAACTTATAAATAGGTTAAACCAAAATAGAGAGAAAAACGAAATAAATGCAAGCCCTAATTTTATAAAAGATCCAAGAGGACGGCAAAATCACGCTAAGAAATATTAATATAGAAATTTTAGATGAAAATCATATCAAAGGCAAAGAAACTTGATTAAAATATTATAATTCACACGTTAAAAGAACAAAAAAGATTCCAAAATTATAATTCCCTTAAAATTAAAGCCAAAATTGAAAAAAAAAATTAAAAAGAACTAATATTTATTTTACGGGTTCAAGTGCTAAACGTAAAAACCTTCATTCATAGCAGCCTTACCAACAGTGCTTCTCCAAACAATTGAAGTCCAAAATATTGACAACAATCATGGATACATTACAATTAAATTAGGTGATTACTGAATATGAAAATACCAAAAACTTAATTTACCAAAATATTCAAACGACTAAATTGAAAGAAAAATGCATTACACAAATGTACAATCACATCTTCACCTACTTGAAAGAAAAGTACATAACATAAGACCACATACAAGACAAACCAGAGGGTTAGCGGATGCACTAGGAACTGGGCTAAAATACATAACAGTAGTCATGGACCACAACAACGAAAACTTAATTAAGAACAAACTACAGGCATACATTATTAAGAACAAACTACATTTTTAAAATGGAGGACGAAATAGAATATATCTAACAAATCTAACAAATAAACTATGACATGGACCTACTCAAAAACATTTAGACGACATAGAGCAAATAATTCTTATTAGTAGTTCAGGTATACTTTCCAAAAATATATTAACAGAAAAAGAAATAGAAATTACCACAAATTTAGAAAGTCTTATGGAAATTAAAATGGTAGTTGCGTTTCATTCTGAACAAATTATTATTATTTTACTTCTTCCAGAATAGTTAGAAAAAGCACTCGCAAAAATATTAATCGAACCCAAACAATCAAAATAAGGCTATAGTTTTAAATAAATACAATATTTTAATAGAGGGTCAAAACAACATATATTATTCAAACGTAAAAGAAAATCTCAAAAGAAATTTAATTAAAATAAAAAATAATTGTACTAAAAATACATATATAACATTTTAAAGAAGCAAATTGCATTATGAGAAAATTTAAAAACACAGAAATTAAAGAAATTTCAACAGGAATTATTATAACAAAAAATCTCTTAAATCCAAATTTTTATTAAAATTGTAATAAACTAAATATTAATGTATCTAAAAATAGTTTGATAAGATATGAAAATTGTAAAATAGAAATTAACGAAGAAATTTTTAATAATTATTATACTGCAATTCATGAAAAAATAATACTTACACATTTTGTTACAAAAATTGAAGAAAATAAAACTATTAATAAAATTGTATTTGAGGAAGTCCATATGGAGAATATTAATAATAATAGAAGGAAAATAATAGAATTAAAAAATAAGGAATCGATAAATTTAACTATAAATATTTTTGTAAATTTTTTAATTTTAACATTTTTTATATTAACAATAAATTATAACTACTAAAAACTTTTGTATTAAATATAGAAATAATAAAAAAGTTATAATAAATGCTTCGTCGGAGCCTTAGTCTAGCGATGGGGATGTTGCAAATGGTATTTCACATAATAATATAAAAGTAACATTAGACGGCTAATGTTATTTGGACATTTCATAACATGTATTTTTCATGTTTCGTTTGTCCCCACAACAGTCAGCATTTTTATACATGCAAATAAAATTATTCAAAATTCTTTTTTATCTTATCTACTTCTAATCTTTCAACCTTCCGACAAAATATCGTTCTCATAAGAGTCAGCAAAATTAAATAATTAGAAAGATTATAAATAATAGGGAGAGAGAAAAAATGGAGCAGTACATTATGTCGATTCCATTCCAGCAAGTCATTTAAATTAGTAAATAAAATAGTAAATAAATGTGTAAAAATAACTTATTTTTTTTGAGTGTTCTATTTAAGAGAATATATGTATTCTGGGCCCTGTTAATGTGTAGTCAAATTGCCTTAATAAATTAATTTTAAATCTGGAAAAGACCGTATATTTGGCGTACATTCTTGATTAAGATTATACATTATACAGAGGGCAAGAAAACCGTACAAATATTATCACAATTGTACGAATGGTAACCCTGCATAACATTAACATTGGTTCTAAGAACTGCTGTATACTGAAATTTAAGTATGTATATCAGAAGGAATGAATTCAAAAAAGAATGCAATTAGAAAAGTTTTCTAATCGCTTGAAATAATATACAAACATTCATACATAAATACGTAAAACAATTTAATACAAAAGCAAAAGCAAAACAATTACATATTTCAATTTTAACAATTTTTTATTATCTAAACATGTTATTGATATTATATTAATTGGAAAATTTAAAAAACCAACTATAATTATTTCACATTTCCCAACCTAGCTTACAACTAATTAAACCACAAGCTGCTTCTTTTTAGACTACTATAGAAGCCACCAAAAATTTCGTTCTATATTTTTTCTGTCTTTATCCGAAATTGTCTTACTAAATTTCTGCGGTATCATATTTAATAATACCCAATCTGATGGTATTTTAGTATTTGTGGCCCTTCTCTCAAAGTGGTAAGAGAGAGAAACTTTTTCGGCATTTTGTATAAAATTATGTTGATCCAAATAAATGAACTCTTCTGGAGGGATAAATTCTTTTTCCAAAGCATGTTCGATGTATAGGTCATTGCAATAAGTTGAGTTTTTAATTGTCTTGTTTTTGTAGATAAAATATGTTCTGCTCCAGAATTTTCTTACAATAGATACTATGAAGTTGTCAATCCTGATAGGTTGTGCATTATTGAATGTATTTTTATTTGAAATGTAGTGGTATATTAGTCGTATAACAAGTACTAGAGCACATAGTAGTTGTTATACGATTTGAATGAAATTTGGTACAAATGTTACTCTTGCGATATAGTTGATGCTAAAACATTTTATGATGTTGCAACATTTTAGCATTAGTCCTATTATTTATACTCTAAATTAAAATTGTGATAAAATTAAAAAATTTTGAAATACACTCTTTAAACTTGAAAATTAGTTAGAATATGTTAGAACCTTCCAAAAACGGAACCAGTTTTCACCCTTTACCTCTTATGATAGATGATAAAGTACACTCCTAAACCAAGTTACTGCGTCTCCACAGGGACTTTTTTTTTTAGAAGAAAATAGTATCTTGTATTAAATTTATATTATTAACAGTAACGAATAATGATTGTTTTTAAACTTGTGTTTGAATGCTAATTAAAAAAGTCGCTAACCTAAGGGTTACTCAAAACTTGTAGTATATTTAACAGCCTTTTTAGTTCAAATAGCTTTATAAAATAATAAAAAATTATTCATACTTAAATTTATTTAAAAAACTTTACTTTATAACTTATAAAAATATAAATAAAAATGCTGTTAAATACACTACGAGTTTTGGGCTACCCATAGATCAGCTGTAAGGGAAATCACGGTAAGGGAAAATTATACTTAAAAAAGTGTTTACATATTTTCTTTTGCCTGGATACCCGTAGTTTTGTTTTTAAATTTATTTCAAGCTTTTAAACAAAATAGCTCAACTGATAACCTTAAATAGCTTCTTATTTTGTATACGAGCTTTCAATTTGTATTTATTTAACGCTTGCAGAAAAGGAATTTATTTAAAGATGTAATAGAGGGTAGGCATATTTTTTTAATTAATTTGAAATTTTTAAAGATATGGAATCTTCATAACCAATAAAATAACCACAGATAAAATAATTTATAGTTTATATATCTATGTGTAATAAAATATCCTTAAATTGTCCTAAAGTAGTTTGAGCTTAACAAAGTTTGGGTTTAACACATTAATAAATTTTCAATTTTTTTTCCAATTTTAATTCGTATTTATTCTCTTAATTAATTTCAATTCATTACATACTTAACCTAAGTTATTAATCTATTATACTATTCCAATTATAATAAACTTACTAACTTACTACCAAATTTTTAACAACAAAAATAAAGCATTAGGAAAAAAAATAACAATATTAAAATTAAGGAGATAACAATAATAAAATAATAATAAACCATAATTCTTGTATAAGATAATAATAGATGGCGTAGAAATAAAAAAAGCGTGTCATTATCTTGTACAATAGCTACAGCCAAGTAATGAACGGCTTAGTGAAATTAATGATTCCAATTTATTTAAATATGAATAATAAATAACTTAGTGGATTCCCTATGCTCCTTATGGGAGTGGCAAGGAATAAAAACAAAATTAAGGAGAATAGTTAGTGATCTTATTTATTTATAAAAAAAAAAACAACAGTGTTTATGACTATTACAAAAAATCTACTGTTATACTATTATATTTAAAATCTACTATTAAAAAAGCATTTGATTGTGTTGATCATAAAATTCTATTATTAAAATTGTCTAAACTTCATTTGTCCGACCTACAACTGAAGTTATTCAAATCATATCTTCAAAACAGAGATCAAGTAGTCCGCGTAAATAATATATATAGCTCAAAAAAACAGTAACCAAAGGAGTCCCGCAGGGATCCATTTTGGGGCCTGATCTGTTTAAAATTTATATAAACGACGTAACTCGTTTAAACATCAGTGGAAAGCTGCAGCTGTATACAGATGACGCTGTATTGAAATATGCATGTGATAGTGAAGATGATTTGATGAGCTGTATTCGAAATGATATGAGTATTCTACAAGTATGGTTGAGAAAACATCGTCTTAGCTTAAATGTGAAGAAAACCACAATTTTATTTTTCGAAAATAAAAGTTTAGACATCGGGACTACATTCCGTTTCAACAATGAGAATATAGAAGTCGTAAAAAAATTTAATTATTTAGGTCTAATAGTAGATAGTAAAGCAAATTGGAGTGTTCACATTGAGCACGTAATGAAAAATTTAGCTCCCTATATTTTTATAATACGCAGGTTAAGAAACTTTCTGTCGAACAAAGCCTTATACACTATATATTCATCTTTTATTAAATCGCATATCACTTACTTGAATCCCATATGGAGTAGAGCTCCTCAACAATATCTAAATAAATTAGATATCTTACACAAAAAGAGTATAAAACTTATTCACAGATTTCCAAGTCAACACCCTAAAGCTTTAATATACTCTACTAAATATATTAGTTTTTCAAATATATGCAAATGCGAACTATATATTCTCGTTTTAAAATTATTAATAACGAAATCAAGCATAACTTCATACTCAACAGAATGATCGACATCCACAATCACAATACGCGGAATAAAGCAAATTTTTATTTATCGTTATTCCGTTCAAATAAAAAGGAAAACAATTGTTTATATAATTGTCTAAAAGTGTATAATGAACTTCCTGAAACATTCAAATTAATCAATAGTATAACGGAGTTTAAAAATAAAATTAAACCTTTTTTGCTACGGCATCAATTATAAATCACTTCAGTCAAAACAAAAGTCAAAAAAAAAGAAAAAAGTCTTCAAAAAAGAAAGAATGTGTAAAACTAAAATTTTTAAAAAAAAAAAAAAAAAAGTCTTCAAAAAAGAACGAATGGTAAAACTAAATTTTTTTTTTTACGATTTTTTATTTTTTAATTTTTATTTTAATATTCAAGTGTAAAATTGTAATTTTTTTACGATTTTTTGTTTTTTAATTTTTATTCTAATATTCTCTTAACTATTCTCTCTAATTTTATATAGTATTAAATAATTTTTTTGTATTTGTATTTTTAATTTATATTGTAATTAAATAACTTTATTTTGTTTTAAATAACATTTGCATTTAATTTTATATAATACTTAATTTCTCAAAGAAGAAGAAAACACCTTTTAATTGGATTGTTATAATAATTTATAAGGTCACAAAGTTCAGGCTAAGACCATAAAAAAAAAAAAAGAAAAAAAAAAAATAATTTAATTTTTGTTTAGATTATGTAATATTTACAATTTATGAATTTAATAAAGAAAAAAAAAAAAAAAAATAATAAATTTACTTCTTCAATTTAGAGCTAAGGTACAATGAGAACAATCAAAAATTATAATTAAAATTTAACGATTATTAAAAAATATTAAATGTGTGGTGTAGCCGATTTTTCCTGCATATAATTCTGATGGCACATTCTTGTATAACAAGTATTGGACGAATTTTACTTTTATATAAACCTCCAGAACACGTTAGTCCATAAGACAATTTGGAGTAGAAAATACCATAATAGAACATTTTCATAGTTTTATTTGAACTATATTTACTTAAGTGATAAAAACTACGCAGAGTTACCTTCAATTACAAGTAAAGGTTCGGACCAATTTAAATTATTACCGATAATAACATCCAAGTATTTAAAGTGGTTTACAATTTCAATTTTAAAACAATTGCTATTACTATTCCATTATTTGAAGATGTAATAATATTTTGTGGAAAACAACAAAAATTATTCTTTAATTTAAATTTACAACATTTAACAAAGAGAATGAATAAAATAAGGTCTGACAGATATATATATTTCGCCTTGAAATCATTATTTTCGTTTTATCACTTACAACTAATTTGTGTTCCGCAAACTAATTCTTTAAGATATTAAAATCACAATTGATGTCGGCAACTAAATCCAAATAAAAGTTTGAAAAATATGCGCAACTAAGATCATCAGCAAATGCGGTGAGATTACATTTGTAGTTTTGAATAAAAAGGGAGTTTATGTAAACTAAAAATAGAAGTCGACCCAAAACCGAACCCTGAGGGTAGTTAATTTGGCGATGCTCATTAATTTGCCAATTTTGACAATCTGAACTCTATTATTCAAATATGACTTCAATCAATCAAGAATGAAACCTCTAAAACCTGTGTTGAAAAGTTTTTTAACTAAAATATTGTGGTTTACTGTATTGAAAGCTTTGGTAATATCAACAAAAATCCCCGTGCCCAATTTTTTATTACCTAATCTTACATGAATGAGCATGAGCAAAAGTTAACCATAGCATCTTCAGTCGATACTCCTTTTTTAAAACCAAATTGGTTTGGACTAAAAAAATAGAACACCAACCAACCGTTTCATAGCTTTTTCAAATACTTTAGAAATTGATGGTAGAAGCGAGATTGGTCGATAATTGGTTTTATCTTTGCGATCAATTTTGGAAAAATACCTTGTGAAACACTGTAATTGAATAAGTAGGAAAGAACATCGACAATATTCAGAGCAATTTATTTTAACAAGACGTTTGAAATTTCGTCAGAACCACATGAACTTGAGTTATTTACGGATTTTATGACTTTCCATAATTCCAATGATGAAATTTCTTGAAAAACAAAGATATTTTACCTGAAATTATCACCTCTTAAACCTCAGTCATTACAACAGGTGCAAAATAGTGAGTAAACACTTGAAACTGAATTTTGTGTAATTGATGAAAAATAGTCATTGAACTCATTAGCAATATTTGAAGGATCAGGGGTGGTAGCATTGTTAAAAGATAAAGTTAAATTATTTTTATTAGAAACTTTACGATTTGTAATGTTAATAAATAACACTTCCCACTGGTTTCTTATATTCCCACTACATTTAACAAATTGAGTTCTATAATACTGATCTTCAAGGCAATTTCTTTCTTTAAATTTTTACATATTTTAACACATCTTTTTTTTAACCCATTATTCCCAGAAATTTGATCCTTAGCTTGTTTTTTAATCTTATTTTCCTAAGTAAAGCTTTATTTATCCAAGATTTCAGGCATTTTTCAGCTTTACGCAACTCAGTAACCACAGTATTTTCCCGCACATATTGTTTTAATAAATTAATAAAGTTTTCATATGCAACTGAAATATTATCTTCCTGATACATACCTCCCCAATTCTCTAATCTTACTTGCCTATTTAAGCTCTGAAAATCAATACTTTTGGTTACAATATTCGGAATAGGAAAGATCCGTTCATGTAGTGATGAGTGATTTTAAAATCAAAATTAGCTGTTTCACAACTATCTAGCTAAATTAAATCAAAACGACCAAAAATCTAGTCTAGACATGTACCTGATATTTACTTAGTGGTTTCATTAATGAAACATGTTAGACCAATTCTCGCTAATATGGTAAGACAAATATCAACATTTTCAGAATTCTTGGAAATATCTAAATTAAAATCACCTAAAATAACTAAATTTGTGGTTTTGATCCTAGTAATAAATTCGGAAAATTCATTTAAAAACAAGTAAATACTGCACGAGTGTAACCTATAGATACCAAAATGAAATTTTGTTGAAAACTTCAAATATTTTGATGAACTAAAAATAAAGAGTTATTAAGTCCAATTTGGAAAACTACATTACAATTACTACTATTAACGAAGTTAAGACTGCAATCAATAAGATCGTTTTCAATTATTATTATTATTATTATTATTGGAAGTCATTCAACTTTCATGGTAAATTTTACTACTTAAGTTTTCTAAATCAGCAAAAGATTTTAGTATAACAGTCCTACCACCTTCCTTTAATTCATGAAAATATTTGAATTTTTAAACTAAAATTTTATAAATATTATAATGCCGCTCTTCTTTCAATTCCTTTGCTTTAGAAAATAAAGCTTGTGTATCTTTAGTGAAACTTTTGTTTATAAACATATTATTTGATTCACTATTACAAAAAATTGGTGTTGTTAATTCTTTTGTATTTTTCCTTCATAGTATCCTGTTTCAAATCATATGACGAAAACTGAACACACAAAATCTTTCTTTTTAATATCGGCTCTTTTATATTAATATTTATTACATAACATCTAATGTCATCACTGTTAACATTAACATTTAAACCGTTTTAAAAAATTTGTTGTGGTACATGTAATGCATTTGCGTTGCTAACATTTACAGCACCAGAAATTTCAATATTTTTTTCTTTTTCTTTCTGTTCTTTGTAATTTAGTCTACTTTCAATATTTTCAACTTTATTTCTTAACATTTTGTTTTCTCTATGCAGACTCTCCATAGAAGCAAAATATTTTTTATTCATTTCTTTTATTTCTGTAATTCTTTATAAAGAAGTTCATTTCTAAATAAAGTTTCCTGTTTTTTATATGCATTTATCTGACTCATGGGGCAGTGGTGAAGTTACCAACCTTTCAATCGAAAGGTCTTGAGTTGAAACGCCGGTCAGGTCATATAAATAAGCAATATGTAGTAATTTCATATCATAATAATGTATATCGCATAATTAATAGTAGTATTATCTAATCCTACATGAATATTAGAGCAAAAGTTAACCATAGCATCTTCAGTAGATACTCCTTTTTTAAAACCAAATTGGTTTGGACTAAAAAAATAGAACACCAACCAACCGTTTCATAGCTTTTTCAAATACTTTAGAAATTGATGGTAGAAGCGAGATTGGTCGATAATTGGTTTTATCTTTGCGATCAATTTTGGAAAAATACCTTGTGAAACACTGTAATTGAATAAGTAGGAAAGAACATCGACAATATTCAGAGCAATTTATTTTAACAAGACGTTTGAAATTTCGCCAGAACCACATGAACTTGAGTTATTTACGGATTTTATGACTTTCCATAATTCCAATGATGAAATTTCTTGAAAAACAAAGATATTTTACCTGAAATTATCACCTCTTAAACCTCAGTCATTACAACAGGTGCAAAATAGTGAGTAAACACTTGAAACTGAATTTTGTGCAATTGATGAAAAATAGTCATTGAACTCATTAGCAATATTTGAAGGATCAGGGGTGGTAGCATTGTTAAAAGATAAAGTTAAATTATTTTTATTAGAAACTTTACGATTTGTAATGTTAATAAATAACACTTCCCACTCGTTTCTTATATTCCCACTACATTTAACAAATTGAGTTCTATAATACTGATCTTCAAGGCAATTTCTTTCTTTAAATTTTTACATATTTTAACACATCTTTTTTTTAACCCATTATTCCCAGAAATTTGATCCTTAGCTTGTTTTTTAATCTTATTTTCCTAAGTAAAGCTTTATTTATCCAAGATTTCAGGCATTTTTCAGCTTTACGCAACTCAGTAACCACAGTATTTTCCCGCACATATTGTTTTAATAAATTAATAAAGTTTTCATATGCAACTGAAATATTATCTTCCTGATACATACCTCCCCAATTCTCTAATCTTACTTGCCTATTTAAGCTCTGAAAATCAATACTTTTGGTTACAATATTCGGAATAGGAAAGATCCGTTCATGTAGTGATGAGTGATTTTAAAATCAAAATTAGCTGTTTCACAACTATCTAGCTAAATTAAATCAAAACGACCAAAAATCTAGTCTAGACATGTACCTGATATTTACTTAGTGGTTTCATTAATGAAACATGTTAGACCAATTCTCGCTAATATGGTAAGACAAATATCAACATTTTCAGAATTCTTGGAAATATCTAAATTAAAATCACCTAAAATAACTAAATTTGTGGTTTTGATCCTAGTAATAAATTCGGAAAATTCATTTAAAAACAAGTAAATACTGCACGAGTGTAACCTATAGATACCAAAATGAAATTTTGTTGAAAACTTCAAATATTTTGATGAACTAAAAATAAAGAGTTATTAAGTCCAATTTGGAAAACTACATTACAATTACTACTATTAACGAAGTTAAGACTGCAATCAATAAGATCGTTTTCAATTATTATTATTATTATTATTATTGGAAGTCATTCAACTTTCATGGTAAATTTTACTACTTAAGTTTTCTAAATCAGCAAAAGATTTTAGTATAACAGTCCTACCACCTTCCTTTAATTCATGAAAATATTTGAATTTTTAAACTAAAATTTTATAAATATTATAATGCCGCTCTTCTTTCAATTCCTTTGCTTTAGAAAATAAAGCTTGTGTATCTTTAGTGAAACTTTTGTTTATAAACATATTATTTGATTCACTATTACAAAAAATTGGTGTTGTTAATTCTTTTGTATTTTTCCTTCATAGTATCCTGTTTCAAATCATATGACGAAAACTGAACACACAAAATCTTTCTTTTTAATATCGGCTCTTTTATATTAATATTTATTACATAACATCTAATGTCATCACTGTTAACATTAACATTTAAACCGTTTTAAAAAATTTGTTGTGGTACCTGTAATGCATTTGCGTTGCTAACATTTACAACACCAGTAATTTCAATATTTTTTTCTTTTTCTTTCTGTTCTTTGTAATTTAGTCTACTTTCAATATTTTCAACTTTATTTCTTAACATTTTGTTTTCTCTATGCAGACTCTCCATAGAAGCAAAATATTTTTTATTCATTTCTTTTATTTCTGTAATTCTTTATAAAGAAGTTCATTTCTAAATAAAGTTTCCTGTTTTTTATATGCATTTATCTGACTCATGGGGCAGTGGTGAAGTTACCAACCTTTCAATCGAAAGGTCTTGAGTTGAAACGCCGGTCAGGTCATATAAATAAGCAATATGTAGTAATTTCATATCATAATAATGTATATCGCATAATTAATAGTAGTATTATCTAATCCTACATGAATATTAGAGCAAAAGTTAACCATAGCATCTTCAGTAGATACTCCTTTTTTAAAACCAAATTGGTTTGGACTAAAAAAATAGAACACCAACCAACCTTCGTTTCATAGCTTTTTTAAATACTTTAGAAATTGATGGTAGAAGCGAGATTGGTCGATAATTGGTTTTATCTTTGCGATCACCGTTTTTGAACAGAGCCAAAATATATGCATGCTTTAACTGGTCTGGAAAAATATCTTGTGAAACACTGGAATTGAATAAGTAGAAAAGAACATCGACAATATTCAGGGCAATTTCTTTTAACAAGACGTTTGAAATTTTGTCAGAACCGCATGAACTTGAGTTATTTACGGATTTTATGACTTTCCATAATTCCAATGATGAAATTTCTTGAAAAACAAAGCTATTTTGCTGGAAATTATCACCATTTAAACCTCAGTCATTACAACAGGTGCAACCTAGTGAGTAAACACTTGGAACTGAATTTTGTGCAATTGATGAGAAATAGTCATTGAACTCATTAGCAATAATGGAAGGATCAGGGCTGGTAGTATTGTTAAAAGATAAAGTTAAATTATTTTTATTAGAAACTTTACGATTTGTAATGTTATTTATTACTTCCCACTCGTTTCTTATATTCCCACTATTTCTTTGATCTTCAAGGCAATTTCTTTCTTTAAATTTTTACATATTTTAACATATCTTTTTTTAACCCATTACTCCCAGAAATTTGATCTTTAACTTGTTTTTTAATCTTATTTTCCTAAGTAAAGCTTTATTTATCCAAGATTTCAGGCATTTTTCAGCTTTACGCAACTCAGTAACCACAGTATTTTCCCGCACATATTTTTTTAAATAAATTAATAAAGTTTTCATATGCAACTGAAATATTACCTTCCTGATACATACCTTCCCAATTCTGTAATCTTAATTGCCTATTTAAACGCTGAAAGTCAAATGTTTTGGTTACAATATTCGGAATAGGAAAGATCCGTTCATGTAGTGATGAGTGATTTTAAAATCAAAATTAGCTGTTTCACAACTATCTAGCTAAATTAATTCAAAACGACCAAAAATCTAGTCTACACATGTACCTGATATTTACTTAGTGGTGCCATTAATGAAACATGTTAGACCATTTCTCGCTAATATGGTAAGATAAATATCAAAATTTTCAGAATTCATGGAAATATCTAAATTAAAATCACCTAAAATAACTAAATTTGTGGTTTTGATCCTAGTAATAAATTCGGAAAATTCATTTAAAAACAAGTAAATACTGCACGAGTGTAACTTATAATAGATACCCAATTGAAATTTTGTTGAAAACTTCAAATATTTTGATGAACTAAAAATAAAGAGTTATTAAGTCCAATTTGGAAAACTACATTACAATTACTACTATTTAACGAAGTTATAGTAAGACTGCAATCAATAAGATCATTTTCAATTATTATTATTGGAAGCCATTTCACTTTCATGGTAAATTTTACTACTTAAGTTTTCTAAATCAGCAAAAGATTTTAGTATATCCTACCACCTTCCTTTATTTAATGAAAATATTTGAATTTTTAAACTGAAATTTTATAAATATTATAATGATGCTCTTCTTTCAATTCCTTCGCTTTAGAAAATAAAGCGTATATTTAGTGATTTAGTATATTTTTGTGTATATTTAGTGAAACTTTCGTTTATAAACATATTCTTTGATTCACTATTACGAAAAATTTGTGTTGTTAATTCTTTTGTATTTTTCCTTTTCCTCTTCATAATATCCTGTTTCAAATGATATGACGAAAACTGAACACACAAAATCTTTCTTTTTAATATCGGCTCCTTTGTATTAATATTTATTACAAAACATCTAATGTCATCACTGTTAACATCAACATTTAAGCCCTTGGATAAAAACTTACAGAAATATAAATAAAATATATATTGAATAAAATGTAATTACTAAACGAGGAAGAATACAGTTGACTTTGTCAACTCTTAGATACCCGTACGAACCGTTAGTATGTTCACAGCCTGTCACTCTGCTTACAATATTATTTTTTTAATATTTTAGTATTTTAAAATAATTTGGGTGAATTTTATAATTTCTAGAACTATGGGTTGTACATATATTCAAACTACATGTTTATATGTACATTCTTCAAAAGCAGATTCTAACCTTCCACATAACGATTATCAATCCAAAACTTTTTCAAATATTCTATAGTACCATTTAATACTAAGTGGTAAATGTATATTAAATTTACTAAGTACAAAACAGTAAATATAATTTTAAATATTATATTATATTATATTTAAATATTCCATTGACAGAATAATTTCTTATAAGTACAATAAAATACATATATGTATGTAAATACGGCGCTATATAATATACATCTATACTCTTATCATTCATGCACTAGTGACATATACGATATGTAAATAAACATGATATTATATAAGTATGTATATATATCAATATCATATAAATAAAAATTCTTCAAGCAACCGTTATGTTGTTTATTTCTTTACATTTTTTTGTACTACGCATTATATCCTCAACAATTTCAAATTATCGAGTAAAACAAAATGGAAAAAATTCGTTTTAAAGAAATTTGTTAGAAAATTTGAAAAAATCAAGTAACACTTTCGTCAATTATAAAGTAACCCTATATTATAAAAAAAAGTTGTTAACAGAAATAAGACTATAATATTGAAGCTTTAATTTTTGTGTATTACTTCAAAAAAAATTTAACAGGTGTTCAAGTTACAGGTGTTTAAAAATAGAAAATTTTCAGTTTTTGACCCCTTACAGCTCCTAAACGGGGGGTGATACAAAAAAAATTTCTGAAATGACTCATACTAATTTTCAAAGATCTAACTTCTGTCAAAATTTCAAGTTTCCAACTTTAACCGTTTAGAAGATGGAAGGGTTAAAGAATTTTGCAAAATTTGAGTTTCGCATAACGGTAAATTAAGACACCGTATGCCAAAAATATATATTTATTGTATATATACTTTTAAAGCTAATGAAAGTAGTAATCGTTTGGCGTTTTCAAAATGAAGATATACCTTATACAACTTGTGCTATAACAATTTAAATATAGAGCTTTTTTGAACCTTTGGGGAGCTGTAGCTCCGTAACGGGTGGGGCTACAAAAAAAAGTTATTAAAAATAAAATTAATATTTTTGTGAGATCTATCAGTAGTTAAAATTTCATAGCTCTATTGCAAAAAAAATGTGGGGATCTAAAAGTTAGGTGTTCGAGAGCTACCCTAAGGCTTGGTCCAAACTCAACCAAAAAAAATAGGGAACCTACAAATTACTCCCAAAATATTTTGTGTAAATTTCAAGATTCTAGCTTTCTTAGTTTTTGAGTTAACGTGCTGACGGACGGACGGACGGACGGACGGACGGACATGGCTCAAAAGTCTTAGAATTTTTTTCTGATCCGATCCATACCTTTGAAGGTATATCTAGCTCGCTTATTTCGAGGTGTTACAAACGGAGGAGTAATTTTATTATACCCGATCCTATCGTACGGGTATAATGAAATTCTATACTAATGTTGTTAATATTGAAAATATTGACGAAGCACTGATATTTAAGTTTGATATACTTTGTTTTGACAATTACTATAAAAATTATGTTTGTTTTGCTTAAACAATTACTTACTATAAAATTAATCCGTTAAAATTAAAATTACTCTCTTAAACTTCAATAATTAGAAATGTCATTTTACATATAAATTGTAAAATTTTTATATATAAAAGATCAGATTAAATTCGTTCGTAGAAAAACAAGATTGTTTTTTATTTCGACCAAACTAAGTTTTAAATTTCTGTGGTTTTAATAATATTAAAGTAAATATTGTCCACTTAGAGGCCCCGGCGAGATACGGCCATTTTGTACATTTATTCGATTTTCGGTGAAATTAATTAAATATAGTTTAATAGTAAAAACTTAATTTTATAATTAAATATAATTAATTTTGCATATAGTGTAATAGTGAAACACTTCAGTAGTATAAGTACATAAATTTCGTTGAACATTTATTGCTTATAATGTATTCGATTTTCGGTGAAATTAATTAAATGTAGTTTAATAGTAAAAACTGAATTTTAATTTTATAAATAAATATAATTAATTTTTCATATAGTGTAATAGTAAAACATTTCAGTATTATAAGTACATAAATTTCGTTGAACACTTAGTACTTATAATGAATTCGATTTTCTTTGAAATTAAGTGCAATATAGTTAATATAATTAAATTAATATACAATACTATAGTGAAATATTTCAGTACTATATATTAGTAAATATAAGTACATATATAAATTTCGTTGAACATTTATTATATGAACTCTTTGATGTTCTTAACAAGAAAAAAGAAAGTTATTAAATATAGAAACTTAAGGAGTGTAGAGTCGGTTTCGGTTTATTCGAAAGGTCATAAACATTGAAATATTGTGATTAATTCATTAATATTTAAATAAATTAAAATACATATAATTTACTTCATTTGTGAAAAAAAATTACTTCTTGGAAAGTGGTAAATAAATTTGAAACAGGTAGAGGTGCTGAAAGGTTAATGCAAGTTTATTGTGAAGGTGAACGAGCACATGGAATTAAATTGCTGTTTAAGCATACTATTGCTTGGGTATCATCTTAGGGTAATATCTTTACAATTTAAATAAAATCAAATTGATTTCGTTAAATAAAAAATTACTGGTGTAAAAATTATTGGCGTAAAATTATTGCTGTGAAAATCAAGCTGTAAAAATTATTGGTGCAAACATCATTGCTGTAATAATTATTGCTGTGGTGCTGAAAGGTTATTCTGAAGGTGACCAGGCAAGCCAAGCTTATTGTGAAGGTCACCAAGCACATGGAATAAAATTATAATCTCGTTCTTACCGTTTAAGTATACTGTTGCTTGGGTACAATCGTATCGTAATATGTTTTTTATAATTTGAATATAAACCAATTGATTTCATTAAATAAAATTATTGCAGTAAAATAAAACAAAAAATAAATATATATATATATTTATATAATATATGCTTATATAAAACTAGCAGAGTACCCGGCGTTGCCCGGAGTATTTTATTGGCTTCATGAAATAAAAATTATTAACTTTTGTTTCTGTGTTAATATAATTTAATTAATATAGTTAACTTATTACTATGCATTTACAGATGCTGGTAGTTAATATTCTATTTTTATTACATTTAGTTAAATTGAATAAACAGAGCGAAGAATTAGAGACAATTCGTCTACAAAAAATCTTTAAAGGAATCAATAATCTATTAAGTACGCAATTACGGCGAAGTGAGTTTTCATAATATATTCGTTAATACCGAAACATAATTTCGCATTTCAATTATAAAAGACCATAATGTAATAAATTGTTTTTCCTAAGTAATGTCACTTCATGTTTTTGTGAATTATCCTTTTAAGCACATTTTGAAAAATTTGCTATTAGGTTCGCTCTTTCCCTGCGTCTTTTTACAAAACTTATATACTGTTTAATAAGGAGCAATAAAATATTAACTATGCATAGGTCTCTTAAAAGAGTAATGTTATAGAACAACTTTTTTATGTACCCTCACCGTTAGAAATTCTACAGCTTCTTTTTAAATGCATACATCTCAGGTTCTGTTTAACATATTATTTTTAATATAAAAACTACATGATTGTGTTTTACCATTATAAATCTACCAGAATTTTTTTACGTTTACTTTTTCTAATTATTTTTTCAAATTGATTGGCTAAAAATATGTGTAAAAATTGTATATGGATTAGAATGTAAAGTTTTCTGTTCTTTAAATATGTATGTACCTACTTATTTTTGATTAAATGATGTACAGAAATGTGAATATGTTTTCTAATTTAATTGATTAAGTTTATAGTATTTTTAAATATTCGGATATTATACATACTATATGTACATATTTTAATAATATTTTATGGGAAACATGTATACACATGCATCTTATATAGGTAGACCACATGTAAAGACCACATGTAAGTAATGCATTTCTGAATGATGACATGATGATTGTCTAATGTAGATTGTTTCTGTTTTTTAACAAAGGCCGAAAATGTTATGTTGTTAAGACTTAAACACTGTATTCTTAAGTTACTTAATAAGGTTATTTTAATTATTTTTATATAAGTATTAGAAATTTGCATTAAAAGGTTTTTATGGAATATTAAAAACAGTGTAGATAAAAGTAAAGAGTATTGGAAATATCTTTTTAATAATAATAACAATACCAAAAGTATTGCAGAGTATTTTTAATAGGTATTCGTGCGGAAATAGGCTAACGAACGTTAACAAAAATTTGTCACAGGCTTTATTTAGAATCGTAAATCCATCCTGCCAAATTAGACAAAAATTAGAAACAAAATATTTTTTTTGAAAATCTATCGTGCTGAAATGGGTTAATGTATCACCGCAGAATTAATTAAATGAGCTTCTGTCTTAAAGTGCAATAATTGTGCCAATGTTCAATTGGTCAAACAGTTTAAGCACGACAACAAAAAATGAAAAACTTCATTGAGGCTTGATGCTGAAATGGGTTAATGTATCGTAACCAAATCAACTCAGTAAGCTTTTATAGTAAAGAGCTAGAGCTTTTGTTAATTTTCAACTCAGTTGGTCAAACCGTTTAAGCGCGACAACAAAGACATTAAGAAACTTCATTGGGCCGTGGTGCCGAAACAGGTTAGCGGATCGTAACCAAATCAACTGAGTGGGCTTCTGGGCTGAAGAGATACACTTTTGTTATTTTTCAACTCAATTGGTCAAACCTTTTAAGCGCGACAACAAAGAAATTAAAAAATATCATTGAGCCCTGCTGCCGAAACGGGTTAATGTATTGTAACCAAGTCAACTCAGTAAGCTTCTATGCTAAAGAGTAACAATTTTGCAATTTTTCAACTCAATTGGTCAAAACGTTTAAGCACGACAACAAAAAAAAATTTAAAAACTTCATTGAGGCTTGATGCTGAAATGGGTTATTGTATCGTAACCAATTCAACTCAGTAAGCTTCTATGATAAAGAGCTGGAACTTTTGTGAAATTTCAATTCAGTTGGTCAAACCGTTTAAGCGCGACAACAAAGACATTAAGAAACTTCATTGGGCCGTGGTGCCGAAACGGGTTAACGGATCGTAACCAAATCAACTGAGTGAGCTTCTGGGGTGAACAACTACACTTTTGTAAATTTACAACTCAATTGGTCAAACCGTTTAAGCGTGATATTAAGGTAAATTAAAAAATTTCACTGAGCCCTGGTGCCGAAACGGGTTAATGGATCTTAACCAAATTAACCTAGTGAGCTTTTCTGCTAAAAAGCAACAATTTTGCAAGTTCAATTGATGAAACCGTTTAAGCAGGACAGCAATAAAATTTAATGAACTTCGTTCGGCTCTCGTGCCCAAACGTGTTACCGGAACTTCACAAAAATTTGTCTCAGGGTTTTTTTCCGACCATAAAACCGCCATACAAAATTGGACATAAATCGGAAACAAAAATTTTTTTGGAAGCCCGCCGCGCCGAACCCGGGTGACATTTGGCAACCCCATTTCTTGGGTACACCGCTAAAGGTGAGAAGAACATTTGAAAAATTTTCAACTCAATCGATCAAACCATTTAGGCAGAACAACGAAAAAACCAAAACGCTTTAAAACGCTCTCGGGCCGCAATGGGTTAATGAACCGAAACGCGATATAGCCTATAACTCCTTCCGGGGTCGTAGAAATATTCCTGGAAAATTCGGCTGCAATCGGACTGGTGGTTTTTACGTGAATCCGTGCCAAACAAACAAACAAACAGAATTTCTTCCTTATATATTAGATAGATAACTAAAATAAATAAATCGTTTTAGGAAGTTTGATAAAGAAAATCATCTTAAACTCTTTTTGAAATTTGAAAGCAGATTAATTAATTGAATCATAATTTAGCGGAATTTAGCGGTGTTATTTAGCAGTTGATGCGGTGGTTAGCAGTGTTGGTGCTTGGTGTTGTTATATCGTAAGAAAAGGAAAAAGAAAAAATTACTGGTAATTTCGTAACAAATAAATTTCATAAAATATTAAATGTAAACTGAATTAAAATAATATATTGAACTAAATAAATACGATTACTTTATATGAATTAAACACAAATTTACATGTACTACAAAATAAATTGGAAGACAATTTTTAAATAATTATTGATACATCATAATAAATTTATAAAGTTCAACATAAGTTATTGTTACCAAAATCTTCTTTTTTTTTATCATTATGCCTACCATTGATGAGTTAAAGTCTCAAAGGAGTTCCGTTAAAGGTTCGATTACTAGAATAAAGACACTAATTGACAGTAAAGGCAAAACTCTAAGTGTGCAGAATTTAGAATGCAGACTTGGAATTTTGGAATCTTATTTTAGACATATTCTTTCAATACAAACTTCATATGAAAATGTATTTGAGGGTGATGATTCCGCGACAAGGGCTTCCTATGAGGAATTATACATTTCTGTCAAGGCTACAATTTTGACCTTAATTCAAGATAAAAGAATCGAACAAAACCAACCTGATCTTGATAAGATTCTGGTCATTCAGCCTTCCGCTCCAAATTTACATAAAATCAAATCACCTCGATTTAGTGGAAAATACTCGGAATATTCGAACTTTATTGGGATTTATAATAAAAAAGTTCATAAAAAACATTCATTATTTCAATAACGAAAAATGTAATATTTTGCTTGGCGCACTGGATGGCCTTGCTAAAAATTCTGGTAGAGAATTTCCAATTTCGGAAGATAATTATCCTAAAATTATTCAACATCTAAAAGATAGGTTTGATAATAAGACTTAATGTTTCAGGAATTAATTTCTGAGCTTTTCGAACTGGAACTTTTGTGAAATTTCAATTCAGTTGGTCAAACCGTTTAAGCGCGACAACAAAGACATTAAGAAACTTCATTGGGCCGTGGTGCCGAAACGGGTTAACGGATCGTAACCAAATCAACTGAGTGAGCTTCTGGGGTGAACAACTACACTTTTGTAAATTTACAACTCAATTGGTCAAACCGTTTAAGCGTGATATTAAGGTAAATTAAAAAATTTCACTGAGCCCTGGTGCCGAAACGGGTTAATGGATCTTAACCAAATTAACCTAGTGAGCTTTTCTGCTAAAAAGCAACAATTTTGCAAGTTCAATTGATGAAACCGTTTAAGCAGGACAGCAATAAAATTTAATGAACTTCGTTCGGCTCTCGTGCCCAAACGTGTTACCGGAACTTCACAAAAATTTGTCTCAGGGTTTTTTTCCGACCATAAAACCGCCATACAAAATTGGACATAAATCGGAAACAAAAATTTTTTTGGAAGCCCGCCGCGCCGAACCCGGGTGACATTTGGCAACCCCATTTCTTGGGTACACCGCTAAAGGTGAGATGAACATTTGAAAAATTTTCAACTCAATCGATCAAACCATTTAGGCAGAACAACGAAAAAACCAAAACGCTTTAAAACGCTCTCGGGCCGCAATGGGTTAATGAACCGAAACGCGATATAGCCTATAACTCCTTCCGGGGTCGTAGAAATATTCCTGGAAAATTCGGCTACAATCGGACTGGTGGTTTTTACGTGAATCCGTGCCAAACAAACAAACAAACAGAATTTCTTCCTTATATATTAGATAGATAACTAAAATAAATAAATCGTTTTAGGAAGTTTGATAAAGAAAATCATCTTAAACTCTTTTTGAAATTTGAAAGCAGATTAATTAATTGAATCATAATTTAGCGGAATTTAGCGGTGTTATTTAGCAGTTGATGCGGTGGTTAGCAGTGTTGGTGCTTGGTGTTGTTATATCGTAAGAAAAGGAAAAAGAAAAAATTACTGGTAATTTCGTAACAAATAAATTTCATAAAATATTAAATGTAAACTGAATTAAAATAATATATTGAACTAAATAAATACGATTACTTTATATGAATTAAACACAAATTTACATGTACTACAAAATAAATTGGAAGACAATTTTTAAATAATTATTGATACATCATAATAAATTTATAAAGTTCAACATAAGTTATTGTTACCAAAATCTTCTTTTTTTTTATCATTATGCCTACCATTGATGAGTTAAAGTCTCAAAGGAGTTCCGTTAAAGGTTCGATTACTAGAATAAAGACACTAATTGACAGTAAAGGCAAAACTCTAAGTGTGCAGAATTTAGAATGCAGACTTGGAATTTTGGAATCTTATTTTAGACATATTCTTTCAATACAAACTTCATATGAAAATGTATTTGAGGGTGATGATTCCGCGACAAGGGCTTCCTATGAGGAATTATACATTTCTGTCAAGGCTACAATTTTGACCTTAATTCAAGATAAAAGAATCGAACAAAACCAACCTGATCTTGATAAGATTCTGGTCATTCAGCCTTCCGCTCCAAATTTACATAAAATCAAATCACCTCGATTTAGTGGAAAATACTCGGAATATTCGAACTTTATTGGGATTTATAATAAAAAAGTTCATAACAACATTCATTATTTCAATAACGAAAAATGTAATATTTTGCTTGGTGCACTGGATGGCCTTGCTAAAAATTCTGGTAGAGAATTTCCAATTTCGGAAGATAATTATCCTAAAATTATTCAACATCTAAAAGATAGGTTTGATAATAAGACTTAATGTTTCAGGAATTAATTTCTGAGCTTTTCGAACTGCCTAAAATTAACAAAAATTCATCTCTACAATTAAGAAATTTAATCGATAATGTGAATGCTATATTCAGCTCAATTAACTCAATTGAAAATGAAGGAGATATTGCTAATGCAATGATAATTTACATAGTGATGAGTAAAGTAGATCCTGAATCACAAGCTAAATGGGAGGAGTCTCTAACCTTGTCTGAATTATTTAAGTGGAGTGATTATGCAGCTGTTCTTAGTAAACGTTGCCAGTTTTTGGAATGTCGCGAATCAAAACAGTTGCAAATACCAACTATGAACAAATACGTTCAATCAAAATCAAAATCGTCATCGTTGTCGCATTCTCGTTCGGCAAATTCTACCTCCTTAACCGCCGCGCATTCCGTATGCAATTCGTGTATATTTTGTAATGAAAAGGATCACAATATTTACAAATGTTCAAAGTTTTCTGATTTATCAGTACTAGAACGTTTTAAAAGGGTTAAAGACTTAAATCTTTGCATTAATTGTCTACAAAATGGACATTCGGTAAAAAGGTGCAGTTCTTCCAAATGCAGGGTTTGTTCGTCACCTCATCATTCGTTGCTTCATAGATATTCAAATTGAAATAGTTCATCTTTCCATCTCAATGAGAACAACAAAACTAATAAATTGACTGCTTCTTCAGATTCGCCAAGTCAATCAAACATGATTACTTCTTCATGTTGTCAAGCGTCGTATGAGGAATCACCTCAACAAAAAAATATCATTTTAGCTACGGCTGTTGTTTATGTACAAGATTATTATGGTCAATACAAACCCTTTTGGGCACTGCTTGATTCCGGCTCGCAACTCAATTTCATTAGTGAGTCTATGACACAAATATTAAAATTGAAAAAATCAAGGGTAATTAAAAGTATTTCGGGAATAGGAAACAACAAGACAAAGGGTCGTTTGTCTACAAATGCCGTAATTAAGTCATGTTATAAGGACTTTAAATTAAATTTGGAATTATTGGTTTTACCATGAATCTCGGGAATACTGCCTGATGTTAATTTTCCTGTTGAAAGGTGGAATTTACCTAAAAATATTAAACTTGCCGACCCGGTGTTTTACAGACAGCAAAATATCAATCTACTTATTGGCACTGAATCATTTTTTGAACTAACTCCTTCCGGGGTCGTAGAAATATTCCTGCAAAATTCGGCTGCAATCGGACTGGTGGTTTTTACGTGAATCCGTGCCAAACAAACAAACAAACAAACAGAATTTCTTCCTTATAAATTAGATAGATAACTAAAATAAATAAATCGTTTTAGGAAGTTTGATAAAGAAAATCATCTTAAACTCTTTTTGAAATTTGAAAGCAGATTAATTAATTGAATCATAATTTAGCGGAATTTAGCGGTGTTATTTAGCTGTTGATGCGGTGGTTAGCAGTGTTGGTGCTTGGTGTTGTTATATCGTAAGAAAAGGAAATAGAAAAAATTACTGGTAATTTCGTAACAAATAAATTTCCTAAAATATTAAATGTAAACTGAATTAAAATAATATATTGAACTAAATAAATACGATTACTTTATATGAATTAAACACAAATTTACATGTACTACAAAATAAATTGGAAGACAATTTTTAAATAATTATTGATACATCATAATAAATTTATAAAGTTCAACATAAGTTATTGTTACCAAAATCTTCTTTTTTTTTATCATTATGCCTACCATTGATGAGTTAAAGTCTCAAAGGAGTTCCGTTAAAGGTTCGATTACTAGAATAAAGACACTAATTGACAGTAAAGGCAAAACTCTAAGTGTGCAGAATTTAGAATGCAGACTTGGAATTTTGGAATCTTATTTTAGACATATTCTTTCAATACAAACTTCATATGAAAATGTATTTGAGGGTGATGATTCCGCGACAAGGGCTTCCTATGAGGAATTATACATTTCTGTCAAGGCTACAATTTTGACCTTAATTCAAGATAAAAGAATCGAACAAAACCAACCTGATCTTGATAAGATTCTGGTCATTCAGCCTTCCGCTCCAAATTTACATAAAATCAAATCACCTCGATTTAGTGGAAAATACTCGGAATATTCGAACTTTATTGGGATTTATAATAAAAAAGTTCATAACAACATTCATTATTTCAATAACGAAAAATGTAATATTTTGCTTGGCGCACTGGATGGCCTTGCTAAAAATTCTGGTAGAGAATTTCCAATTTCGGAAGATAATTATCCTAAAATTATTCAACATCTAAAAGATAGGTTTGATAATAAGACTTAATGTTTCAGGAATTAATTTCTGAGCTTTTCGAACTGCCTAAAATTAACAAAAATTCATCTCTACAATTAAGAAATTTAATCGATAATGTGAATGCTATATTCAGCTCAATTAACTCAATTGAAAATGAAGGAGATATTGCTAATGCAATGATAATTTACATAGTGATGAGTAAAGTAGATCCTGAATCACAAGCTAAATGGGAGGAGTCTCTAACCTTGTCTGAATTATTTAAGTGGAGTGATTATGCAGCTGTTCTTAGTAAACGTTGCCAGTTTTTGGAATGTCGCGAATCAAAACAGTTGCAAATACCAACTATGAACAAATACGTTCAATCAAAATCAAAATCGTCATCGTTGTCGCATTCTCGTTCGGCAAATTCTACCTCCTTAACCGCCGCGCATTCCGTATGCAATTCGTGTATATTTTGTAATGAAAAGGATCACAATATTTACAAATGTTCAAAGTTTTCTGATTTATCAGTACTAGAACGTTTTAAAAGGGTTAAAGACTTAAATCTTTGCATTAATTGTCTACAAAATGGACATTCGGTAAAAAGGTGCAGTTCTTCCAAATGCAGGGTTTCTTCGTCACCTCATCATTCGTTGCTTCATAGATATTCAAATTGAAATAGTTCATCTTTCCATCTCAATGAGAACAACAAAACTAATAAATTGACTGCTTCTTCAGATTCGCCAAGTCAATCAAACATGATTACTTCTTCAGGTTGTCAAGCGTCGTATGAGGAATCACCTCAACAAAAAAATATCATTTTAGCTACGGCTGTTGTTTATGTACAAGATTATTATGGTCAATACAAACCATTTTTGGCACTGCTTGATTCCGGCTCGCAACTCAATTTCATTAGTGAGTCTATGACACAAATATTAAAATTGAAAAAATCAAGGGTAATTAAAAGTATTTCGGGAATAGGAAACAACAAGACAAAGGGTCGTTTGTCTACAAATGCCGTAATTAAGTCATGCTATAAGGACTTTAAATTAAATTTGGAATTATTGGTTTTACCATGAATCTCGGGAAAACTGCCTGATGTTAATTTTCCTGTTGAAAGGTGGAATTTACCTAAAAATATTAAACTTGCCGACCCGGTGTTTTACAGACAGCAAAATATCAATCTACTTATTGGCACTGAATCATTTTTTGAACTTTTATGTGTAGGTCAGATAAAGCTAGGCAATGATCTTCCAACAAAAGTTCTCTTTGGGTGAACTCTGTTAGGATGGATTGTTTCCGGTAGATATGATCGTAGTAGATGAAAAGTGTAATCTCGTATCGTTTGTAGAGGATGCAAATAGTGGTATCGTTAAGCACAACCCGCCAGACTACGATCTTAATCAACTTGTACAGCAGTTTTGGAAAATGGAACATGTTGTGGATAATGTTCTTAAATTATCAAAAGAAGAGCAATACTGTGAAGATTGGTTCATTTCATCTACTTATCGATTAGGTGAAGGCCGAATTGTCACAAAACTTGGTGGGACCGACAATTCAAGATAATCTTGTTTCAATTATATTAAGATTTCGATGTCATAAATATGCCTTAAAGGCTGATATTTGTGAAATGTACCGTCAGTTTAATGTTGAGGAAAGCGATTCATATTATCAATGCATTTTATGGAAAAAAAATCCAATGAAAGATTAAAAACATTTAGATTAAAAACGCTAACATACGGAACCGCGTCTGCATCCTTTCTAGCCACTAGAGCGTTATCTTATTTAGCAGATGTAGGTCTCAGAAAATTTCTTATTGGATCGAAAATAATCAAGGAGTATATTGGCAACCCTTCTCTGATGAAATTCGATACGTTGTTGCATGTGAAAGGGAAAGAAAGGAAAGAATAACCAAACGCACGGTACTTGGCTACATAGCTCGATTATTCGATCCTATGGGTCTTATCAACCCTGTAGTTGTATAGGCTAAAATTTTTGTGCAAAATTTATGGTTATTCAAATTGGACTGGGATGAATCCCTACCTACTGAATTACACTCTTCCTGGAAAAATTTTAAATCCCAACTGCCAATTGTGAATAATATTCGACTCCACGTTTTGTTTTCGCCACAACCGTTTCTTCGTTCCAAATACATAGCTTCGCAGATGTGGCTTGCGAGCTTATGGTGGCTGTATTTATATACATTGCATTGATAATTAGGAAAATATTCACGTAAAATTGTTGTTTGCTAAATCTACAGTTGCTCCTTCTAAGGCACAAACTATTCCCAGACTTGAATTATGTGCAGCACTTTTACTCAGCAACTTGCTAAAGACGGTAAAAAAAATGTATTAAATTACGAAAAAATAATATTATGGACTGATTCGGAAATTGTCCTTGCTTGGTTAGCTTTACATTCGCTAACTTTAACTACGTTCGTTTCAAATCGTGTATTCCAAATTCAAGAACTAACCGAAGGAATAAAGTGGAGGCATATTTATAGCATTTCGAACCAGGAGAACTTATTAATTCGATTTGGTTTAATGGTCCTGAGTTCTTGAGTAAGCCTGAGGAGTTGTGGCCTTCTCCAAGGCAACCGGACCGGAAACTGTCAACCGGAAACTACCTACTTGACTATGTAGAAAAAATTAGTAGTTATAATAAAATAATTGGGGTATTTGCGCTTGTAATAAGATTTGTAAAAAATTGTAAATTAAAAAGAAGAAATATATGTCGGTTACAAAATTGTGGTAATATGGATGTTCTGTCCCCGGAAGAACGAGAGGGTTCTTGTTAACAATTGTGTCCTTATTGCAAACGAAATATTTTTATGCAGACATACAAAACTTAATTGCCTACGATACTGCCATAAAAAAAAAACAATCTTAAACCGTTAAATCCATTCTTGGAGAATTATAAACATATGAAACTCTTAAGGGTTGGTGGTCGTTTACGCCAAGCAGATCTGCCGTATTCAACGAAGTATCTTCTGTTATTACCCAAAGCTCACCATTTTGTAAAATTGCTCACAAGACATTTACAAGTTATTAACTTCATGCTGGGCCACGGGCATTATTATCAATTGTGCGTCAAAGATTCTGGATAATAAATGGAAGATCAATAATGACAAACATCGTTAGAATCGTGCTTTTCGTTTTGTCCTAGGCTGTTAAATCAAATAATGGGTGATCTTCCGCAAGATCGATTGAAAACATCGCGTCCATTCCACATAACAGGGGTTGATTTTTGCGGACCTGTAATGCTGTCGTTTGGAGCTCGCGGAAAATCTTTTTATAAATCATACATCGCTGTATTCGTATGCTTTGTAACTTTGCAAGCAGTCCATTTAGAAGTTGTAATTTCTTTGGCTTCGAACATCTTTATCGCAGCTCTGAAAAGAATTATTTCAAGACGCGGTTTATGCTACCGTCTATACTGCGATAACGCCAGAAATTTCGTTGGCGCTCGTAGAGAATTAGAAGATGCTAAACAAGAATTTTACTTTTAAGAAAATAATAATGTTATTTCTAACTGGTGTTCCCTTCAAGATATTCCTTTTCAGCATATACCAGCTCGATCCCCGCATTTTGACGGCCCAAATCCCGCGGTCAAATCTGGAAAGTATCATCTAGAACGTTCAGTGGGAGCTATAAATCTTACTTAAGAGTTGTAGATGTAAGATGTAAGAGTTGTAGATGTAGATGGGAAAGTAAGAGTTGTAGATGTAAGATGTAAAGAAAAGATAGTTCGTTGCCAAATTCAGTCGTTAGCTCCATTACCAGTTGAAGAAGTTGAATGCACCTCATCATCATCCTAGCTGCATTCAAAGGCGGCGGTATAGGCGGTATGGCGATTATACTAATGTTGTTAATGTAAAAATATTGAAGAAGCACTGATATTTAAGTTTGATATTCTTTGTTTTGCAATTACTATAAAAATTATGTTTGTTTTGCTTTAAAAATTAATTACTATAAAATTAATCCGTTAAAATTAAAATTATTCTCTTAAATAAGAACAGCTTCTTAAATAATTAGAAATGTCATTTTACCTACATATAAATTGTAAAATTTTTATTTATAAAAGATCAGATAAAATTCGTTCGTAGAAAAACAAGGTTGTTTTTTATTTCGACACAACTAAGTTTTAAATTTCTGTGGTTTTAACAATATTAAAGTAAATATTGTCCAATCCTTTTAAAAAATTTGTTGTGCTACCTGTAATGCATTTGCGTTGCTAACATTTACAACACCAGTAATTTCAATATTGTTTTCTTTTTCTTTCTATTCTTTATAATTTAGTCTACTTTCAATATTTTCAACTTTATTTCTTAACATTTTGTTTTCTCTATGCAGACTCTCCATAGAAGCAAAATATTTTTTATTCATTTCTTTTATTTCTGTAATTCTTTATAAAGAAGCTCATTTCTAAATAAAGTTTCTTGTTTTTATATGCATTTATCTGACTCATGGCGCAGTGGTGAAGTCGATAACCTTTCAATCGAAGGGTCTTGAGTTCAAACGACGGTCAGGTCATATAAGTAAACAATATGTAGTAATTTCATATCGTAATAATGTATATCGCATAATTATAAGTAGTAAAAATAATAATAATAATAATAATAATAATAATAAGGATAATAATAATAATAATAATAATAATAATAATAATAATAATAATAATAATAATAATAATAATAATAATAATAATAATAATAATAATAATAATAATAATAATAATAATAATAATAATAATAATAATAATAATAATAATAATAATAATAATAATAACAATAATAATAATAATAATAAAAATAATAATAATAATAATAATAATAATAATAATAATAATAATAATAATAATAAAAATAAGTCGTATTTCTCTCTTTGAAGTGAACACACTATACAACAGCAAATTTTTGTCATTATAAGTATAACAAAATATATAATAATTAAAATAAAATTTGATAAAAGTTCTTTTTACTGTAATACTGTAACTTACATAAGTTTTCTGCTATTTCAAGTAGATAGTTTAATTGTTACACGTGGTAATAAAAAGAAAATTTGCCAATATAATTTCATCGCCTCAAGGCGATGAAAATAATATTAGAAAAATCAGAATCCTTTTACCTTGTTGTGAATTATCACCTGATATGAATATCAAAGGGTATTTTGCTCCACTGAGTCAACTGACGGATGACAACATATTGGACCCTAAAACGGCTGTAAATCCTGAAACTCCAAAAGTGGTTGCAACAGCTAATAATGATACCTCATCAAATAAGGTACACTTGCGACCAATAACAATATGCTTACGAACCAACAGTGAAATTCGCGCGAAATTGAAAGATCTTAAATTGCGGGATTTCTACTTAAGAAATAGCAACATTGGAACAAAAATTATTTGTTTAAGTTCAAATACATACAACACAGTATTTAATGCTTTAGTAGAAGCAAATAAGAGCACTATGGATAATAAATTAAAATGGAAATTTTTCAGCCATGATATTAAATCCGAAATTCCAAATAAATTCGTTTTGCATGGTTTAGATGGTACTTCTTCATGTGACGAAATTAAGGATGAATTGATCAAGTGTGGTTTAAAATGTCTTGATGTGAAAGCATTAAATACTAAAAAAGCTAGATACAACGACCAGAAAACATTTATTGTTTATTTGGAAAGGAATTCAATTAAATTAACTGAGCTAAAAAAAAAGCAATGGCAATAAACCATACAATTGTAAAATTGGAATTTTATAAAATTTCAAGTTGTGGTAGTATCAGATGTTTTAAATGCCAAACATTTGGACATGGTGAAATAAATGTCACTTATTAGAAAAATGTGGAATTTGTGCAGAAAACCACATAACTACAAACTGCAATCAAATAAATAAGCCCATAGCTGAACAAAATTTAAAATGTGCAAATTGTGGCTTACCACACAAAGCCAGTTCATCGGAGTGTGCAGCGAGACAAAACTTCATCCATATTCAAATAGAATTAAAGAGAAGCATAATAAAAGAAACAGCTATTTACCAAAACATCAAAAAGAAACTCTCACTCCTACTTACAACACTCAACAAGCTTCCGTAATTAGTAATCCAAATCAAACATATGCAAGTATTTTAAAACAAAATAACTTAAACACTAACACTACTAATACTGTTGAAGATCTTACAAATATCAATACTAATAATAATTTATTTTCATGTCAACAAATGGCAACCATATTTAATGAATTACTAATTAATTTAATTAATTGTAAAAATAAAATTGAACAAATAAATGTTTGTGCTCAAATTATTTTTTAGTATATATGTGTAGGCTAATGAATTCTATTAATACTAATAATTTTAATAATTTTAATAATTTTAATATTCTTTTTTGGAATGCACAAAGTATTTGCAGAAAATACAAACAGATTGAATTTTTAGATGTATTAAAAAATGAAAGCATACTTATTGCAGCTATTACAGAGACCTGGCTAAATAATGATAATATTTTTAGTAGTAATGACAACAGTATTTACAGAAACGACAGAATTTCAGAAAAAGGTGGTGGAGTTGCTTTACTGGTGAATAAAATTATTACTCATTCTACTTTACCCTTGTTAAGCACTAAAGTGTTCGAAGCAATTGGTATTAGTGTAAACACAGACAATGGTGAGTTAAAAATTTATGTAGTGTATTTTAGAGGTGGAAACTTAACAAAAACCAATGCTGGGTATTTTAAACATGATTTAGAAATTTTTAATAAAATAACAAACAGCTGCTGAAGTTTCTATTCCAAAAATCAATGTACGTTCGGGAAAAAAAAGACATAATAGTGAAATTCCATCTGAAATTAAAACATTAATTTCTCGCAGAAACTACCACAGACGCATTTGGCAAAGGACCCGCTTACAAATTGAAAAAGCAAGAGTAACAAATCTAAACTGTATCATAAGAGAAAAATTAGTTTCTTTACAAAATGAACAATTTTCAAACACAATTGGCAGTCTTACGAAAAATAGTAAACCTTTTTGGAATATTACTAAAGCACTAAAAAATAAAAACTTAAACTCAAAAATAATAACTTTTTAGCTTCTTCGCATCTAGAAAAAGCAAATCTATTAGCAACTTTTTTCTCAAACCAGCATAAACTAACTCTAAATTATAGTGATAATAACACAGAGCAGAAAGTATCTAATTCTATTAATGAATTAGAAAATAGTAGTAATATTTCTTTTAATCCGATCACATTAAACGAAGCAGGAGCTCTCTCCAGGAGCTGATGAAATAAAAAATATTTTACTTAAAAATTTAGATAGAAAACCTCTAATATATATTTTAAAAATTTTCAATGCCTGTCTAAAAATTGGATATTTTCCAGAAGCCTGGAAGACTGCTTCCGTTATTCCTATACCCAAACCTAATAAAAACAGGGCTGACCCATCTAGCTATAGACCAATTAGTCTTCTTAGTGCTCTAAGTAAAATTTTTGAGAAATGTATAAAAACCAGAATTATTAATTTTACTGATTCTAAAAATTTAATACCTGTAGAACAATTTGGATTTCGTGCCTCACACTCCACTTCGCACCAGGTATTACGAATTGATAATATGGTCAGGAAAAACTTTAACTCCAAAAAATCGACTGGAATGATCACTCTGGATGTAGAAAAAGCTTTTGATTTCATGTGGCAAGAAGGTCTAGTGTATAAAATGAAAAAGTTTAACTTTCCAATTTATTTAATAAAAATTATTTAGAGTTTTTTATCTAGTAGACAATTTTTTGTTCGCATTGGGTCTGTTAAAAGCGATAATTTCGATATTGTTGCTGGCACTCCCCAAGGGTCTGTACTTTCACCAATTCTTTATAATATTTTTATTTCTGATTTTCCAAAGCCTAAAAATTGCAACATCAGCTTATACGCTGACGATACAGCCATTTTGTCGTCATCTAAAAATCCAACTACAATTATCAAAAACCTAGAGGAAGCATATTTAGACGTACAAAACTATTACGATAAATGGAAAATTAAAACTAATTCTCACAAAACGCAAGCAATTTTCTTCACAAGGAACAGGAAGTCATTATCATTACCTCAACTGAATTTAATTATAAATAGTCAGGACATTGGCTGGGAAAATTGCATTAAATATCTTGGCGTTTTTATGGATAAAAAACTTGTATATAAAGATCATATTGATAAAACAATCATCAAATGTAACAATATTAATAAACTACTTTTACCATTAATACACAGAAAATCCAAATTAAATATCGCTAACAAAATTATTATATTTAAACAAATTTTTCGAAGCGTAATGCTTTGCGGCTGTGTAGTATGGGGTAAATGCGCAAATAGTCACATAAAGCGACTCCAAACCAAACAAAATCAAATTCTTAAAATGTTAAACAATTTACCCTTTTATTTTTCAACCAAGACACTTCATGATCTGTCACGAGTTCAATATTTATATGATTTAATTAAAATTTACACCAAAAATTTCAGTATTCAATGTAAAAATTCAAATAACGTTCTTATAAAAGAACTAGTTAGTAATGTCAGCTCATAGCATGTATGCTTTCAGTTAGTTTATTTTAGTCTAAGCATAGTTGTAATTTAAAGCATAGTTGTAAAAATAAAAAAAAAAAAAACACAATATGTTTATAATGTTTATCAAAATTTAAATTAGAAGGTTTTGATTTTGCCATTTTCCTTTTGCTAGATATAAGTTAAATAATTATAAGATTAAATGATTAGTTTCACAACTTAAAGTATAAAAGGTTCTATAGCTTATAAAGGATTTCCTGCATCACTATATAGTAAGTTTAAATGTAAAATGATATTATGAATTCGAGGCAAATAAAAATAAAAAAAAAAAAAATAAAAAAAATAATAAAAATAATCTAATATATAAAGCAGAAATTCTGTTTGTTTGTTTGTGTCCTTTTCACGTAAAAACCATCAGTCCGATTGCAACCAAATTTTGCAGGAACATTTCTACGACCCCGGAAAGTGTTATAGGCTATATAGTGTTTTGGTTCATTAACCCATTGCGGCCCGAGAGCCATTTAAAGCTTTTTCGTTTTTTCGTTGTCCTGCCTAAACGGTTTGATCGATTGAGTTGAAAATTTGTACAAATGTTTTTCTTAGCTTTAGACGGGTGCCGAAGAAAATTTATATAAAATCCGGATAACACACATTCGACCCGGTGATCTTCCAAAAAAATTTTTGTTTCCGATTTATGTCCAATTTTGTATGATGGTTTTATGTTCCGAAAAAAAGCCTGTGACAAATTTTTATGAAGTTCCGTTAACCCGGGGCAGGAGAGCCGAACGAAGTTCATTAAATTTTTCTGTTGTCCTGCTTAAACAGTTTGACCAATTGAGTTGAAAATTTACAATAGTGCAGCTATTTACTACAGGAGCTCACTGAGTTGATTTGGTTGCGATCCATTAACCCGTTTCGGCACCAGGGGTCAGTGAAGTTTTGTAATTTACATAGTTGTCGCACTTAAACTGTTTGACAAATTGAGTTAAAAATTTATCAAAGTGTAGCTCTTTACCACAGGAGCTCACTGAGTTGATTTGGTTACGATCCATTAACCCATTTCAGCACCAGGACTCAATGAAGTTTTTCAATTTCTTTGTTGTCCCGCATAAACTGTTTTGCCAATTGAATTGAAAATTAACAAAAGTGTAGCTCTTTACCACAGGAGCTCACTGAGTTGATTTGGTTACGATCCATTAACCCATTTTGGCACTAGGACTCAATAAAGTTTTTTAATTTCTTTGTTGTCGCGCTTAAACGGTTTTAGCAATTGAGTTGAAAATTTACAAAAGTGTAGCTCTTCACTCCAGAACATCACTCAGTTGATTTGGTTACGATCCCTTAAGCTATTTTGGCACCAGGGCCCAATGAAATTTTTTAATTTCTTTGCTATCGCACTTAAACGGTTTTACCAATTAAGTTGAAAATTTATAAAAGTGTAGCTCAAACCACAGGAGCTCACTGAGGCGATTTGGTTACGATTCAGTAACCCGTTTCGGCACCAGGGCTTATTGAAATGTTTTAATTTCTATGTTGTCGCACTTAAACGGTTTCACCAATTGAGTTGCAAATTTACAATAGTGTAGGTCTTTATAACAAAAGCTTTCTGAGTTGATTTGGTTACGATACATTAACCAATCAGACTTCAGCCCATGAACTGTCTCATTTTTTGTTGTTCTACTTAAACGATTTGACCAATTGAAAATTTGCACAAGTATTGCACTTTGTCACACAAACTCATTCAATAAATTTTGTCGTGATACGTTTTTACGATACATTACGATAACACATTTCGCCACGATAGACCGTCAAAAATTTTTTTTGTGTCTAATTTGGCAGGATGAATTTATGGTTCTAAATAAAGCCTGTGACAAAATGTTTGTTAACATTTGTTAACCCATTTCCGGACGAGCACCTATTAAAAGTATTCTGCCTAATTTTTTGTATTATTATTATTATTAAAAAGATATTTCCAACACTCTTTACTTTTATGTATGCTGTTTCTAATATTCCATAAAAACCTTTCAATGCAAATTTCTAATATAGAACAGTAATTAAAGTAACCTTATTAAGTATCTTATGAATACTGTCTTAACAACATAACATTTTCGGACTTTGTTAAAAAACAGAAACAATCTCCTACATACAATAATTATCACATAATCATTCAGAAATGTATTACTTACCTGTGGTCTACCTATATAAGATACATGTGTACAACATATTTCCCATAAAATATCATTGAAATATATACATATAGTATGTAGAATGTGCATATATTTAAAAATACTATAAACATAATCAATTAAATTACAAAACATATTCACAGTATTTAATCAAAAATGAGTACATACATATTTAAAGAACTGAAAACCTTACATTCTTATCCATACACAATTTTTACACATATTTTCAGCTAATTAATTTGAAAATATAATTAGAAAAAGTAAACGTAAA
Source organism: Poecilobothrus nobilitatus (assembly GCA_947095535.1). NCBI lineage: Eukaryota > Metazoa > Arthropoda > Insecta > Diptera > Dolichopodidae > Poecilobothrus > Poecilobothrus nobilitatus. The sequence goes on along the minus strand of OX352772.1, from coordinate 168,221,519 downwards.
AAAATTCTGGTTGATTTATAAAGGTAAAACACAATCATGTAGTTTTTATATTACAAAAAATATGTTAAACAGAACCTGAGATGTATGCATTTAAAAAGAAGTTTCGGTGAAGAGCTTTCGGTGTTGTAGAATCTCTAACGGTGAAGGTACATAAGGAAATTGTTCTACAACATTAGGTACTCTCTTAAGAGACCTATGCAAAGTTAATATTTTATTGCTCTTTATTAAACAGTATATAAGTTTTGTAAACAGACGGATTGACAGAGCGAAACTAATAGCAAGGTTTTCAAAATGTGCTTAAAAGGATAATTCGCAAAAACATGAAGTGACATTACTTTTGAAAAAATGTATTACATTATGGTCTTTTATAATTGAATTGCAATTTTATGTTTCGGTATTAATGAATATATTGTGAAAACACACTTCGCCGTAATTGTGTACTCAATAGATTATTGATTCCTTTAAAGATTTTTTCTAGACAAATTGTTTTTAATTTTTCGCTCTGTTTATTCAATTTTACTAAATCTGATAAGAAATAGAATATTAATTACCAGCATCTGAAAATGCATATTAATACGTGGACTATATTAACTAAATCATATTAACTCAAAAGCAAAAGTTAATAAAGTCGATAAAATACTCCGCGCAATGCCGAGTACTCTGCTAGTAATAATAATAATAATAATAATAATAATAATAATAATAATAATAATAATAATAATAATAATAATAGTAATAATAATAATAATAATAATAATAATAATAATAATAATAATAATAATAATAATAATAATAATAATAATAATAATAAAAATAATAATAATAATAATAATAATAATAATAATAATAATAATAATAATAATAATAATAATAATAATAATAATAATAGTAATAATAATAATAATAATAATAATAATAATAATAATAGTAATAATAATAATAATAATAATAATAATAATAATAATAATAATAATAAAAATAATAATAGTAATAATAATAATAATAATAATAATAATAATAATAATAATAATAATAATAATAATAATAATAATAATAATAATAATAATAATAATAATAATAATAATAATAATAATAATAATAATAATAATAATAATAATAATAATAATAATAATAATAATAATAATAATAATAATAATAATAATAATAATAATAATAATAATAATAATAATAATAATAATAATAATAATAATAATAATAATAATAATAATAATAATAATAATAATAATAATAATAATAATAATAATAATAATAATAAGAATAATAATAATAATAATAATAATAATAATAATAATAATAAGAATAATAATAATAATAATAATAATAATAATAATAATAATAATAATAATAATAATAATAATAATAATAATAATAATAATAATAATAATAATAATAATAATAATAATAATAATAATAATAATAATAATAGTAATAATAATAATAATAATAATAATAATAATAATAATAATAATAATAATAATAATAATAATAATAATAATAATAATAATAATAATAAAAATAATAATAAAAGTAATAATAATAATAATAATAATAATAGTAATAATAATAATAATATTAATAATAATAATAATAATAATAATAATAATAATAATAATAATAACAATAATAATAATAATTATAACAATTTTTTTTTTTTTTCGAGTATGGAAATGCGTTTTCGTACAAAGTGCCGGACTTCCACCTGGGTTCAGGTGGATTACCGGCTAAAACCCCCCCTAACAGCAAGGACACCAGACGTTTACCGTTTTCACGTTGCTTCAGGCTGGGCCTTATCAGATAGGCACAGGGTTCACACTCGTCGCTGCGGATCTACCGTCTTAGCTTCTTGGTTTTTGGTGCGAAGCGTATTTTGCACGAAATCCGCCAGAAGAAGCCAGTTTTCTTGTGTTTCAAGCATATACTCTACTATATTGTCTGGTGACAACGGTCCGAGTATCTGTTCAACTACAACTCTGCCATCCGTCCACCGATCGCAGTGGAAGATCACGTCTTTTGCATCATCATGTGCCTCTCCCACAATGGAAACATTCAGGTGTCTCGACCCGTTCTATCCTGTGTAGGTATGACCGAAAGCATCCGTGTCCGTTTAGAAACTGCGTGAGGTAGTAGTTTACCTCACGCAGTTTACCCACTTCTTTATCTGCAGCAGAATCCGAGCGGTCCATCGTCCCTTAGATTCAACATCCCAGAGTTCTTGCCATTTGTTCATGGTGCGGCTTCTCTCTGCCGTGGCCAATCGCTCTCGTTCGATACCTGTCCTTCTCCTGTAGATATATTTCCTTTCCAACGCCAGGAATATGACAGATATAACTCAAGCTATTACGAGCACCGCACCTTAAGAGACTGCGCGGTAGCAACAGGCGAACCGAAAAGCAGCGCTTCGCTGGACAGAAGCTACCCCTTTTCTGTACCACACAAATCGCATTCGATCGTCCAAGACCTGCGCACCATACAACAGCGCCGACTGCACGGTATTCATTAGGAGTCGTTGCTTACTTGAGGTAGGCCCATGAGGATAAGCCATTATTCTGCTCAAATTCGCGATCATGACCTTCGATTTGTCAGCCATTCTCCGCAAGTCCTGCCCGAAGGTGAGTTTTTGGTCGATCATCACCCCCAGGTATTTGGCAGCATGTGTTATATACTACTAAAAAAAATTATTACGTTATGGTCATTTATAATTGAAATGCAATTTTATGTTTAGGTATTAACGTATATATTGTAAAAACTCACTTCGCCGTAATTGTGTACTCAATAGATTATTGATTCCTTTAAAGATTTTTTGTAGACAAATTATCTCTAAATCTTTGCTCTGTTTATTCAATTTAACTAAATGTAATCAAAAATAGAATATTAACTACCAGTATCTGAAAATATTATTAATATACGTCAACTATTAATTAATATTAATTAAATTATATTAACTAAAAGCAAAAGTTAATAATTTTTATTTCATAAAACCGATCAAATACTCCGGGCAACGCCGGGTACTCTGCTAGTAATAAATAAGGAAGAAATTCTGTTTGTTGTATTCGCAGTTTCTCTTGTTCCATCAGTTTAATTTATAATATTATATCCTGAACTTGTCAACATGTCTATTCACTTTGTTGTGGTATTAGTATTTTCAAAAAGGTTTATATTTATATCTGCAAAAATTCTTAGATTTGTTATCTGGTCTATTTGTCTTTCCATTTATTCTATAAATAGGTTGTTGTTAATATACAGCGCTTTATGGAGTGTACCTATTTTAAGCTTAGGTGTTGTTTTAATTAACTCTATGATGGTTAGATTGTGTAATTTCTCTTGAACAATTATGTTAAAATTAAGTTGTTTTTTATACATATATCTAGCAGTACCACCACCTCAGTTTTGGTTTATACAGTTAAAAATAACTTTATAATTTGGTAAATTAAAGCAAGTCTTTCCATTATCGTAAATCCAAACATAATTTAATATCACTATATCAATATTATTAATTTCCTGTATATTCCTGTATAAATTTTCCTGTATAAATTTTTTTTTTCTGATACTACATATGTTTACGTATAAATTTTTTAATTCACTTATATTTTGTTCTTTTGTGTGTTCCATAATTTTGCCATCAAATAGTTTTGCCACGAACCTCTTATTTTCTGAAGATGCTCTCTGTGTTTGTTGTATATATGGCTTCTGTATGTTGTTAGGTCTTTTGTTAAGTTTTTGGCTGTTATTCCTATATTTTCATGATATTTATCATATAATGTACGTAAGTCATCATATGTTTAAAATAAAACACTATTTAAATATTAAGATTAATTTTTCTAAATAATTTTATAAAAAAAAACAAAACATCGTTTTTAATTTGATTTCGCATAAAATTTATGATTATATTTTTTCAAAAAAACTTATTATAATGTTCTATAACTCAAAAAAAGAATTCAATTATTACAACAGTTCAAAAAAAATTCAATATTAATTATTTTGTAAAATGTCTATACATTAAAAGAGTAATTTAATTTAAGAATATAGTTTAATGTAGAAATTTAAATTCTAAAGCTAACAATTAGGCGGTAAGGTTGCGATTACAATTTAAAAGTTAAAATATAGCATAATAACATTTATTCTAACTGGCAAAAATACTATAACACTATAATCATGTAGTTCCTTATGTAATATAGTTCATTGAATTTAGCAGTAACAAATTACATTTTATTATATAGTAAATGAAAGATATTCGATTTTACATAAGGGACATATGATCTTAGTACATAAGAAATCTATCCAAAAGCGATGATTAGAAATTAGTTAAATTCATATATCATCCTATGACGATGACATCTTGTGACGAATAGAATTAAGAATAAAATTAATTAACTATTATACTATAATGTTACAATATAAAGTAATAATAATAATTACCTTTATTAAAAAGAGAAAGGAAGTTTTGTTAATTATTATTCAAATTATTATATAATTGTGAAATTACAATAAGAATTCCCTTTAGAAAAAGCGGGAAAGAAAATTTCGGTAATTATTATTGATAATCATAAATAAACATTAAATGCAGCAGTAAGCAGATACTTAATAAACTAATTTAAAAGTTTTTAAAAATCATAATTATACAAAAAAAAAATATAAATATGTATAAATGAATATAAATATTAAGAATGCCACACTGGACACACTGGATATATGCTGGTCAAGTTGTTGAATGCTGAACAGGCTCAATTAGATAAGTATTTGTGTTATAAAAATAAAAATGAAATGCTTTGTGGTTATTTTTCAGGTTGCTGTGTTAGGGTTTGAGTTTGAATGTAATCACCAGGTATGTAATTAATATATTGAAACACCAGTGATGATAGCTTCAATAATATTTTTCTTTTAGGTTGCTGATTCCGGATGGAACATCATAATTTGTCGGAAGTCCTTCTTGATTGATAAATACTATAAAGTTAGTTTTTGTCATACCATAACAACATATAACATCCTGATCATGATGGAAAAACGACAAAAATAACCTCACGTTATTATATATTCTATGATCACGTAATCTTGATAATACATATATGCTATCCCCATTTTCCATTGGATCAATGTAGTTTGGTTATCTTGAAAGTTGTTGCAGTTTCTTCCCTCCAAATTACTGGCTTGTTGATTCAATGTTTCTGCTTTGTTCCAGTTGAGATACATAGAATTAGTGTTTATTTGCTTATTATGACTACTAAAGTTACTTATACTATTATCGCAAGTTGAGTTAGTTTCCTCCAAATAATTGTCTTGTTGATTGACTGTTTCTCCTTTGTTCCAGTTGAGACACTTAGAACTCGTGATTTTTATAGAATGAAGAGTTTCTTTTTGACCATAATTTAGGAATATAACTAAATATATTATTTGAATTTTTGTCTATTTTTGATTTGTAAGGTTTTATACTACTATCATCTTTACTTTTACAATCAATATTTTCTTTTAATTTAGAGCCAGTGTTTATTTATTTATTTATTATTAGTTTACAGGGGCATGCAATGTCCTTGCAAAATGATGGACCCTTTCCTCTCGGATGTGGGCCTGCATAAGAGCCAGTGTTAATCGTATTATCGTATCGTTAATTATATAATGTTTTAGTTTATAATTATTTTTATTTGTATTTGCTTTATGGTTTTGTATACAGTTTTCATGATTTATTTGTTATTTAATTGCTAATATCCAATGGCTTTTTTTTTTATACCAAATTTATATTGATATGCTGGACATAATTTACTAAGTGTTTTATGATTAATATTCATATTTAATTTTAGTTTCTGGTTGTATTTTATACAATTTATGCATTTATTTATTTCCTCTTTGTTACATTCGTTAGTTTTATGTTCTTGGTGACATTTTAGACATGTTTCCGTGCTCTTGCAATCCACCGATTTATGGTTGAACCCCCTTTACATTTGTAGCACCTTCGTATATTTATATCATCAAACACCTTGCATCTTTCCCATCCCATATTTGCAAGTATTTTTGGCAAAATCTACTTCAATTACGCGTTGTATATACTACTTTATTGTATTTGATCAGCTCATATGTTTTTACTACTTTAATATCACACATTTCCGTAAACGACTTCTGCTTTTTTAGTTTCTCTATTATTTCCGCATTACTAAATTTATTATTCATATGAACTAATTAATTTTGTGGTTTAATGACAGTTGGCACTTTTATTTCGTAACTGTTTGTAATTTTTTTCGTTTGTTTTTTGGCTTAACAATTAAAGGCAATTCTTTTTTCATTTCCATTCCAATATTTTTCGTATTTTTACCATATCAGCATATGATACAATTTGACCCACATTAATGTTATTATTGTTAATCACATTATTAATTTTTTTATTACATTAATAAACGATTCATTCACCTTATCGCTTCTGAAGACTTCAGTAATTTTTTCCATCTTACGTAGCTCCGTTTATTGTTCACTTTTAATTTCTTCCAACCTTCTCGTAAAACCCGACTTTATAGCTCTCAGTAAATTCATGACTTTATTTTCGTTTCTTTTAATAGCAGCTTCAAATTCGCTTTTATACTCCTTTAAAAGTTCATTATTTTTTGTCACAGATGAATCTCACATTGTTTTTTGCATACACATTTATTAATCGTCGATTGATCCAATCATGAACATTTCCAAGCTTTATGAAAAACTTTTTTACACACTCCCGAACATTGAATTCCCGTTTCATCTTTTATTTTAGCTTTGTATTTATTGCAAGACACCATTCCAAAAAGGTTTTTTTTTTTTTTTTGTTTTATATGTTTTGCAACATACAAAATATTTAGCACTAAGAATACTTTTTTATTTAATTTGTTTTTTATGTTGTATACATTATGATACATTATAAAAGGTTTTTTTTATTATTTTCTTTTCAGATTTATTTTAAACTTGTGTTGTATTGTTTTAAAGTAATTTTATTGTGATTAAAAACAAGTCTGTACTAATGAACAATTTGATTAAAATATTGGCAAATAGCTGCATCAGAAGACACAAATGCGAAAATGAAACAACAATTTTAATAAAAAAAAACATTTTATTACTTTATACATATTTATTACTTTATACATATTACTTTATACATATTTATTACTTTATACATATTTATTTTGCCTTTTTGTTTTCTTGATGGAATATGTATATATAATAATGTAGGTAAGTAGGATACACTTTAGAGTTGGATACAATATCAAGTTGTGCTTTCATAATTTATTTAGGGGGACTTTGGAGGTGGCACTCCACATAATTTGAGAAGCTTTGCTGTTGAAATATGTATGTAAAAATATAATTAAGAAGCACTTTAGAGTTAGCTACAAAATGAGACTTATGCGCTTTTTCCCGAATATTTATATATATATATATATATACAAAAATCTAAATTACACAGCCGTGGCGTGTCTGTAAATGTCATAAGAGGGAATAACTCTTACGACGTGTGTGGTATGCAAACCCACACTCCCTCGATGTTTACAGCGTATTTTATACGCTCTCACCCACTAGGCCACCGAGGAACCTCCAACTTACATTTTTACATACATATTCCAAACAAGAAAACAAAAAGGCAAAATAAATGTATGAGAAATAAATTATGAAAATGTTTTTTTTTTTATTAAAGCTGTTGTATCAGTTCCGCATTTGTGTCCTCTGGTGGAGCTATTTGCCAATATATATGATACTTATTATATACTGTTGAAAAGGGTGTGAAGTATAATAATAAATATAGGGTGGTGTTGAAAATTTCGAAAATATCACATGTATAGTGATTTTTTTTGAAAGTTAGAATTTTTTTTTTTTTTTAATTCCCACTTTGAACTGCAATATCTCAGAAACGGTAGAACCGATTAAGATGAAACAAGATGTATATTAACGACAGTAATATGTTCGACAATATTGTAGAAAATGGTTATCTGTCTAATTTCTGTCTAATATTATTTTATAGCTTAAGCTCGTACAGAGTTTGTAAATAAAGTTAAAAGGTAAAAAGTAATAAAATTACAAACAAAAGTAAAGATTAATTCAAAACATCAGTGCAAATAACAATCTTTTTTAAAAGCAATAAGAAAAATATTAAAATATAATTCACGAAAAATAAAAATAATATGTTTGTAATATTGTGTTGTGTTAATATAATGCTAAAGTACCGAGTTTATTATAATTCACATTGTTTTATACCCTTATATTTAAATTTAATTTTTTTTCTTTTCTTTAATTTTTATTATGTTTTTTCATGTTTTATTATATTAAAATTTCATTTTTTTTTTTTTTTTGATTTATTTATATTTATATTTTGATTTGTAGTCTTATTTATTATTTTATTAATTCTAAGAAATATGTTTTCATTTTTTTTTTAATCAATGATGTGTCACATGTTTTTATGTCATTTGGTAATTTATTGAATGTATTGATGGACGTGTAGTAGATTCCGTCAAGCCCTTTGAATTTAGTTTTTCTATTTATATTGCGAATTAGACTGGCTGTGCGGGTGTTTTAACAATGTAATTCTTTATTATGTGTCATTGTTGTATTTGAAATAATTATTTTATTTTGCATATTATATATTTGTAATACTTGGGTCATTTTTGTGTGAAGTTCTATAGGTAATATTTTTAGTTGTTGATGTATCTCCGTAGTAGATGATCTTTTTTCAAAACCAAAGAGGTTTTTAATTGCTCTATTTTGGAGTCTTTGAATTGTATTTAAATTTTTTAAATATGTATTTCCCCACACTACGATACCGTATGTAACAGTTGAGTGAAAGAGAGAGTAGTGTATAGATATTTTCATTTCTGGCGGAGTCCTATTTTGAATATGTTTTAATATTCCAGCAATTCTTCTACCTTTTGCTGTTAGTTCAGTAGATTGTAGGTTCCAGTTTAATTCTGAGTCTAGAGTTACTCCCAGATATCTATAATTTTCTGTTTCTTCAATTTTTGTGCCTCCAAACATTATATTAAAATGTACCTTTAAATAATTTTTTATAACCATGTATTTAGTTTTCCCTATATTTGGAGTTAACTTCCATTCACTCATCCATTTGTTAATTAATTGAATATCTCTATTTATTGCTATTTCGAATTCTGTGTATGTATTTTCTATAAATATCATCGCTAAGTCATCTTCGTATAGAAAAGCTTTGCCAAGATGTTTTAATTTCGAAAAACTACTTATATAGTTTTTACTTTATGAAAATAAAGTTGGCCCTAAGGAGTTATCTATAACTCCATATTCTATTTCTGCTATTTGGCTTTTAAACTGGTCACACTCAGCGTATTGTTTTCTTCCACTTAGATAGCTTTTGAACCACATATATACTCTTCCAACAATTCCATATTCAGATAAAATGCGTAATAAAATGTTCCTTTCCACCGTATCAAAGACTTTGGTGAGATCGAAAAATACTATAGACACTTTTTTCTTGTTGTTTATTCCTTTTTGAATACATGTAATCAGATCAAATAAAGCCGAATTTGTATTGGAACCTTTTCTGAACCCATATTGTCGTTTATCAGTTAAATTATTGCCTTCTATATATTGAGTTAGCTGGGTGTTTACATATGTCTCTATGATTTTACTGAATATGGACGCTACTGATATCGGCCTGTAGTTACTAATGTTATTTTTATCTCCACTACCTTTATATATGGGAATGACCTTGTTTATTTTTAACACCTCTGGGAAGACACTTTCTTTCAATGATTCGTTATTTAAATCGGTTATAATTGGTGCTAATTCATCATGGCATGTTTTGATTACTTTTGTTTGGATACCGTCATGTCCAGTCGCACCCATGTTTGGTAATTTATTTATTAATTTTTTTGTTTCATAGATATTAATCATTTTGAAACTAAATCTGTATGAGCTTCTATTATTTGGAACATATATAGTATCAAAATTGTGTGCCAAGTTACGGCCAATTTTAGCATAATACTCATTAAAATTATCTATTTTTATTAGTTTATCTTTGTTTGATAGTTCTCGATCCGAAAAGAAATCATTTTGGTTGATGGTTTTGTTATTTATTAAATGTTTTATATAGTTCCAAGTTTTTTTCGGATTTCCTTCTGCTTTTTTAAATGCTTGTTTATCATAATTCGCTCTTTTTATTTTTTTTAATAAGGTATATTTATTTAGCCAGTATTTATATTTATTTCTAATATATTCATTATTATAATTTTTTACCAGTTTTCTGTGCCAATATTGTTTTATACTGTTAAGTTTTAAACATTCTGAATCAAACCAATTTGGTAGGCTTTTATTACTATTTGACTCTATTTTTTGATATGTGGCAACTTTTATTTTGTCTTGTAATTTTATTATCACTTGTGAACATTTTATGTATTTATTATTGCATTTTATGTGAACATTACTTGTATTTATTATTGGATTATTTATCAGGCTGTTGTTTTATTTTGTTGACATTAATGCAATTTATTTTAGTCATGTTTTTTTTCAAGTTGTGGTGTAATAGAATAGTTATTTAATTCTATTATTAAAACCTGATGATCCGAAATATCTGAATTTAGTGTAGTTACATTCATGTTGACGTTTGAATTATTTGTGATTATATGGTCTATGCAGGTACCGGATTCTGGTCTGGTCACTGAGTTATCACAGAAGAGATAGCCATTACTTTAAAAAATTGATTTGCATACTTCAACATTTGGATTAAGTTCATCAATAATATTGTAATTCAAGTCACCTATAATATACGTATGATTTCTAGTAAGTGTGATGAGATTTCTTTCCAATATATCACTAAATTTGTAGATTAATTCTCTTTCTTTTTCCGGTGATCTATATATTGCTGAGGTGTTGATGTTTTTTTTATTAAATTGAAGTAGAATGTTTATTATGCTATTATATTCATCACAATAGTTTTCTGGTATTTTATAATTTAAAGATTTGTGAATAAATATACCAACACCTCCACCTTTGCGTGTTTTCCTGCATGAAAGAGAATTTGTGTAATTTTCAATATTTACGAAAACAGTTTCTGATTCTTCAAGCCATGTTTCGGTAATTAACACTAAGTGTATTTCAGTTTTTAATCCATCCAATAATAGTGACATATCTTCAATTTTATTTTTTAAACTTCTAGCATTAAGATAAAGAATTTTGAGTGAGTTAGCACCTTGAAATTTAATTTGCGAAACGTAGTCACAGGTATTATTTACATGGGTTTTGATTGGTAAAATAAAATTTTCATTAATTGACATTCAACTGAATAACCTTACTCCTTACTGAATAACCTTACTCCTTTTTAAATATCTAGCTTTTTTGAATAGCAAGCTAAAATAAAATGTAAAATGCACTGTATATTTCTCGTTTTTTTATTTAAATGTTTTTGCAAAAAGCAAACAAATTATTGCTTTATTACTTGACATTTTGACATTTTATAGTTTATTGTCTTACGCAAAAATATAACGGTTTAATTAAAATAGTAGCAAATGTTAAGAACATTTTGTAATGCATTTTTTGGCCACTAGATGGCGGCATCGGTACTAATAGCATATATATTCAGAAAATTGGAGATTATTTGCTGAAGTTTGAATCACAATTAATATTACGATTTACATAGGTAATATGTATGAATAATATTACAAATTTAATAATATTGCACTTTTTCATTCAAATCAAATATTTTTTTTCTTAAATATTTGTTTGCTGAAAACAGAAATGTTTGAAAAAAACAGTTTAATAAGAGGTCTATTTAAGATAAACCTATATAAGATGTCGAATTAATTGAAATATGTGGCAAAGTTCAAAGCATACTAGAAAATATTTCGCCAGTCCTTAAATTTTATTTATAATAAAATTTCAAACTTGTTTTAATTTAAATTCAAATTTAAGCCTTGACTCTTCATCAAACATTTCAGTACAATAAAACTGACAATAGCAAATACACAACTCTGAAGTCTTGGAAGATTTAATTTGCGCTCTATAAGTCTCATACCCTTTGCCAGAATGTTGCAAATTCTTTCTTTTATTTTGCATTCATTTTGATTCAGTTCTATTACGTTTTCTAGTTAAGGCTTGGCCTTCTTCTATGCTGGTATTATTATAATATTGTTCACATTTTTGAAAATTGTTCTCTACATCTGTTCCTATATCTCTGGGACAGAATCTGTTTCACTCGATGTAGATTTCCTGCTTGTTTCATAAACATCATCTGAACATTTAGAAAAATCATTTAACGATATTTGATCTTCTAACAATAAATTATTCATTATATCTTCCTCATTGAGCTTTCTCTTTCCTATTAATGAAGGAAATCAGCTTACAAACATACTAGCTGTGTTCTTTTGCTTCTGGTCAAGGTCAAGATTTTATAAAATTCAAAAGAACGTTTCGGGTTAATGATCTGGATAAATTTTTTAAGATGGCAAACCCTATACGTATAAAAAATATCGTTCTGGTTTCTAACATTTCAGTTCCAATTTGAAAATAAATAATAAATATATATAAGTAATTTACACAAATTTGAGTTTTGTAGTTTTTAATAAAATTTGTTTTTAAAAACGTTTGTTTTTGTTTTTCTTTATTTACTTTTTGAATTTTTGAATGTCATTTATTCGATCTGAAAGCTATATCTAGTAACTGCCAACATTTAAAAAAAAAAAAAATATGAAAGCCCCACTTGTAATGAATGGCATTTCTAAAATTTTTAAATCTAGATAAAACCCAGATAATTATGTCGGTTTTGAATTGTCATTTTATTTTCACATTAAATGACTGATCTAGACCTTGAACCGAAGCAAAAGAACAGAGCTATGCTATATTTTAAAGTTTAAACTTTTTTTTTTCAATAACTTTTAAAAATATTTTTTTTAATATCATATTTCAATTAAGGTCACTTTACATTTGTTCCAAATTTTAACTGCAATTGCTAAACTGACCTATTTAATAAAATAATTTTAAATTTATTTTGCTTTGATAAATTTCATTTTAATATACAAAATAAGGTTACGTAAGTTAAGGCCATTCGACATAAGGCCATAATGGCTTTATGTCTCATTATAACGCCGATTTGTTCGCGTTATATCTCTTTTCAGTGAGCTCCATATCGTTTTATAAAAATGTGAGACATAAAGCCATATAATTTTATTTTATTTTAATTTGTTTTCTTCATTAATTTAAAATAATCAAATAGCAATTCAATAATTTAATAATAGCAATGCAATAAATTGTCTTCAACAAATTTACAATTTAATAAATGATGCCAAATGATTAACCAAGAAAATATTTATTTATGGTGGCCCCTTATGGTGATATATTTAAGCAAACTCTTATAGTACACATTTATCATGCAGAATATTATGTAATTATATAAATCTTTAAAAACTTAATATAATGTATATACACAGAGTACAGACAATATTATATATAATATTTAAAAGGACGCGCCGATGCTCCGGGTCGCGCCGCGCAATAACCGAATCGTACGTGCGACGACGTTCGCGAGTGTTTGCCCATCCCCCTCCTCCTTCCGTTTAATTGCTTACAATACGCATAATAAATTTCAAACTATATTTAAAATATTTAAGTTAAACATTTTAATTTTGTTTAAAAAATATATTTTATATTGTGATTATATATACATAACATATACATATAAATATTCCGGGAAAACCGTACAACCCTGATTTCAAATTTAATTTTAAACTCCCTCCTAGTTTCTCTTTGGAACTGGCTTTAATGCAGTAGGTATATTTATAACTGCATTAATTTATCAATACCTATTTTTTTGACTTTGTTTACTATAAAATTAAAATGTATATCAATTTTATTATATGGCTTTATTTCGTAAATTTTTAGAAAACGATAGTTTTATTTCGGATTTGAATGGGAAATAAAGGCTTATATTTTTATAAAAATTTGAGACATAAACCCATATAGTTTTATATGAACATACATATTCTGGAAAAAGGAGCGATTCTGATTTTGTAACCAACTATAAATTTCCTTTTAATTATATACATTTATATACATATTTCAACAACAAGACATTGGTGAAGGCTGTCGGCTGCTCTTTCCCGGAATATGTTTATTACATACATATAACTAGAAATTTTTCTATAACATATAACATATATATTACTTTTCACCAAATTCTTAGAAAAAAAACACATCAATTATTTGCTCATTAAAAAAAAATCGGAAAATTCGCTTTATTTTATTCGGCTTTATTTCAGATATTTAATCTTGCTTTCTTAAAAATCTTATTTTTTATAGGTAAGTTCCAATGAGAACAGTGCGTTTTTACGGAACGTTTTTATGTATAAAAATAATTAGTAAGGACTTTAGAGTTGACTGTAAAATCAAGATTTCAATAATTTGTTTAGCGAGGGTATGGGGATGAAGCCCGCGTTATTTAAAATTCTTTTATATTGAAATATGAATGCAAAAAGAATAATTAGGAAGGATTTTAGAGTTGTGAACAAATTCAGGGTTTCAATAATTTGTTTAGCGAGGGCTTGTGGACGGTACCCCTCACTATTTTAAATTATTTCAAAAAAATTAAAAAATTAAGTAAAATTAAAACAACAACAATATTTAAAAAAAACAAGATAAATAAGAGTCTATTGGCAGGTTGATTCAATCTCACTTCTTCTACTTGAAAAGGCAACATGTGACAGCGATCTTGTCATTAGTAAGCTACCAATTACAGAAAATGAAAAGCTTACAAATATTTTTTACGAAATTGCACAAACTAAGTTTGATGGTCAATTTGGCATTTTGCAAAATATTTTTGATGGAAAAATAAAAACGGCCTTTTTTGCCAAATATTTGAAAACCAAAAGTTTATCGACCATTGATTTGGGTTTGGGGTGTGATGCACTCTGAAAGTTTGCTTATTACCACGTTATCACTTTTAAGTAGGACCAAAGAGTCGTATGGTTGGATATATACATTTTTTTATTAAAAATGGCTTCCTATTTATAGAAAAAGGTGATCTGCTTCCTATATAAATGAAGGTGATCTTCTTATCAAAATATCTGCAAAACATGAACTAGTTCGTTGTGGCTAAACCAACACGAGAAATCCATCTCAAATTTTGTGGGTAATCAGCCAACTGAAGATTAACTTTTATTTATCAGGACAGCACTTTTGTACTTTTATTTTGCTATTTTCTATTTTAAATTTGTAAATTATTTTAGTTTTGAAGTATATTGATAAATTCAGAAAATTTTATTCGTAATCCCACATCAATAGTATTTATTCTAGCTCGTGCATATTTGATGTGTTTTGACTGGTTTTTTGAACTTTTAACATTATTTTATAAATAATGAAAGCTATTTCTTTGAACAGTAATAATGTTATAAATTCCAATGTTAACTATTCTACTCCTAATATTATTTTAAGAGCTGCTCTAAAAAATGAAAACTACCTTAATGCAGTACATATAAATATCAGAAGTTTATTCTCTTCACTTGATGCTCTAAGAAATGTTATTTTTAAGACTAATATTCATGTAATTATGGTTTCTGAATCTTGACTTGATTCTGATATTAACAACAATATGGTGAAAATCCCTGGTTACAAAATTTATCGAAACGATCGCTGCAGGAATGGTTAGTGGTGGTGTAGATCTATATTTGAAAAGTGGTTTGTCTGTGCGTATATTACGGAAATGCAGCAATATTGGTGATATTGAATTCATATTACCTGAGCTCAAAACTCAAAATGGTAAACTCATCCAACAATTGCCAAGTTATCTCCTTGTTCAACAAGTTCTAAATACTTTGTCTCCTCAATATGAAGAAGTTATTATAGGGGGAGATTTTAATTTTAACGTTCTATCAACAGCTGTGCCTACCGTTATTTTTACCAGAATTATTTATACCATGTCACTCTCTTTAATATATAATGATATTCCTACAATGTATTAAAGTGACGTCCCTCTTTGCCAGATTTCTTTTTGGTTGTAACGGAAAAAATATCTAATGTTATTTTTAGTGGTTAGACGTTTTTTCCTGATGAGTCGGATCATGACATTATTTTTTTGGGGTATAATTTGGATATTAAACTTCCCACACAATATTTCACCTACAGTGATTACAATAATGTATAACATTCTCTCTCAACCTGATATAAATGTTCAAATTTCTACCCTGAACACGCTTCTCTTTCATTTATATGATCGTTTCATTTCCATGAAAACTATCAAAATAAAGTTGGGTTTAATACCTTATTATTCATCGGATATTAAGAGGTTAATCTTGGAGCGTGACACGACACTTGAACTCTAGAAAGAAAAACTCTCGCCGTCAAACCGGCTTGTTTTTACTACGCTTCGTAACAAAATATCTCTATTGATTAGACAAATTAAGAACAATTATATCTGTGAAAAACTGACCCTAAATTACCACCCAAAATGTTTTGGCTTAATGCTGCAACTCTTGGATTAAGAAACTCAACAAATTGTGCTATGGACCATGATTTTGATGCTAGTGATCTTAATAGGAATTTTGTGGTTCAATCTCCCTCAATCATTCTCTGCTATTGCATATGCTAAATCGAATGTCATTAGTTCGGATGAAATACTGCTAAAGTTCCTAAAGTTGTTTTTACCTAATGTGATCACCTCCATCACCCACATTTTCAACACTGCACTTACATAATCTGCTTTTCGCGATTTGGGGGGAGTAGCTAAAGTGGTTCTTGTTCCTAAGATGTCTAATCCTGAAATTTCAGATTTAGGACTTATCAGTTTATTATTAGATCTTTCAGAAGCTTTTGAATATGTGGTTCATTGTCAAATAAGAAATTACGTGGAGGCGAAATTTTTATTGTTCGACTAGCAATCGGGTTTTAGAAGGAGTCGGAGTACTAAAACTGCTCTTCTTGAAACTGCTGACCACATATATTGTGAAATCGATAATAAGAGAGCTACAGTATTATTACTGCTTGATTTTTCTATAGCTTTTGATACTGTAAATCATGAGCTAGTATGTAAAAAGCTAGCTACTAAATTCAGGTTCCATAGCAGTTCGGTGAGATTTATTGCAAACTACCCTAAAAACCGTGCCCAATTTGTGGAACCTAATGGAAGTAAGTCTGAATCGCTTCCAATAGTTTGTAGGGTACGGAAGGGGTCTATTCTGGGGCCATTATTAATATGTTTATTCATTAATGATTAACCTGAATGTTTAGAGTTTTCATCTTGTTCCCTTTATGCTGGGGAAGCTCAAATTCTTCTTAGCAGTCTTATTCATATGCTAATGCTAAATAAAAATTTGAGACATAAAGCCATATAATTTTATATGTACATACATATTCTGGAAAAACTAGCGATTCTGATTTTGTAACCAACTATCAAATCCTTTTTAATTATTTTGCTTACATACATATTTCAACAACAAGACATTGGTGAAGGTTGTTGGCTGCTCTTTTCCGGAATATGTTTATTACGTACATATAACTAGAAATTTTTCTATAACAAAATTACTTCTCACCAAATTCATGGAAAAAAAAACACATCAATTATTTGCCCATTAAAAAAAAATCAGAGAATTGGCTTTATTTTATTTGGCTTTATTTCAGGTATTTAATCTTGCTTTCTTAAAAATCTTTGCTAAATCTTGTTTTTTATAGGTGACTTCCAATGAGAGCAGTGCGTTTTTACTAAACATTTTTATGTATAAAAGTAGTTTTTGAATAAAATTTATGTTATTTTCCAAATATTTTTTCTATTTCATTGAATTTCATTTCATTTTTATATATTCAAAATTAAAAAATATACTCGTAAACTAAATTAAAACTAAACTAAATAATAATAATAGTTAAAGTTGAAAAAATAAATAAATCAAATATTAATATAAAATTAATATTAAACATTTATAAAATCATTAAGAAAAATAAATAAAAGTTTAAAAATTTAAAATTTAATGAACAATAAAGATTTTAAACAATAAAAGTAATGTGCTAGCAATGAAATAAAATAAGTGTGGAGTAAAATCTGTTATATTTATGTTGGCGACATTCTAACTTAATTTTAACACTTTACTACCAACCGCTTGCCATCTGATGTCAAATTTCATGATGTAAAAATAAAAAAGGCCTTTTTTGCCAAATATTTGAAAACCAAAAGTTTGTCGACCATTGATTTGGGTTTTGGGTTTGATGCACGAGTTTATATCTCTGAAAGTCTTCATACTACCACGTTATCCCTTCTAAGTAGGGCTAAAGAACTTAAGTCGCATGGTTGAATGCATATATTTTTTATTAGAAATGGTTTCCTATTTATACGAAAAAGGTGAAGGTGATGTGCCTATCAAAATATCTGCAAAAGATCAACTAGTTCGTTGTGGCAAAACCAACACGAGAAATCCATCTCAAATTTTGTCGGCAATCAGTCAACTGAAGATTAACTATAATTTATGATTACGGCACTTTTATAATTTTTTTTGCTATTTTGTATGTGTCTGAATATTGGCTTGATTCTGATATTACTAACAATATGGCGAAAATCCCTCGTTACAAAATTTATCGAAACAATCGCTGCAGGATTAATCCCCACTGGTAAAGTTATGGTTGGTGGTGGTGTAGATCTATATTTGAAAAATGGTTTGTCTATGCGTATATTACGGAAATCCAACAATATTGATGACATTGAATTCATATTAGCTGAGCTCAAAAATCAAAATGGTAAAGTCCTTATTGGTAGTGTGTACTTTCCTCATCCAACAATTTTCAAGTTATCTCCTTTTCAACAAGTTCTGAATACTTTGTCTCCTCAATATGAAGAGGTTATTATAGGGGGAGATTTTAGTTTTAACATTCTATAAACAGCTTTGCTTACTCTTATTTTTACCAGAATTATTAATGCCACGTCACTCTCTTTAATACATAATAATATTCCTACAAGGTGATGTCCCTCTTTGCTAGATATTTTTTGGTTGTAATGGAAAAAACACCTAATGTTATCTTTAGTGGTTAGACGTTTTTTCCTGATGAGTTGGATCATGACATTATTTATTTGGGTTTAATTTGGATATTAAACTTCCCACACAATATTTCACCTACAGTGATTACAATAATGTAGCTATGTGGCTGAACTTCCGTAGTATAACATTCTTTCTCAAGCTGATATAAATGTTCAATTTTCTACCCTGAAAACGCTTCTCCTTCATTTAGGTGATCGTTTTATTTCAATGAGGGACTGTCAAAATAAAGTCGGGTTTTAACCTTTATTATTCATCGGAAATTAAAAGGTTAATTTTGGAGCGTGACACGGCGCATGAACTCTAGAAAGAAAAGTGCTCGCCGTCAAATCTGCTTGCTTTTACTACGCCTCGTAACAAAGTGTCACTATTGATTAGGCAAACCAAGAACAATTATATTTGTGAAAAACTGACCCTAAATTACTACCCAACATTTATTGGTTTAATGCTGCAACTCTTGGATTAAAAAACTCAACAAATTGTGCTATGGACAATGGTTTTGATGCTAGTGATCTCAATAGGAATTTTGTGGCTCAATAATCTCTAGTAGACCTAGGTCAATCCCTAAATTTTAGTTTTGCTGATAAATTCGAAAACGCGTTTTCACTTTCTAATGTGTTTTGTGAGGAGGCTTTCTCTGCTATTGCTCATGCTAAATCGAATGTCATTGGTCCGGATGAAATACCGCTAAAGTTCCTAAAGTTGTTTTTACCTAATGTGATCACCTACATCATCCACATTTTAAACACTGCTCTTACATCTTCTACTTTTCCGGATTTGTGGGCAATAGATAAAGTAGTTCTTGTTCCTAAGATGTCTAATCCTGAAATTTCAGATTTAAGACCTATCAGTTTATTATCAGATCTTTCAAAAGTTTTTGAATATGTGGTTCATTGTCAAATAAAAAATTTTGTGATGGGGGAAAATTCCTTGTTCGGCAATCAATCAGGTTTTACAAAGTCTCGGAGTACTAAAACTGCTCTTCTTGAAACTGCTGACCACATATATTGTGAAATCGACAAACAAGAGGGCTACAGTATTATTACTGCTTGATTTTTCTATAGCTTTTGATACTGTAAATCATGAGCTAGTATGTAAAAAGCTAGCTACTAACTTCAGCTCCCATAGCAGTGCGATGAGATTTATTGCAAACTACCTTAAAAACCGTGAGCGGAGTGGAACTTAATGGATGTAAGTCTGAAGCACTTCCAATAGTTTGTGGGGTACCTCAAGGGTCTATTCCGGGGCCATTATTATTCTGTTTGTTCAGTAATAATTAACCTGAATGTTTAGGGTTTCCATCTTGTTCCCTTTATGCTGACGAAGCTCAAATTCTTCATAGTAGTCCTATTCATATACTAAATTGAATAGGATATAGATATATACGTTGCATTGCTAAATTGAATGACGATCTGGATCCTATATTTTATTGGAGTTATCTTAATAACCTTAAACTCAACCCGCGTAATTCTCAAGCTATTGTTATTTAAGATCGAAAATTATTTACTAATTTTCTACCTAAGCTAAAATTGAATAATAAAATTATTTCCTACTCAGATATGGTGAAGAATCGTGGTCTTATGTTAAGTAATAACTTTCGTTAGTCTGATCATATTGTATTGATCTCCAATAAAATTTATCCTATCATTAGGAAGCTTTGAAAATTTTCGTCGCTCATTGATGTAGCTATTAAACTTAAACTAGTAAAAGCACTAGTCTTATCCTATTTTCTTTATAGTGATGTTGTCTATTGTGATTTGAATGTATGAGAGAGTGCTAAGCTTAATATTTTATTCAATCTTTGTACTAGATTTGTGACTTACCGTCGTAGGTTTGGTAGTGTTCGAGATTTGAACGACTGCTTACTTTCTTGTAATTTTAATGAATATTTGAATTTTAGATATATTTGTTTCTAGAAATCTTTTTGGAAATATGTTTCTGAAATTAATTGTGTCTGGAATCTCGAAAACCTAGTTTGTAAGATCTCTTGGGGAATATGGAATAGCAATAGGTTGTTGATAGTCATACGACACTCTGGTAAACTTCGACATTTGTCGTTGTTTGTTAGAGTTGTTAATATATGGAATTCGTTACCTATTTCATGAATTAAAAGTCATGACTGATTCAACAAGCTTTGTTTTAATAACATTAGGAATTAAATGTTTGAGCAATTTACTATTTGTTTATCTTCAGCTTTATTTTAGTTGGATTACTATTTTGTTAAATCATATTTTTTAGTATATAATCATTTTAGTTAAATCATTTCTCAATTTTTTTTTAAGCATACAAAAATAATTCAGTATGCTTCAACGATATGGCTAAGGTCTTTGATAATTTTAATCAAGCTTGTTGAAAATTTAAAAGTAAATGTGGATTAGGTATTAGTTTTTCTTTTTATAAAAAAGTGAGAAAATAAAAGGAAGGTTGTTGTATTATATTTCAACATGTAGTCATATGTGGATTAAATTTAAATTTATAGTCTTAGTTTATTTAAAAAAAAGAAAAAAAAAAGAAAAAGTAAAAAATAAAAAAATGTAAAAACATAAGCATATATAGATAATAGGTATTATTATTTTTATTTTTTTATTATGTTTATATTGAACTTTATTATTTTTAATGAATATTAATTTTAATGAATTTTATCAGATCAGACAGCTCAGGCTACGGTCAAATAAATAAACTTGTATTAATAAACATTTTATATAAAATAATAATTAATGTAATCTAAATTATAAAATACGATAATAAAGAAAAAAAAAACGGTTATAACAGGTTATGGGATATTTCTTTTATAAAATTTTGTATTGTTTAAGGTAAAAATAAAATTTGAATATTTTTATTATTTCTGATGGCTGCTTTAGAAAGGGTAACAATTCATAAATTGCGGGGATCTGAAAATTATCAGACATGGGCTTTTACTGTTAAATCTGTTTTAGATGTAGAAGAATTATCGAATTGTATAAAGGAAGATGGTGAAATAAAAGATAAAAATCCAGAAAAATTAAGCAAGCAATGCATAAAATAATTCTTACAATAAAAACATCCTTATATGTTCATGTACAAGATTGTGACAGCGCATATGACATCTGGGTAAAACTGCAAAATATTTGTTTGAGGATAAATCCTTAACTAGACGTATAGGGTTATTGAAAACGTTAATAACGTATAGTTTAGAATCGTGTTAAGATATGGAAGATTTTATTGCAAAAATGTTAAACGCAGCAAGTAACCTAAGAGCAATTGGTTTCGAAATAAGTTAAGAAATGATTGGATCACTTCTATTAAAAGGGTAGCCTGAAGAATATGACTCTTTTATAGTGGTTATAGGAGCTAGTGGAATAAAGATAACAACAGACGCAATTAGATCCCGTTTGTGTGAAATAGTAAAGCCAGTTAATCAAAAACAAAAGGCATTTATAGCAAAACCAAATAGGTCAATTAAATGCTTTGAGTGTGGTAAAAGTGGTCTCATCAGGGCTAAATGTTTTAAACTAATAAAAAAATCAGAAAAGATTAACAAAATTAAACCAAATAAATCTAATGCATTTAGTGCAAATGATGAAACAAAAATTTTAGCGACAAAACAAGAACCATCAGATGAAATCACATTTTACGTTGATAGTGGAGCATCTCAGCATTTGGTATATGATAAAAAATTACTACATAATACAAGACCATCAAAATTAACCAACATATGTACAGCTGAAAATAATAAACTTCCTGTTATTTGTGAAGGCGACATCTGTGTTACAATTAATAATACCGCAATTACAATTTAAGATGTTCAATATGTACCAAAACTAGCAGCTAATTTATTATCAGTGCCAAAAATTATAGAGAAAGGCAATAAAGTAAATATTAGTAATAAAGGTTGTTTTGTGTATAATTGTTTTAATAATATAATAGCAAAGGCAAATTTAGAAAATGTTATATATATTAAGTTTGATAAATATTAATTATGATAAATTAGAATCGATGAGGTGTGTACTGGATTAGAATTTAAAAATACTGAAATTGATAAATTATGTAAATTTAAGCTAACGAAATTGATAAATATGCATTAAAGCTAAGCAGAGCAAAAAATCATTTAAGCTTTCAGTAAAAGTAATAATTTGTTAGAAATCATTCATTCAGACATTTGTGGTCCTATGGAAACTACTTCCATTGGAAATAGCAAATTTTTTTTAACTTTTGTAGATGACTTCTCCAAAAAGGTGTATGTTTATTTCTTAAAGCATAAAGGGAAAGTTTTTGAAAAATTTTAAAATTTTAAATCGCTCGTAGAAAACCAATAATAATTATAAATGTACTGAGTACACAAACAAGCAAATTGAAAATTTTTTAACATCATCAGGAATTGTTCATCAATTAACAGTTCCATACACATCACAACCGAATGGACTCGCAGAAAGAATGACAGAATATTGATTGAAAAGGCGAAATGTGTGGTATATAATGCTAATCTGAACAAAAGATATTGGGCTGAAGCAGTCAACACTGCAGTATACTTAATTAATCGATCTACATGTCGCTCAACCAATATGATCCCTGAAGAAAGATGGAATGGTAAAAGCATTGGTTTAAGCAATTTAAAAATCTTTGGTTCCAAGACATTCATGCATGTACCAAAGGAGTTAAGAAAAAAGTGGGATTCAAAATCTAAAGAAATGATATTTGTCGGGTATTATGAGGATACCAAAGGTTATCGATTGATGGATAGAAACACGGGTAATATAGTAAAAGCAAGAGATGTTATCTTCATTTAAGAAGCAGAAATAGAAGCTTAACCTCATTTAACAATTGTGAATAACTCAAGTGATATAAAATCAGAAGAACCAAATGAAAGCAGTGAAAGCGATTCCAGTTTTAATTCTACTGATGAAAATAATAATTCAATTCCTAAAGATACAAACAAAAACCAAGATGATAATAATGAAATTCAGCCAAGAAAATCTTCCCGAGTTAAAAGTCCTATTAACAGGTTTAATTATGTCTATCCAACGCAAGACGATTACTTTAGTGAACCCAAACTTTAAAAAATGTATATGAAAGTGAAAATGTTGACGAGTGGAAAAGGGCAATAGAACTCGAACTAAATTCCTTTAAAGAAAACAATGCCCGGTCGTTGGTAGAATTACCAAAAGATCGACACATTATCAAAACTAAACGGGTGTTTAAAATTAAAGAGGATGAGCAGAATTAAACTATTAAATTTAAAGCTAGATTAGTTGCAAAAGGTTTTACACAAATTGCAGATGTTGATTATTATTAAACATATGCTCCAGTCATACGATATAATTCAATCAGAATTCTTATAGCATTAGCAGCCAAACATAAAATGAAAATTGATCAACTTGACGTAGTAACAGCCTTTTTGCAGGGTGATCTGAATAAAGAAATGTATATACACCAACTTGAAGGGTACGAGGACAGGACGAAGAAGGTTTATCGCTTACATAAAGTTATGTATGGTCTCAAGCAAAGTAGTCGACAGTGGAATTCAAAACTGAATGAACCATTCATTAAATTTGGCTTAATAAGATCCAGAGTGGATCCGTACATATATATCTTACGCTCAGAAGATAAAACAATATTAATTACAGCTGTTTATGTTGATGATATTTTAATATTTTGGAAAGATTATAACCATATTATTTTTATAAACAAGGCGACAACAAAGGGCCTTGTTTTATCAGAAAATGATGCTTATAAAACTCTAACCAAGCACATTGACATTTGGGACCATTTCCTTCGTGATTTGATTGATAAGAATTTAATTAACCTGCAACATATAGCAACTACAGAAATGGTCGCAGACAATTTAACTAAGGCTGTTACAACATTGAAACATAACTTTTGTACAATTCAAATGGGACTAATTAATTAAATAATAATTTTTATATTAAATTTTTTTTTGGATGATGAATAATTAAAAATTTTTTTTGAAGTTAACTTAAATTTAATGAATTAAATAATTAATATTAAATGAATTTTTTAAATGATTTTTACAAATTTTGTTAATATTATTTTATCTTTGAATATGCTAAGTTTATTAATTAATTTTCAAATTGGTATTAAATTTTATTGTAGATAAACTTTAATAGTGAGGGTGTTCAAAATTTAAAAGTAAATGTGGATTAGGTATTAGTTTTTTTTTTTATAAAAAACGCACCCGCAATTATTGTCTTATGAATTGTCATTAATGTAATTTTCAAATGTCAATTGTCCTCTTTTTATACTGGATGCTGAAGAATACAGACGTTTTTATTATTATAAATTAAAACAAAATTTTAAAAATGAATTTACAACTGTTTTCTTTCCCGTCGTAAAAAATATTTAAAGCATACCATATCAGATCTTTTAAAAAGTGAACTTCTCTCTGCAACATCAAAGCAGTTGGTTGACATTCCAGAAAATATTTTTAATATTAAAGACGATCTAACTCGCGTGAACTAATCCCTTCACACTAAGGGATCAGAAGAAGTTTTGGCAAGGAAAAAATGAGAAGAAGGCCTAGGTTCTCATAGAGGATTTCCAATTTTAGCTCAATTAACAACATTCTTAGAACAACATATCTATTCTTAGAACATTTAGATCTATTGAAACTATAGGCACTATAAAGACATTAAATAAACTCATGTGCATTCTATCAACATTGAAGAAAGATGACATTGTATCATGTCCAATGGTACCTACTCATCAACTTTTTAAATGTAAGAAATTTCAATATTTAAACGTTCTGCAAAATTAGTGATCTTTAGTGGAAAAATATAAACTATATTTTAATTGCTTACAATATGGTCATGTCTCAAAGGGCTGTTTTTCAAAATCTCGCTGTTTAAGATGTCAAGCTACACATCATACAGCTTTGGACATTAAAAACACAAACCCGTAGGAAATTTTAACAGCCACTAATGCAGAAATTGGTAACGACATTTTGTTAGCAACAGCATTAATTCAAGTAGAAAATATATATGGAGATTATGTTTCGCTTAGAGCTCTAATTAATCAAGCTTCTCAAAAATCATTTATAACTGAAGCTGCTATGCAATATTTGAAACTTTGCATAGCAGCAGTTTAAAGAAGTTTGATGATAAACTGTTTATTTCGTTCTATCTAATTATTATAAATTTATATGTTATATATAAATTAAATGCTAAAATCAACATTAATTACACCTTGAATATCGTTGCAAATTTGGTACAATTATTTTCCGTATTATAAACTTTAAATATTTTTATACTGACTTACACTACTTTTAACCTACATTAAAATTTTACAACAACAGTTTACATTACATACCTTTGATATAAGATAAATTAATTTACTTAGTACAATATTGTATTACATTCAAACATTTAATTTCTATGCAAAACAATACAGCGCCAGCGAAAACCGTTGCATAATGCTTAATTGTTAAAGAAAATTTACTTATTACTAAAATAGTAAAATTTAAATCGAGTAATAGTAAAATTTAAAAACTTAAATTGAGTAAAGTATTCTGAACATTCCGCCCAACAAGAACCTATAAAACCGTAATTTAACTTGCTGACGGTATAGGAGATAGGTTCTTCAGTAAACTTTGGTCAATATATTGAGCGTCTTAATTTTTGGTGTAATGAAAATTCTGGTATGGAGGTTGCTGATCAATTGCACTTAAAAATCTTAGTCCAAATTTTGTTATATACAGTAATACCAATTCAAAGCAATAATATAAATAATTCCTTGAATATTATAAAGATCATTACGTAAGTTGTTCCATTGATCTTGCAAATAATTTGGTAAAGGGCAATCCCAATCAATTTGCGTTAACCATAATTGTTGCAATACCCTGTATAAGTATTGGTTGCAACCAACCAAGAAGATCAAATAGTTTAGATATTTCTCATAATATTGATCATTTCGTATGAAGATACTTTTCCTGCTTCTGTGGGACACCTTATAAAAAAAGGCATCAGTTGCTGGTAGCCAGTACAATCTTAATGTTTTCACTTGCAGTCCCTTTTCCAAATCCAGTGGTAATTGTAATTCTCGACCTGTTTCTAATATCTTTGATAGTAAATTATTATCATTTGCTGCCCATTTCCGTAACGGGAATCCTGCTTTCTTCAGGATTTTGCTAAGATCTTTTCTAATGTGCTGAGTTTTTTCTAAGCACCTGTCATTAGATCTGTAATAAATACAACCATTATAATAAAACTTAATAAAAGATAACTAAAAAAGATAACATTCATTTTGGTATCTTAACTGATTTTTTTATTTAACTTAGTTTAACTATTTATAGCTTATTATTACTAACGCTACTAATACTCTTACAATAATTAATTATAAAACATATAAAACAATATTATTTGGTAATGAAAACTATTTACATTCTTATCGCTAATTGATACATTAAATAAAGCATAGCATAATTATTGCATTTCTTAGGTTATTGACATAAAACAAAGAAAGTATAAAGTATGATTAATTATGATACACATATGTATGCATATTATACAGTTATTATCTTTACATTTAGGGGCAATTCATTATAGTATACTTTAGTTATGTATTTTTATTATTTTATATAAGATCTCCCTCCGAAAGAAAAAATAAAGAGAAGAAAAAAATTTTTTTCAAACAGAAAGTTTGTTTTTGTTTACTAAAAAAAAATTTCCACTTTGGTATTTTTTTTTTCTTCACTTTTCTGTTCATTCATCTTTTATATTTTGAAATATTAAACATAATTATCACGAGGGTTACAAAAAAAAATTTTATTGTTTCTTAATACAATTTACTATATTCGTTATTGTTTTTTTTTTTTTTTTTTTATTTTTTATATTAATAAAGATACAAATTTTTGATATACAAAAAAAAATCTTAGTATTTATTTTAATTTGCAAAAAAAAATTTTATGACATAATTTATATTTAGGTTATATGCCTTGCTTATGTTTGCATAATATTCATTTTTATATTATATTTTTCTGAACTGGCCAGTTCATTTAATTAATGTCGGTTAAGTAAATCTATTTATCTAATATATAAATCAGAAATTCTGTTTGTTTGTTTGTGCCCTTTTCACGGAAAAACCACCAGTCCGATTGCAACTAAATTTTACAGGAACATTTCTACGACCCCGAAAAGTGTTATAGGCTATATAGTGTTTCGATTCATTAACCCATTGCGGCGCGAGAGCCATTTAAAGCTTTTCCGTTTTTTAGTTGCCCTGCCTAAACGGTTTCATCGATTGAGTTAAAAATTTGTAAAAATGTTCTTCTTAGCTTGGAAGGGTGCCAAAGAAATTTGGATACAATGTGTTACCCGGATTCGGCCCGGCGGGCTTCCAAAATAATTTTTATTTCCGATTTATGTCCAATTTTGTATGGTGATTTTTTATGATCCGAAAAAAATCCTGTAACAAATTTTTATGAACTTGCGGTAACCCTTTTGGGCAGGAGACTCGAACGAAATTCATTAAATTTTTCTGTTCTCCTGCTTAAACGGTTTGATCAATTGAGTTTAAAATTTACAATAGTGTAGCTCTTTACTACAGAAGCTCACTTTGTTGATTTGGTTACGATCCAATTACCCTTTAAGGCACCAGGGCTCAGTGAAGTTTTGTATTTTACTTAGTTGTTGCGCTTAAACTGTTTGATCAATTGAGTTAAAAATTTATCAAAGTGTAGCTGTTTACCACAGAAGCTCACTGAGTTGATGTGGTTACAATTCAATAACCCGTTGCGGCACCAGGGCTCAATGTAGTTTTTGTTTTTCATTTTTTTTGCTGTCGCGCTTAAACGGTTCCAATGGTTACCAATGGAGTTGAAAATTCTCAAAAGTATAACTTTTCACCCCAGAATATCACTCAGTTGGTTTGGTTACGATCCGTTAATCCGTTTCGACACCAGGGCCCAATGAAGTTTTTCAATTTATTTGCTGTCGCGCTTAAACGGTTTTACAAATTGACTTGAATATTTACAAAAGTGTAGCTCTTTACTACAGAAGCTCACTGAGTTGATTTGGTTACGATCCAATTACCCGTTAAGGTACCAGAACTCAGTGAAGATTGTAATTTACTTAGTTGTCGCACATAAACTGTTTGATCAATTGAGTAAAAATTTATCAAAGTGTAGCTGTTTACCACAGAAGCTCACTGAGTTGATGTGGTTACAATTCAATAACCCGTTGCGGCACCAGTGGTTAATGAAGTTTTTCAATTTATTTGCTGTCGCGCTTGAACGGTTTTACAAATTGACTTGAATATTTACAAAAGTGTAGCTCTTTACCACAGGAGCTCACTTAGTTGATTTTGTTACGATCCATTAACCCGTTTCGGCACCAAGACTCAATGAAGTTTTTCAATTTCTTTGTTGCCATGTTTAAACGGTTTTGCCAATTGAATTAACAATTTATAAAAGTGTAGCTCTTTACCACAGGAGCTCACTGAGGTGATTTGGTTACGATCCATTAACCTGTTTCGGCACAGGGCTCAATGAATTTTTTTAATTTCTTTGTTGTCGCACTTAAGCGGTTTTACCAATTCAGTTGAAAATTTACAAAAGTGTAGGTCTTTATAACAAAAGCTTTCTGAGTTGATTTGGTTATGATACATTAATTTACCAGGCTTCAGGCAATTAAGTTTCTCATTTTTTGTTGTTGTACTTAAACGATTTCACCAATTGAAAATTTCCACAAGCATTGCAGTTTGCACAAGTTTGCAGTTACACAAACTCATTCAATATATTTTGTTGTGATACATTTACACATTTCGACACGATAGACTGTCAAAAAAAAATTTTATTTCTAATTTGTGTCTAATTTGGCAGGATGAATTTATGGTTCTAAATAAAGCCTGTAACAAAATGTTTGTTAACGTTTGTTAACCCATTTCCGCACTGGCACCTATTAATAATATTTTGTAAATTTTGTGTATTGTTATTGTTATTAAAAATATATTTCCAACACACTTTATTTTTATCTATACGGTTTTTAATATTCCATAAAAACCTTTCAATGCAAATTTCTAATATATAACAGTAATTAAAATAACCTTATTAAGTTTCTTAAAAATACTGTGTTTAAGTCTTAACAACATAACATTTTCGGGCGTTGTAAAAAAAACAGAAACAATCTCCTATATTAGACAATCACCATGTCATCATTCAGAAATGCATTATTTACATGTGGTTTTTACATGTGGTCTACCTATATAAGATGTATGTGTATTACATATTTTCCATAAAATGTCAATGAAATATGTACATATAGTATATATAATATCCGTATTGATTTATAAAGGTAAAACTTAATCATGTAGTTTTTATATTAAAAAAAATATGTTAAACAGAACCTAAAATGTAGTTTTTTCAAAATTTGAAGAGCTGTCTGTGCTGTAGAATCTCTAACGGTGAGGGTACATAAAACCTGCGATGGTTAGGGTACATAAAAAGTTGTTCTACAACATTACTCTTTTAAGAGACCTATGCATAGTTAATATTTCATTGCTCTTTATTAAACACTATGTAATTTTGTAAGCAGACGGATTGATAGAGCGATCCTAATAGCAAATTTTTCAAAATATGCTTAAAAGGATAATTCACAAAAACATGTAGTGAAATTACTTACGAAAAAAAATGTGTAGTCTTTATAATTGAAAATTGTATGGTCTTTTATAATTGAAATGCAATTTTATGTTTCGGTATTAATGAATATATTGTGAAAACTCACTTCGCCGTATTTGTGTACCCAATAGATTTTTGATTCCTTTAAAGATTTTTTTTAGACGAATTGTCTCTAATTCTTGGCTCTGTTTTTTCAATTTAACTAAATGTAATAAAAAATGGAGTATAAACTACCAGCATCTGTAAATGCATAGTAATAAGTTAACTATATTAATTAAATTATATTAACGCAGTAACAAATGTTAATGATTTTTATTTCATAAAGCCGATAAAATATTCCGGCCAACGCCGGGTACTCTGCTCGTATTACATAATAATAAAATTTAAGACTGATTAGAATTAAGTTATATTAACATAATGCGTTACTTTATAAATTTAACTAATCTATTCTTATGTTGAATTTCTTCTTTATTTTCTAAATTTTTAATTGTAATGTTTGAATCGTTTATATTTGTTATAATAAATGGACCATTATATAATACATCTAATTTAAGTGCATTTTCTCATTATCAAAAAACTTCTCTTAACGACATTACCATAAATGAAAAAATAGTTTCCAGCTACCTATTCAACTTGGCGATAATACTTTTCCAGGTCCTGATGGTATATCGGAAATAATTTTAAGTAAGTGTTCTCACATTCTTGTCTCTAATACTACTTTTTAAAAATTCATTGGCTTCTTTAGTTTTTCTTCCTATTTGAAAAATGACCAATTCATAAAAAGAATGTTAAAAATGAAATTACTAATTATCACCCGATAGTCAAATTATCTTCGAATTATAATAGATTCAGTTTATAATCACTGTTCTAATCTTTTAATAGGAAGTCAATATGGTTTTATAAAACAAAAATCTACCGTGACAAATCTAGTTGAAACAACGTCTCTGCTAGTCAATAATATGGAAAAAGGATTTCAAACTAATGTTGTTTCTACTGATTTCTCGGCCGTTAAACCATTTTATTTAATGCAACAGTATCATATTACTAAAACTTAAAAATTATGACTTTCCTGAATTTTTCCTTCAGTTGATATATTTTTATTTGTTTGACCGCTCTTATAGTGTTAAAATGTCTTGTTGATTTCTGAAACTTTTGTGGCAAATTCTGGTGTTTTCCACAAAGTAGCCACCTAGGTCCTTTACGTTCTATGGTCAGCTTCAAATTTATCGCTGATTAAATTTCATCAAATTTACGCTGATAAAATGAAAATCTTTTCTTTTTAGCACATTTCCAAAAAAATTTTGAAAAAATGTGCTTATTAGTTTCACTCTGTCCGTCCGTCCGTCCGTCCGTCCGTCCGTCTGTTTACAAAACTTCTACACCGTTAAAGATAGAGAAAAAAAATATTAACCATAGGTAGGTCTCATAAAAAAAATAATTTTGTGGAACAACTTTTTCATGTAGCCCCCCCCCCCATTACGGAGCTACAGCCCCTCAAACTTTGAAAAAGCCCTATTTTTAAATGCATATATCTTATGTTCTGCTTAAGATTTTTTCAATCTGAAAACGTCATTCGACAGGTATTTCTTTTATCTTTGTAAATTAATAATTTGCTATAAATAAGGTATCCGTTGCTTAGAAGGATGCTGTTATAGTTTCTTACGTCCCTGACATATTTTTCATTAACATCAACAAATTTATATTAAAATCCCCTAATATTATGGAGTTCTTGAACTTTGTAGTGCATTTATCAAGTTTACTCGTAAAGTCAGCAATAAGTGTTTCGTGGGATCTATATATGATCTACATTATATTTATCCCTTGTGATAATAGTTTTACGACGAGAAAACATGATTAGTTAAATTGCTCCTTTTTATACCCGTACGATAAGTATCGGGTATATAAAATTATATAATAAAATCCGTTTGTAACACCTCGAAATAAGCGAGCTAGATATACCTTCAAAAGTATGGATTGGATCAGAATCAAATTCCGAGTCGACTAAGCCATGTCCGTCCGTCCGTCCGTCAGCACGCTAACTCAAAAACTAAGAAAGCTAGAATCTTGAAATTTACACAAAATATTCTGGGATTCATTTGTAGGTTTCCTATTTTTTTTGGTTCACAAAAAAACTTCGGGTAGCTCCCGAACAACTAACTTTTAGATCTCCACAATTTTTTTAAAATAGAGCCATTAAATTTTAACTGCTGATAGATATCATAAAAATATTAATTTTATTGTTAGTAGCCTTTTTCTGTAGCCCCAGCCGTTAAGGAGCTACAGCCCCCCAAAGCCCACAAAATTCTCTACATTCAAATTGTTGTAACACAAGTTCTATAAGGTATATCGTGAATCTGAAAATTCCAAACGATGGGTGCTATTATGAGCTTTACAAACATGTATATAATAAATATATACTTGTGCTATACGGTGTCTTACTTTACCGTTATGCGAAACTGAATTATTGCAAAGTCCTTTAACCTTTCTATCTTCTAAACGGTTTAAGTTGGAAACTTGAAATTTTGACAGAAGTTAGATCTTTGGTAATAAGTATGAGTCAATTCAGACATTTTCTGGTATCACCCTCCGTTTAGGAGCTGTAAGGGGTCAAAAACTGAAAATGTCCTATTTTTAAACACCTGTAACTTGAACACCTGTTAAAATTTTTTTGAAGTAATACATAAAAATTAAAGCTTCAACATTATACTCTTATTTCTGTTAACAACTTTTTTTATCAATATAGGGTTACTTCATAATTGACGAAAGTGTTACTTGATTTTTTCAAATTTTCTAATAAATTTCTTTAACGAGTTTTTTGCATTTTGTTTTACTCGATAATTTGAAATTGTTGAGGATATAATGCGTAGTACAAAAAAATGTAAATAAATAAACAACATAACGGTTGCTTGAAGAATTATTATTTATATGATATTCACATACATACATACTTATATAATAGTATGTATTGATATACATACATACTTATATATGTCACTGATGAATGAATGAGTATAGATGTATATTATATAGGGCCGTATTTACATACATACATACATATATGTATTTTATTGTACTTATAAGAAATTATTCTATGAATGAAAATATTTTTAAAGAAATATTGCAATGTATGGAGATATATTTATAACAATATAAATACTATGTGCGCATTAATATAATATAATATTTAAAATTATATTTACTATTTTGTACTTAGTAAATTTAATATACATTTACCGCTTAATATTAAATGGTACTATAGAATATTTGAAAAAGTTTTGGATTGATAATCGTTATGTGGAAGGTTAAAATCTGTTTTTGAAGAATGTATAAACATATAGTTTGAATATATGTACAACCCATAGTTCTATAAATTATAAAATTCACCCAAAATAATTTTCAAATACGAAAATATTAAAAAAATAATATTGTAAGCAGAGTGACAGGCTGTGAACATACTAACGGTTCGTACGGGTATCTAAGAGTTGGCAAAGGCAACTGTATTCTTTATCGTTTATTAAGGCGCTACTTATATTTTTTCTTATGTATATAACTGCACCACCATATGAAGTTTCTCTAAATTAATATCAAAATTATACAATTTTTTTAAATTTAGTATTTAAATTTACCGTTATGTGAAAACCAAATTTTGCATGATTTTTCTACTTTCATAACTCCGGCACGCTTCTAGATAGAAGCTTGAAATTTTGAGGCAAGAAAGAACTTTTAGAATTAGTATAAGTTTGCTCAGAAAATTTTTTCGGACCACCCCCTGTTTATGAGCTATTAGGGCTGAAAAATTGAAAATTTGCTATTTTTCAACACCTGTAACTTAGGAACCTGTACACATTTTACTTCTGCAAGATATAAAAATTAAAGCTACAATAATATATTTTTACGTGTGTTAAATTATTTTAATTGTAAAGGGTTTCAAAGGTGCAGCTCTTCAAAATTGCGAAAAAGCCCCATTTTCAGATGTATATATCTCGGGCTCTGTGTAATAATTTTGCAATCTAAAACCGCCAGAAGATCGAAAATTTTATTATCTACATAAAACAATATCAAAATTATGTAATATTTTGTAATTTAGGATATAAATTTACCGTTATGTGAAAACCACATTTTGCATGAAATTTCTTTTTTCATAACTCCGGCACCCCTTTAGATAGGAACCTGAAATTTTGAGACAAGAAAGAACTTATTATTAGTATAAGTTTCCTCAGAAAATTTTTTGGTAACACCCCCTCTTTAAGAGTTATTACGCCTCAAAAATTGAAAATTTGCTATTTTTAGACACCTGTAACTTAGGCACCTGTACAAATTTTTCTTCGGCAAGACATGAAAATTAAAGGTTTAATAATATATTTTTACGTGTGTTAACGGCTTTTCTTTGTTATATAGGATTCCGGACTTATAGTCCCTCAAAATTTCAAAAATGTCCTATTTTCAAATTTTTTCTTATTACATGAAATTTTCAAATTTTTGTGTAAGTCACAATTCTAAACAGTTTGTATTGAGTTTTGGAAATGTGCGCTTTTAAAAACCGTTGGTTTACATTCTACCTTGTTTTTTTTATTCAAACTTAAATTACTAGAAATTATACAAATTTTATACAAATAATAAGTATTATATAAATTATACAATATTATAATTTATTTAATAGCCTTAGCCGTGCCGTCTTGCTTTGTATATTTATATTTAACTTAAATTTTTACAAATTAAAATATTTTAAAAATAAATAAAAAGAAGTTGTTTCGTCCTTTGTTAGATCTGTTGGACTCCTCAGTAGGTACAAACTGAACATTTTACCTAGACAACTTCATCATAATCATAAAAAATTTTAAAAAATTTAATTTTTTATTTTGAAAATTTTTTTTTTTTAAAGAAAAACTAATAGATTTATTTATTAGATAACCAATATTGTCTTAATTCACTAGGTTATCAATGTGATTGGTTTGCAATAAACCAATTTTTTTTATGGTTTTAACTCAAGTGTTTCAACTGACAACCCATGTTTATAATGTTTATTATAAATGGTTTGTGATTTATTTATATCTTTGGAAGTTGTCTTGGTAAAATGTTCAGTTTGCACCTACTAAAGAGTGTAATAGACTGAACAAAGGACGAAACAACTTCTTTTTATTAATTTTTAAATAAAGAAGAAAACCATGATATGAATATCATAAAAAACTTTAAAAAATTTAATTTTTAATTTTGAATTTTTTTTTTTTTTTTAAAAAGATAAAATATTTTTATTATTTTTATTTTCATTGAGTATCGAAATTCTTTTATTCTTTATTGCATTTGGATTAAAATTAAAATTTATTGCAATATATTATGTTTGGCTTAACTATTACTTTAAACCTATTACTAATACATTTTGTTGGTATCTTTATCCCAGTATATTATACTTTTTTATTTCTTTTTCAAAATCTTTTATATTTGTGATAGTTTTTAATGCAACATGTAATTAATTAAATTGCTTTAGGCAGTTATATAAACAGTTATTTCTTTGAGGGTTCTGGTCTGAAGAAATTCAAGTAAAATTTTCCTTTATTTCTTATGTTGTGGTTATGAATACCTATCATCCAATTTAAAATAAAGTTATGAAAAGAATAATAATAATTTTGAATGCCGTCATAATATAAGCTCATGTTTGATGTTTCGTTATATCAAAAAGGCTCATATATTTTTCGTTGTATAATAGTTGGATATCGAATTGGATGGAAATGATTTACATTTAATGCTTTTTTATGAATAATTCAAGTTTTTTAAGCGTGCATTGTTGGATTTAAGTTGATAAAATTATTTATATCTGTTTATTAAAATATTCACAGATTCTCTTCAGTATGAAGATGTGAGGTTTAATTTTTTTAATGTCATGTTCCACATGTTCACACCACTTCAACTTACTATCTAAAATTAAACCTAGGTAATTAAATTGCTTACTACTTCCACCTTCTCATTATTAAATTGAAACCTTGGAGTACATCTTGTCTAATTGTTTTTAATAGACTAAGAGTATTATTTACCCTTACCATTTGTCGTTTATCATCCAAATTAGATTTAAAAAATGCTATTTCATTAGAATTAAAGTTTAATTTAGATAATTTCAGTAAAAGATTATCATGACACAACCAAAAGCTTTTTGAAAGTCGCTGACACACACTACATATTTACCTTCATCAACATTTTTGAAATGAAATGTTTTAAACTTAAGCAGGCAGCTGTATTATTGAAATTTTTTTCATATCTATATTGTTCCTCATTTAATATATTTTTGTTAAACATAAAACCATTAAGCCGTTGTTTTTTATTTTGATTAGCAACAGTTTTTATATTATTTTTTATTAGAAGACTGAAATCTTTAACAACATTATTGAAATTATTATAGTAATTTAGATGATCCCAAATTTTATCTCTTTTCACGTTGACATATTGTAATATTGTTTTAAAATGTTATCGGTTTTTGGCCCATGGTAATAAAAGATAACTGATGGTCTGAGAAAGAGGTATTCATAGTATAGAAATCGTACTAGTTTTTTACTATGTCGGTTATGAAGTGATCCATTTTAGATTTTGTAGTTATACCAATTCTGTTACCATATTTTAACGACAATTTGCTATAAATAAGGTATCCGTTGCTTAGAAGGATGCTGTTATAGTTTCTTACGTCCCTGACATATTTTTCATTAACATCAACAAATTTATATTAAAATCCCCTAATATTATGGAGTTCTTGAACTTTGTAGTGCATTTATCAAGTTTACTCGTAAAGTCAGCAATAAGTGTTTCGTGGGATCTATATATGATCTACATTATATTTATCCCTTGTGATAATAGTTTTACGACGAGAAAACATGATTAGTTAAATTGCTCCTTTTTATACCCGTACGATAAGTATCGGGTATATAAAATTATATAATAAAATCCGTTTGTAACACCTCGAAATAAGCGAGCTAGATATACCTTCAAAGGTATGGATTGGATCAGAATCAAATTCCGAGTCGAATAAGCCATGTCCGTCCGTCCGTCCGTCAGCACGCTAACTCAAAAACTAAGAAAGCTAGAATCTTGAAATTTACACAAAATATTCTGGGATTCATTTGTAGGTTTCCTATTTTTTTTGGTTCACAAAAAAACTTCGGGTAGCTCCCGAACAACTAACTTTTAGATCTCCACAATTTTTTTAAAATAGAGCCATTAAATTTTAACTGCTGATAGATATCATAAAAATATTAATTTTATTGTTAGCAGCCTTTTTCTGTAGCCCCAGCCGTTAAGGAGCTACAGCCCCCCCAAAGCCCACAAAATTCTCTACATTCAAATTGTTGTAACACAAGTTCTATAAGGTATATCGTGAATCTGAAAATTCCAAACGATGGGTGCTATTATGAGCTTTACAAACATTTATATAATAAATATATACTTGTGCTATACGGTGTCTTACTTTACCGTTATGCGAAACTGAATTATTGCAAAGTCCTTTAACCTTTCTATCTTCTAAACGGTTTAAGTTGGAAACTTGAAATTTTGACAGAAGTTAGATCTTTGGTAATAAGTATGAGTCAATTCAGACATTTTCTGGTATCACCCTCCGTTTAGGATATAATGCGTAGTAAAAAAAAATGTAAATAAATAAACAACATAACGGTTGCTTGAAGAATTATTATTTATATGATATTCACATACATACATACTTATATAATAGTATGTATTGATATACATACATACTTATATATGTCACTGATGAATGAATGAGTATAGATGTATATTATATAGGGCCGTATTTACATACATACATACATATATGTATTTTATTGTACTTATAAGAAATTATTCTATGAATGAAAATATTTTTAAAGAAATATTGCAATGTATGGAGATATATTTATAACAATATAAATACTATGTGCGCATTAATATAATATAATATTTAAAATTATATTTACTATTTTCTACTTAGTAAATTTAATATACATTTACCGCTTAATATTAAATGGTACTATAGAATATTTGAAAAAGTTTTGGATTGATAATCGTTATGTGGAAGGTTAAAATCTGTTTTTGAAGAATGTATAAACATATAGTTTGAATATATGTACAACCCATAGTTCTATAAATTATAAAATTCACCCAAAATAATTTTCAAATACGAAAATATTAAAAAAATAATATTGTAAGCAGAGTGACAGACTGTGAACATACTAACGGTTCGTACGGGTATCTAAGAGTTGGCAAAGGCAACTGTATTCTTTATCGTTTATTAAGGCGCTACTTATATTTTTTCTTATGTATATAACTGCACCACCATATGAAGTTTCTCTATTAGAAAAATAAGAGGCATAGCCGGAAATATTAAAAAATTTATTATCATTTTCGCGTAACAAAATTTTAGTCAGTACCATACAGTCAATTTCAATCTTGTAAGAATGTACAAGTAGCTCTAAATTACTTAATTAGTTTCGCAAACTCTGGATATTGAGATAATATACTATGTTATACTAGTATTGTATTTTGTACATAAATTAACATTATCTATCTCTGTAAAGGAGTTTACATTTAAATTTACATTCAAGCTTATTCTAACATCTGTATTGATCATCATTTGAGAATGAGGAAGAAATATTTTGTATGCCATAAGTTATTTTTAGTTGGCTTAAAATTAATTACAAGGAAAAACCAAATCCCTATTCCTAAAGTATGCAAATTTATTATAAACAGAATTATTTAAAAATATCATTTGTGTATGATCCATTCTTTTTTGAAATATATAAATTAAATAATTACCATCACACAAACTTTATTTAGCAAAGACATGAACCATAATATAATTGAAAAAATAATAATATATCGTGTTCAGTAGAATCAGTGGAATTGAATTAAGTTGGATCAGCTGAACAAATATTTTTTTATAAGTTCAAAATAATAGTGAATTATTGTTCTTAAAATATTTTAAATTAATTTAGTTTTAATATTATTTTTAAAAAATATGTTATTTTTTTTAAGATTAAATTTTATTTTATAAAGAAAATTATAATACTTTAAATTATAAAAGATATTAATATAAAGAAAATTGTTTGAAATTAAATTTAAGTTTAATAATATGTGACGAATGTTTAAAGTTAAAAAAAATCAATTAAAGCAATTCAGTAGAGAAATACAGTATAGTTTTAAGTATTGCTCTTGTTAGTTCAAATGTAATATTGCTTTTTAAAAGAAAGTTGTCAAGAAATATTGTTTTAATAAAAATTAAGTTTTATAGTTTGATACAGAAGATACAAATAATGATAATTTGAGGTGAGGTGAAATGTGAAAGTAGGCTGCTATGTAATAGTAGAGTATAAATAACAAGTTAATCATATAATTCTTAATTTCAAAAAATCTACCCACAAATAAAAAATATGTTACAAATAGAAAATCTCTTAAAAAATGATTCAAAAAAATATTGTGATAAACATTATAGTTATAGTGTAATAGGTTATATCGCGTTTCACTTCGTTAACCCATTGCGGCCCGAGAGAAATTTAAAGCTTTTTCGTTTTTTCATTGCCCTGCCTAAAAGGCTTCCAAAAAACTTTTTGTTTCCGATTTATGTCCAATTTTCTATAGTGGTTTTATGGTCTGAAAAAAAGCCTGTCACAAATTTTTATAAAGTTCCGATAACACGTTTGGGCACGAGAGCTGAAAGAAGTTCATTAAATCATTCTATTGTCCTGCTTAAAAGGTTTAATCAATTGACTGGAAAATTCGCAAAATTATTGCCCTTTAGCAGAAAAGCTCACTAGATTAATTTGGTTACAATCCATTAACCCGTTTCGGCACCAGGAGTCAGTAAAATTTTGTAATTTACTTAGTTGTCGCACTTAAACTGTTTGACCAGTTGAGTTAAAAATTTATCAAACTGCTGCTCTTTACAACAGGAGCTCACTGAGTTAGTTTGGTTACGATTTATTACCCGTTTCGGCACCAGGGCTCAATTAAATTATTCAATTTCTTTGTTGTCGTGCTTAAACGGTTTTACAACTTGAATTGAAAATGTACAAAAGTATAGCTCTTTACCACAGGAGCTCATTGAGTTGATTTGGTTACGATCCATTAACCCGTTTCGGCACCAGGGCTCAATGAAGTTTTTTAATTTCTTTGCAGTCGCGCTTAAACGGTTTTACCAAATGAGTTAAAAATTTACAAAAGTGTAGGTCTTTTAACAAAAGCTTTCTGAGTTGATTTGGTTACGATACATTAACCCGTTTCAGCATCAGGCTTCAGGCCACGAAGTTTTTCACTTTTTTGTTGTTGTGCTTAAACGATTTGGGACACAAACTCATTCAATAAATTTTGTTGTGATACATTAACACATTTCGACACGATAGACTGTTAAAAAAAAAGTTGTTTCTAATTTTTGTCTAATTTGGCAGGATGAATTATTGGTTCTAAATAAAGCCTGTGACAAAATGTTTTGTATTGTTATTATTACTAAAAAGATATTTCCAACCCTCTTTACTTTTATCTAGGCTTTTTTTAATATTCCATAAAAACCTTTCATAATAAAGTTCTAATAAAGAACAGTAATTAAAGCAGCCTTATTAAGTATCTTAAGAATACTGTGTTTAAGTCTTAACAACATAACATTTTCAGCCGTTGTTAAAAAACAAAAAAAATATCCTACATTAAACAACCATCATGACGTAATCATTTAGAAATACATTACTTACATGTGGTCTTTACATATGGTCTACCTATATAAGATGCATGTGTGTAACTTATTTCCCATAAAATATCATTAAAATATGTACATATAGTATGTATAATATCCGTATATTTAAAAATACTACAAACACAGTCAATTAAATTAGAAAACATATTCTCATTTACATACATACATACATATTGAAAGAACTGAAAACCTTACATTCCTATCCATACACAATTTTTACACATATTTTAAGCCAATCAATTTGAAAACATAATTAGAAAAAGTAAACGTAAAAAAATTCTGGTTGACTTATAAAGGTAAAACACAATCATGTAGTTTTTATATTAAAAATATGTTAAAGAGAACCTGAGATGTATGCATTTAAAAAGAAGTTTTTTCAAAATTTGAAGAGCTGTCGATGCTGTAGGATCTCTAACGGTGAGGGTACATAAAAAAGTCGTTCTACAACATTACTCTTTTAAAAGACCTATGCATAGTTAATATTTCATTGCTCTTTATTAAACAGTATATAGGTTTTGTAAACAGACGGATTGACAGAGCGAAGCTAATAGCAAATTTTTCAAAATGTGCTTAAAATGATAATTCACAAAAACATGAAATGACATTACTTACGAAAAAAAATGTATTACATTATAGTCTTTTACAATTGAAATGCAATTTTTTGTTTCGGTATTAATAAATATATTGTGAAAACTCACTTCGCCGTAATTGTGTATCCAATCTCTTAACCGCTCTGTTTATTCAATTTAACTAAATGTAATAAAAAATGGAATATTAACTACCAGCATCTGAAAATGCATAGTAATACGTGAACTATATTAATGAAATCAGATTAACGGAAAAGCGAAAGTTAATAATTTTTATTTCATAAAGCCGATAAAATACTCCGAGCAACGGCGGGTACTCTACTAGTCTAATATATAAAGCAGAAATTCTGTTTGCTTGTTTGTTTCTGCCCTTTTCACGTAAAAACCACCAGTCCGATTTCAACCAAATTTTGCAGGAACATTTCTACGACCCCGGAAAGTGTTATAGACTATATGGTCTTTCGGTTATTAACCGATTGCGGCCCGAGAGCCATTTAAAGCTTTTTCGTTTTTTCGTTATCCTGCTTAAACGGTGTGATTGATTGAGTTGAAAATTTGTACAAATGTTCTTCTTACCTTTGAACAGGTGCCGAAGAAATTCGGATACAATATATTACGGATTCGGCCCAACGGGCTTCCAAAAATATATTTGCTTTCAATTTATGTCAAATTTTGAATGATGGTTTTATGGTCCGAAGAAAAGCCTGTGACAAATTTTTATGAAGTTCCGTTAACCCGTTTGGGCAGAGAGCCGAACGAAGTTCATTAAATTTTTCTGTTGTCCTACTTAAACGGTTTGACCAATTAAGTTCAAAATTTATCAAAGTATAGCTCTTTACCACAGAAGCTCACTGAGTTGATTTGGTTACGATTCATTAAACCGTTTCGGCACCAGGACTCAATGAAGTTTTTCAATTTCTTTGTTGGCGCGCTTAAACGGTTCTATCAACAGAGTTCAAAATTTACAAAAGTATAGCTTTTCACCCCAGAATATTATTCAGTTGATTTGGTTACGATCCATTAAGCTGTTTTGGCACCAAAGCCCATTGACGTTTTTTAATATCTTTGTTGTTGCACTTAAACGGTTTTACCAATTGAGTTGAAAATTTACATGAGTGTAGATTTTTATAACGAAAGCTTTCTGAGTTT
This sequence comes from Poecilobothrus nobilitatus, assembly GCA_947095535.1. NCBI lineage: Eukaryota > Metazoa > Arthropoda > Insecta > Diptera > Dolichopodidae > Poecilobothrus > Poecilobothrus nobilitatus. The sequence goes on along the minus strand of OX352772.1, from coordinate 168,178,472 downwards.
ATTTGGTTACGATTCATTAACCCATCAGGCTTCAGCCCATGAAGGGTCTGATTTTTTGTTGTTGTGCTCAAACGATTTGACCAATTGAAAATTTGCACAAGTATTGCACTTTGGCACACATATGCATTCAATAAATTTTGTTAAATTTTATTCATAGTATAGAAATCGTACTAGTTTTTTACTATGTCGGTTATGAAGTGATCCATTTTAGATTTTGTAGTTATACCAATTCTGTTACCATATTTTAACGACAATTTGCTATAAATAAGGTATCCGTTGCTTAGAAGGATTCTGTTATAGTTTCTTACGTTCCTGACATATTTTTCATTAACATCAACAAATTTATATTAAAATCCCCTAATATTATGGAGTTCTTGAACTTTGTAGTGCATTTATCAAGTTTACTCGTAAAGTCAGCAATAAGTGTTTCGTGGGATCTATATATGATCTACATTATATTTATCCCTTGTGATAATAGTTTTACGACGAGAAAACATGATTAGTTAAATTGCTCCTTTTTATACCCGTACGATAAGTATCGGGTATATAAAATTATATAATAAAATCCGTTTGTAACACCTCGAAATAAGCGAGCTAGATATACCTTCAAAGGTATGGATTGGATCAGAATCAAATTCCGAGTCGAATAAGCCATGTCCGTCCGTCCGTCCGTCAGCACGCTAACTCAAAAACTAAGAAAGCTAGAATCTTGAAATTTACACAAAATATTCTGGGATTAATTTGTAAGTTTCCTATTTTTTTTGGTTCACAAAAAAACTTCGGGTAGCTCCCGAACAACTAACTTTTAGATCTCCACAATTTTTTTAAAATAGAGCCATTAAATTTTAACTGCTGATAGATATCATAAAAATATTAATTTTATTGTTAGCAGCCTTTTTCTGTAGTCCCAGCCGTTAAGGAGCTACAGCCCCCCCAAAGCCCACAAAATTCTCTACATTCAAATTGTTGTAACACAAGTTCTATAAGGTATATCGTGAATCTGAAAATTCCAAACGATGGGTGCTATTATGAGCTTTACAAACATGTATATAATAAATATATACTTGTGCTATACGGTGTCTTACTTTACCGTTATGCGAAACTGAATTATTGCAAAGTCCTTTAACCTTTCTATCTTCTAAACGGTTTAAGTTGGAAACTTGAAATTTTGACAGAAGTTAGATCTTTGGTAATAAGTATGAGTCAATTCAGACATTTTCTGGTATCACCCTCCGTTTAGGAGCTGTAAGCGGTCAAAACCTGAAAATTTCCTATTTTTAAACACCTGTAACTTGAACACCTGTTAAAATTTTTTTGAAGTAATACATAAAAATTAAAGCTTCAACATTATACTCTTATTTCTGTAAACAACTTTTTTTAATAATATAGGGTTACTTCATAATTGACGAAAGTGTTACTTGATTTTTTCAAATTTTCTAATAAATTTCTTTAACGAGTTTTTTGCATTTTGTTTTACTCGATAATTTGAAATTGTTGAGGATATAATGCGTAGTACAAAAAAATGTAAATAAATAAACAACATAACGGTTGCTTGAAGAATTATTATTTATATGATATTCACATACATACATACTTATATAATAGTATGTATTGATATACATACATACTTATATATGTCACTGATGAATGAATGAGTATAGATGTATATTATATAGGGCCGTATTTACATACATACATACATATATGTATTTTATTGTACTTATAAGAAATTATTCTATGAATGAAAATATTTTTAAAGAAATATTGCAATGTATGGAGATATATTTATAACAATATAAATACTATGTGCGCATTAATATAATATAATATTTAAAATTATATTTACTATTTTCTACTTAGTAAATTTAATATACATTTACCGCTTAATATTAAATGGTACTATAGAATATTTGAAAAAGTTTTGGATTGATAATCGTTATGTGGAAGGTTAAAATCTGTTTTTGAAGAATGTATAAACATATAGTTTGAATATATGTACAACCCATAGTTCTATAAATTATAAAATTCACCCAAAATAATTTTCAAATACGAAAATATTAAAAAAATAATATTGTAAGCAGAGTGACAGACTGTGAACATACTAACGGTTCGTACGGGTATCTAAGAGTTGGCAAAGGCAACTGTATTCTTTATCGTTTATTAAGGCGCTACTTATATTTTTTCTTATGTATATAACTGCACCACCATATGAAGTTTCTCTATTAGAAAAATAAGAGGCATAGCCGGAAATATTAAAAAATTTATTATCATTTTCGCGTAACAAAATTTTAGTCAGTACCATACAGTCAATTTCAATCTTGTAAGAATGTACAAGTAGCTCTAAATTACTTAATTAGTTTCGCAAACTCTGGATATTGAGATAATATACTATGTTATACTAGTATTGTATTTTGTACATAAATTAACATTATCTATCTCTGTAAAGGAGTTTACATTTAAATTTACATTCAAGCTTATTCTAACATCTGTATTGATCATCATTTGAGAATGAGGAAGAAATATTTTGTATGCCATAAGTTATTTTTAGTTGGCTTAAAATTAATTACAAGGAAAAACCAAATCCCTATTCCTAAAGTATGCAAATTTATTATAAACAGAATTATTTAAAAATATCATTTGTGTATGATCCATTCTTTTTTGAAATATATAAATGAAATAATTACCATCACACAAACTTTATTTAGCAAAGACATGAACCATAATATAATTGAAAAAATAATAATATATCGTGTTCAGTAGAATCAGTGGAATTGAATTAAGTTGGATCAGCTGAACAAATATTTTTTTATAAGTTCAAAATAATAGTGAATTATTGTTCTTAAAATATTTTAAATTAATTTAGTTTTAATATTATTTTTAAAAAATATGTTATTTTTTTTAAGATTAAATTTTATTTTATAAAGAAAATTATAATACTTTAAATTATAAAAGATATTAATATAAAGAAAATTGTTTGAAATTAAATTTAAGTTTAATAATATGTGACGAATGTTTAAAGTTAAAAAAAATCAATTAAAGCAATTCAGTAGAGAAATACAGTATAGTTTTAAGTATTGCTCTTGTTAGTTCAAATGTAATATTGCTTTTTAAAAGAAAGTTGTCAAGAAATATTGTTTTAATAAAAATTAAGTTTTATAGTTTGATACAGAAGATACAAATAATGATAATTTGAGGTGAGGTGAAATGTGAAAGTAGGCTGCTATGTAATAGTAGAGTATAAATAACAAGTTAATCATATAATTCTTAATTTCAAAAAATCTACCCACAAATAAAAAATATGTTACAAATAGAAAATCTCTTAAAAAATGATTCAAAAAAATATTGTGATAAACATTATAGTTATAGTGTAATAGGTTATATCGCGTTTCACTTCGTTAACCCATTGCGGCCCGAGAGCAATTTAAAGCTTTTTCGTTTTTTCGTTGCCCTGCCTAAAAGGCTTCCAAAAAACTTTTTGTTTCCGATTTATGTCCAATTTTCTATAGTGGTTTTATGGTCTGAAAAAAAGCCTGTCACAAATTTTTATAAAGTTCCGATAACACGTTTGGGCACGAGAGCTGAAAGAAGTTCATTAAATCATTCTATTGTCCTGCTTAAAAGGTTTAATCAATTGACTGGAAAATTCGCAAAATTATTGCCCTTTAGCAGAAAAGCTCACTAGATTAATTTGGTTACAATCCATTAACCCGTTTCGGCACCAGGAGTCAGTAAAATTTTGTAATTTACTTAGTTGTCGCACTTAAACTGTTTGACCAGTTGAGTTAAAAATTTATCAAACTGCTGCTCTTTACAACAGGAGCTCACTGAGTTAGTTTGGTTACGATTTATTACCCGTTTCGGCACCAGGGCTCAATTAAATTATTCAATTTCTTTGTTGTCGTGCTTAAACGGTTTTACAACTTGAATTGAAAATGTACAAAAGTATAGCTCTTTACCACAGGAGCTCATTGAGTTGATTTGGTTACGATCCATTAACCCGTTTCGGCACCAGGGCTCAATGAAGTTTTTTAATTTCTTTGCAGTCGCGCTTAAACGGTTTTACCAAATGAGTTAAAAATTTACAAAAGTGTAGGTCTTTTAACAAAAGCTTTCTGAGTTGATTTGGTTACGATACATTAACCCATTTCAGCATCAGGCTTCAGGCCACGAAGTTTTTCACTTTTTTGTTGTTGTGCTTAAACGATTTGGGACATAAACTCATTCAATAAATTTTGTTGTGATACATTAACACATTTCGACACGATAGACTGTTAAAAAAAAAAGTTGTTTCTAATTTTTGTCTAATTTGGCAGGATGAATTATTGGTTCTAAATAAAGCCTGTGACAAAATGTTTTGTATTGTTATTATTACTAAAAAGATATTTCCAACCCTCTTTACTTTTATCTAGGCTTTTTTTAATATTCCATAAAAACCTTTCATAATAAAGTTCTAATAAAGAACAGTAATTAAAGCAGCCTTATTAAGTATCTTAAGAATACTGTGTTTAAGTCTTAACAACATAACATTTTCAGCCGTTGTTAAAAAACAAAAAAAATATCCTACATTAAACAACCATCATGACGTAATCATTCAGAAATACATTACTTACATGTGGTCTTTACATATGGTCTACCTATATAAGATGCATGTGTGTAACTTATTTCCCATAAAATATCATTAAAATATGTACATATAGTATGTATAATATCCGTATATTTAAAAATACTACAAACACAGTCAATTAAATTAGAAAACATATTCTCATTTACATACATACATACATATTGAAAGAACTGAAAACCTTACATTCCTATCCATACACAATTTTTACACATATTTTAAGCCAATCAATTTGAAAACATAATTAGAAAAAGTAAACGTAAAAAAATTCTGGTTGACTTATAAAGGTAAAACACAATCATGTAGTTTTTATATTAAAAATATGTTAAAGAGAACCTGAGATGTATGCATTTAAAAAGAAGTTTTTTCAAAATTTGAAGAGCTGTCGATGCTGTAGGATCTCTAACGGTGAGGGTACATAAAAAAGTCGTTCTACAACATTACTCTTTTAAAAGACCTATGCATAGTTAATATTTCATTGCTCTTTATTAAACAGTATATAGGTTTTGTAAACAGACGGATTGACAGAGCGAAGCTAATAGCAAATTTTTCAAAATGTGCTTAAAATGATAATTCACAAAAACATGAAATGACATTACTTACGAAAAAAAATGTATTACATTATAGTCTTTTACAATTGAAATGCAATTTTTTGTTTCGGTATTAATAAATATATTGTGAAAACTCACTTCGCCGTAATTGTGTATCCAATCTCTTAACCGCTCTGTTTATTCAATTTAACTAAATGTAATAAAAAATGGAATATTAACTACCAGCATCTGAAAATGCATAGTAATACGTGAACTATATTAATGAAATCAGATTAACGGAAAAGCGAAAGTTAATAATTTTTATTTCATAAAGCCGATAAAATACTCCGAGCAACGGCGGGTACTCTACTAGTCTAATATATAAAGCAGAAATTCTGTTTGCTTGTTTGTTTCTGCCCTTTTCACGTAAAAACCACCAGTCCGATTTCAACCAAATTTTGCAGGAACATTTCTACGACCCCGGAAAGTGTTATAGACTATATGGTCTTTCGGTTATTAACCGATTGCGGCCCGAGAGCCATTTAAAGCTTTTTCGTTTTTTCGTTATCCTGCTTAAACGGTGTGATTGATTGAGTTGAAAATTTGTACAAATGTTCTTCTTACCTTTGAACAGGTGCCGAAGAAATTCGGATACAATATATTACGGATTCGGCCCAACGGGCTTCCAAAAATATATTTGCTTTCAATTTATGTCAAATTTTGAATGATGGTTTTATGGTCCGAAGAAAAGCCTGTGACAAATTTTTATGAAGTTCCGTTAACCCGTTTGGGCAGAGAGCCGAACGAAGTTCATTAAATTTTTCTGTTGTCCTACTTAAACGGTTTGACCAATTAAGTTCAAAATTTATCAAAGTATAGCTCTTTACCACAGAAGCTCACTGAGTTGATTTGGTTACGATTCATTAAACCGTTTCGGCACCAGGACTCAATGAAGTTTTTCAATTTCTTTGTTGGCGCGCTTAAACGGTTTTATCAACAGAGTTCAAAATTTACAAAAGTATAGCTTTTCACCCCAGAATATTATTCAGTTGATTTGGTTACGATCCATTAAGCTGTTTTGGCACCAAAGCCCATTGACGTTTTTTAATATCTTTGTTGTTGCACTTAAACGGTTTTACCAATTGAGTTGAAAATTTACATGAGTGTAGATTTTTATAACGAAAGCTTTCTGAGTTTATTTGGTTACGATTCATTAACCCATCAGGCTTCAGCCCATGAAGGGTCTGATTTTTTGTTGTTGTGCTCAAACGATTTGACCAATTGAAAATTTGCACAAGTATTGCACTTTGGCACACATATGCATTCAATAAATTTTGTCATGATACGTTAACACATTTCGGTACGATAAACCGTCAAAAAAAAATCTAATTTGTGCCTAATTTATCAGGATTAATTTATGGTTCTAAATAATGCCTGTGACAAAATGTTTGTTAAGATTTGTTAACCCATTTCCGCACGAGCACCTATTAAAAGTATTGTGCCCAATTTTTAGTATTATTATTATTATTATTAAAAAAATATTTCCAACACTCTTTACTTTTATTTATACTGTTTTTAATATTCTATAAAAACCTTTCAATCAAATTTCTAATATAGAACAGTAATTAAAGTAACCTTATTAAGTATCTTAAGAATACTGTGTTTAAGTCTTAACAACATAACATCTTCGGCCGTTGTTAAAAAACAGAAACAATCTCCTAAATTAAACAATCATAATGTCATCATTCAGAAATGCATTAGTTACATGTGTTCTTTACATGTGGTTTACCTATATAAGATGATAAAACACAATCATAAAGTTTTTATATTAAAAAAAACATGTTAAACAGAACCTTAGATTTATGCATTTAAAAAGAAGTTTTTTCAAAATTTGAAGAGCTGTCGGTGCCGTAGAATCTCTAATGGTGAGAGTACATAAAAAAGTTGTTCTACAACATTACTCTTTTAAGAGACCTATGCATAGTTAATATTTCATTGCTCTTTATTAAACAGTATATAAGTTTTGTAAACAGACGGATTGACAGAGCGAACCTAATAGCAATTTTTTCAAAATGTGCTTAAAATGATAATTCACAAAAACATGAAGTGACATTACTTACGAAAAAAATGTATTACATTATGGTCTTTTATAATTAAAATGCAATTTTATGATTCGGTATTAATGAATATATTATGAAAACTCACTTCGCCGTAATTGTGTACTTAATAGATTATTGATTCCTTTAAAGATTTTTTGTAGACGAATTGTCTCTAATTCTTGGCTCTGTTTATTCGATTCAACTAAAAAAAATATAAATAGAATATTAATTACCAGCATCTTTAAATGCATAGTAATAAGTTAACTATATTAATTAAATTATATTAACGCAGAAACAAATGTTAATGATTTTTATTTCATAAAGCCAATAAAATACTCCAGGCAACGCGGGGTACTCTGCTAGTTAGGCATAAAGTGTTGGTGTTATTCTGTGTTGTATTTTTTGTGTTATTGGTGAAACTTTCAATATATCCTTATCCCCTATATTGATTCACATTGATTTGTTTATTGCTATTTCCAAAACAATATCCTTACAATGCTGCACCATATCATCCATTCGAGAATTGAAGTGTTTGTGCGATTTATTAATTTTCATTATAACCCCATCGCTTTTAGGTATTGCACCATTTTTTCATTAGTGCAATTGTTAAAAGCCGATAATTCTTCAATTGCACTATAATTGGATATTTCACTTTCCAAATCCTATCCTCCTTGGGTATCTTTGGAACTTTCACGTACTAAATCCGAGCAAGCGATAGCTATAACAATAGATTTATTATTAATTTCTTCGTTGGAGTTACAAGCAGAACACTTCCATGATACACTGCCGGATTTTATTATTTTAAATAATTCCTGTGAGATATTTGTATCGCAAAAATTTTTACAAGTGCCGGAGCATTGCAGACCTTTGGTTTTTTTACCAGTAATTTTTGCTTTACTGTGCACTTATTCGTCATTTTTTTTTATTTTTCTCTTTAATTATGTAGTTGCTTTGCTTACTTTAAAACTTATAGTTTTTAATCGTTTTAAGTTTTGTGATTTTGATTTTTTTTTCAATATTATTTATTTTTCTCTTGTATAATACTGTCTGATTTTAATACTGTTCTAATTGAATAACAGATTAAATAATTGATTCAAAATTATGAAAAAGAGAAAAAAGTGTTTCCAAATAAAGTTCAATATTTTCAATTTTGGTTTAAATTTTTCTGTTGAATTGTTTACACTTTATTATATTAAATAATATAAAATAATCTTCTATAAATGACGCCATCCATATGCATTATGATATTCAAAACTTTAACAATTGCGTTAAAAATAATCTATTACTTAATGTAAATAAATGCGCATTGATATTTTATACGTGTCGCTTTAATTCTATTTGTTTTAACTATACTTCAGATGCTATCAATTTTGCTAAAATCACCTCAATAAAAGACTTGGGTGTGTTTTACGTAACATAGGAATTAGTTTTATAACTCATTATAAAAATATTATAAATAAAACTAATTCATTATTGGGGTTTGTTCAGCGTTATTCGAAGCAATTTTCAAATCCATATGTTCTTAAATCATTCAATTAACAATACCATACAGTATTTAAAAAAAAATTTTTATTCGCCGTGCGCCCATCATTTCATGGGCTTTTTCCCTAGTTACTTAGTATAACCGGAGAAGGTTTTATTTTTCTAATGAAATTGGCTTTTTCAGTAGTTGGTAACAAGTTGTTTTCTTTTACTTTATACACAGAGGTTTCTAAGCTTATTTCTGGAGACTTCTCTGGTTTTCGTCTTTTACATTTCCTTTTCAAAATCTAGTCGGTTTCCCGAACTAATTTCTCTTCTTCTGCACAATATTTTATACCGTAATTTTTGTAGCTTTACTAATTTTTAGTTATTTATTTTCTTCTCAAGGAATGCTTATTTAACTTTTTATATTTCTACATATTATATAAAAAGTGAAATACGCTTTTTATATAATGTTTCAAGTTTAGTTATTCTCAAATGAAATTTTTCATTTTCTTGCAAATGACTTGCACTTGCATTGAATCTGTGAAGGTTTTTTCTCATCGAACTTATTCATTTTATGATTTTCTTTATTTTTCCGACCAGTGACATTAGCCTGGATTCCCACTAAGCTACTTCATTGATTTTGGATGGTTGGTAGTCTACTGGGAAATCCATCCTTTTTAAATAGGTCAGTAACGTTAAAACCGCTATTTTGCTTACTCACCACTGGCGACTTATCTAATCCCCTTTGTGGCCGTGGTATCTGCCGACTTTTTGGTAGATATACCAAACCTACCAGATTTGCATTGTTATTAGTATTATTCATATTTTTATTCTTATATTTATATTTTATACCTACTACCAGATCTTTAACTTCCCCTTCGGGAATTCGACGTAAACCAGGGAGCCGTCCATTCTACGTCAACACTCCTGGATTATAGTTGGAATTTTGGTAGGCTCATACCACAAGTATTTCTTGCTGCAGATATTTTTTTCTCCAACCCGTTGGGAAAAAATTTAGAAATCAAAATAAAAAATAACTCAAAAGAAGAAATTAAATATAGTGATGATCTCCAACGAGGAAAAAAATATCAAGAATGCATAAAAACGAAGCATCACCTTAATACCTTTCATTAGTTTTTAACTTTCACAAAATTGATGTTCATAAGCCAAATCTTTATCTTCTTCACAAAAAGGGATTAAATCCTTAAATTCCTAATATGTGAAGGTAATTTATTATATATTCCCGGTCCAGTAATATTATAGAAATGACAGAATTGCGCTTTATTTTCTCTTCGAACTTCAACTATATGGCGACTTTTACTCCTTAAGTTGTAATTTATAATAACTTCAATATCTAGATAACCACTTTTGACAAAACATGCTTTCAGATTTTTATACAGATGCAAGTTCCTAATAGGAAGAATTTTCTATTTCACAAATAATTCAACTGAGGGACAAAGGCGATCTTTCTTACAAATAATTCTTAATGCGTGGTCCTGAGCAAAACGTAATTGTTTCAACTTACTAAATTGAGTTCCAACCCAACAAGTAATACCATACACAAGTTTAAAATGAAAGAGCGTATGTTATATTCCAGTGGCCATCTCCTCAGAACTATAGAATCTAACATGAAAGAGATTTGTAATGACTATTTAGGACTTCTTTTTCAAATAACCAGTTGATTACACCACTTAAGTTTATTATCTATAAATATACCAAAATATTTAAAAACTTTAAAATTTCCAAGTTTAAAAAATTTACTCTCATAATTAAGACCGACACAAGAATTATTAAAAGAGAAAGAACAATTATTTATTGGAAACCTGTTACAATTTGGTGAATGATAAAAAACGTTAAAATCATTATTAGAATAATTACTTAAACTAAAGTTCATGTATTTAGTTTTGCAACTAATGGTTAATTTCTGCTCGCTGGACCAGTGTCCTAGCCAATCTTAGTCAAAATTTATATCTTATGCTACTTCAAAATGAGTACTGCAACTATATGTGAAAGCTGTATTATCAGCAAAAGCAATCAAACTACCTTTCAAATATAAACAGTGAGTTTATGGAGATTAAGAAACGATTCGGACCAAGTACAGATCCGAAAAGACACCACAACTAATTCAAGAATTTCACTATGGATGCCATTAATTTTGACTTTCTGTTTCCTATTAATTAGATAAGAAAAAACTAATCATGAATAAAACCCCTAGACCCTATAATATAAAGTTTATGTAGCAAAATTTTATGATCTATGAGGTCAAACGCCTTTGTTATCCACAAAAAGAGCAGGGCACAAATAAATAAAATTTAAACTTGAGTAAATTTGATTACAAAATTTCTGAAGTCCATCTTCAGTAGATTTTCCATTCTGAAAAACAAATTGACAGCTATTAAAAAATTTAGCTTTATTTAAAAAATTAATTATACGTTTTTTTTTCGATTTTTTTAATATCTTTGAAAAACAAGATAACAGTAAGATAGGGCGATAGTTAATAACTTCAACACCTTTGAGAACAAAGGAATAACCTCCGCAATTTTGAGTGATTTTGGAAAGATTCCGCAACGAATACTATAATTAAATAAGTACGTTTAAATGTCTACCACTTGTAAAGAAATTATTTTTAAAAAATTATTTTACTAATAAAACAAATACTAATTGTAATAAAAATGTTTAATAAATTACGTACATTACTATAAATTATAATACTAACTAAATATAAATTAATTCAGTAATTGAGTTTCTATAATAAAAAACAAAAACAAAGAAGAAAAACAAAATAAATTATACATTACTATAATATTAAATAAAAATAAATTAATCCAATTGCTTGGTTATTATAATACTAAAAAAAATTAATATTTAGTTAGTATCTTCCTCATTTTCCTCAGAAGATGCTTCTGCGACATCTAGCTCGGGAGAGCAATCTCTTTCTTCGCTATTCGTTTTAAATTTTTTTTAAAATATTGTGAAATTATTACACATTTTCATTAAGTCTTTAAATTTTGAAATAGAAATTGGCAATTCTGCTGTGTAGTATTTTCTTAAATTTTTTATTTGTGGGCCTTTCTTTAATTTAACTTTAATATATGAAAATTCGTCATTGAAATTTTTTTAATAAAATATTTTTTTTTAATCCGTTTTCCTTTATTATAACAAACGAAATAAATAAGAAAAGGAAAATTGCTCCATATGAATTTCGATCCTTTCAATTTAAAATCTTAAAAATCTTCGAATGTTAAGCTAATAACCTCAAAAGGAGAAGGATTATTTCTAGCTAGAAGCATTATTTCGGACCAACATTATGGCATGTATATGCAACTTGCTTGATTTTTTCTCTATTTTGGAATGTATAAAATCACATTCCATTTCTGTGTGTTCAATTTCTTCAAAAGTTTGATGAATGTTCAAAAGTTTTCAACACAAAAAACACATTGCTTGCTTGTTTTTTTTCTGGCCACCACAGCTATTTGACATAATTTTTACATTTCTGATATTTTGAAATTTTAAAATGTAATCAAAGACGTATGATCAAATTTCATTTGAGTCTCTTTTCCCTTTTGTTACATAGCAAAGACAGCATAATACTTTTTGATTTCGTAAATAGTGCAACGTTAAATTATACATAGCAAATTTACATAAATAAAATATTTGACCTGTACAACTTTTTGGAGTTGTTAGAACGGCATGTAGAACGAAATTGAACCCCAAGAATTTGGAATTGGTATCTATTTCCTTATCTATTTCTCTAATTTGTCGAGCTAACTTCTTTTTTTTTGAATGGTTATTATAATTCATCTATATTAATGTTCTTCTATATTTAGTGTTTTCAAAACCATGCAACGTTTTATTGATCTTTCTTCGGTTTGAAAAATCCTAAATTAAAAATTATAAAATTTTATCTGTATTTACAAATGTCGACTGCTTTTATTTTATTTGTTTGGCAATCTTCACCATACGTATCACCATCGTACTTTATTTTTACGTCCAACTACTTTTTTTTTTGCGAACTTACGACAATAATGAGTCTCCATAGCAGGAAATTAAGTTATGTGATTATCTAAAAAGTTTTCTTCAAATAGGGTTATTTTATTATCAGGTACATGTTTTCCTGTTTGACCTTTTTCGAAATGTCCAATATTATTAGTTTCCAACATAGAGATTCTAACCGAAGAATCAGAAATGTTTAATGTAGATAAAAAAAGTTCTCGACGTTCTTTAATTTTTTCTCCTTTTACAGTAAAAAAATAATCTACAGTAAATTCTTGATTCAATTAAATTTCTAGTCGTTTGTTTTTTCGTTTCATTTTCTATGTGACTTTTAATGAATTGTCTCATCTTTCATCATCAATACTAGGCAGAGAACGAAATTATTTATATAATTCTCCCCTTACATTTTCGTTAATATTATTGCAAGCATATTTCAATTTATTAATACAAGGTGAAGGTAATATTGGTCTGGCGGGTTTTTGAATACCCTGAGCACCCAGGTTCTTTTAATCTTTCTTACTTTCTTTTTCCATCTTCTTTTGTTCAATCTTTTTTTCATTGATTTTATGAACAATTTAAATTTGATAGTATTTCAATTTCTAAAACATTTTCAATATTAAAATTCTCCGATGTGGAAGATTCGTTATTTATATCGATAGTTGTATGGTATGAAACCGTTGTTACACTGAAGTCCTTTAAGCTATTATCAGAAAAGTAATCTATTTCTTTCGATGTTCTTTCAAATATTTATAGCACAATATTTAAATAAGAATATTTAATATTCACTTATTTTTATGTAGAACAAAATATTATCACTTACTTAAATTATAAGCATCAACATTTTTAGGAACAATATTTTCGGCTTTTAACCCATCTATATTTTTCATTTTGTTCTCTACAAAATGAAAATAAGTTCGAAATATACAGTGCCTTTTAAAAACTTTTTAGTAAAATTGTAATAAACTAGCCTTTTCTATATTTCTGAACTTACCAATTTGATTCAACCCTTTTTTTCTATTTGCCAGAACTAATTCCACAAAAAGGTTTCTTCCAATTGTCAGTTTTATATTTAAAATAAAAAAATTATCACAAAAATTAAAACAATCACAATAATTATTAAACCCGATACTTTAAATCTGTTAACAAACTAAAATATTATTAAGAATATTATAAGCAAAGCACACAAATTTATATCGACATGTTTTAAAAAGTGCATACAGTTATTTAGTGTAAACAAGAGTAATAAAATTGTTATGTTTAAAAGTGCATTTCCATGTTATACAAAAACAATGAATGTGTCGATTTCGTTATATTCATTGTTTTAGCATAATTTATTACACAAAATTTATTTAATTTGCAATTTTAAAAGTTGAAAATTATGATATTATTGATAGAAAGATTCGTGTTTTTGGCATATTATTCTTTGTGAAAAGTTTTGTTTCTCAGTATTCGAAACTCAAAATTGTCAAAGAAGCATATACATTGTTTTGGTATATATTTGACGATTTAATAGATTATAAAATAGCGAAGGAAAATATTCGTTGAAACTTGAAACCTTTCACATATCTAAATAAAAATAAAATAAACAATGATTTATACGTTTTCGTTTGTGTATATAGACTGCATTGAATATCTATACATGCATTTATCGAGGAATTATCAAACTTTATAAAATATGTAAATGCAAATAATTTTCTTTTGCTCGGGGATTTTAACATTGACATATCGAAGAAAGATATAAATATAGATTCATATTTAAATATTATAGCTGGAAATGGCCTTGAATCGCTTATCACAACGCCTACACGGACAACCTGGGGTGGTTGTTTAGACCATATATTTGCCCGTTTTAGATCAAATGAAATTTGTATTTCCTCTTGCCTAGATCTGCAAATAACAGACCATTGTATGACAAGTATAATAATAAAAAGTTCTAATATTATTAGTTATAAAAGTAAAAAGCTATCTAAATATTTCAAAAAAATTAATGATGATAAACTAAATCATGATCTTAGGTATGAATTATGGAATGATGTATTTTTTGAAACCAATATATCTACTTCTTATAGCAATTTTTAAATAAACATATTTTTAACTGTACCAATACAATTTGTGTAACTAAAACTAATCAAAAACTTAAGCCTTGACGAATCTTTTGTTAAATAAAATAAAGAAAAAACACTTATTAGGTATAAAAGTAACAAAAATTCTAGTAATATTACATTAAAATAAGTAAATGTAACAGTAAGTCGATGCAACCGACTTATTTATACCCTACACCAAAAATATTCAACAACACCCTCGTATCAAATTTGCAGTTTCTATCTTTATTAATTTCGAAGATATGCTTGTTCGGTTTTGGGAGTTGTATGGGAGGTACCCGAACAACTCCTCCAATTCATCTCAAATTTTGGAAAAATCAGTGATTTAGGAAACAACACCCTAGTACCAAATTTGAAGTTTCTATCTTTATTATTCGATTTATGCGTAATTTCGAAGATATGCGTATTCGGTTTTGGGAGTTGTATGGGAGGTGCCCGAATCCATGGACCGATTTTGTCCAAATTCGAACTTAGCCTTCCTTTCGTTATTAGTAATCTACTATGTAAATTTCATCAAAATAGCTTTACTAGTTTTTGAGTTATCGTGCGAACGGACTGACATCGCTAAATCGACTCAGGACGTGATCCTGATTCAGAACATATATACATGTCCATATCTAACTCGCTTCCTTTTGGTGGTTACAACACCATACCAAAGTTAATATACCTTATACTTTAAGTGTAGGGTATAAAAACGTTATAACCTAGTCTGTAAAAGCCTGCGTAAAGAAATCTCAAGCTGTAAAGAGCAATATTATAGAAATAAATTTAATTCATGCAGAGGAAATGCAAAAAAGGAATGGCTTTTAATTAACAATATAACAAACAAAGTAAAAGGAAAAAAGTTAATTTCTCTAGATACTGATAGCAACATTATCAGCCAAAATCTCAGAGCCAAATTCTCTTGCAAATAAATTTAATGAATTCTTTACTAATATTGCTGAGCAATCTATACCACCTGGATATTCATTTCATTGTTGTTGTAATAGTAAATTTAGTTTAGTAGAAGATAAGTACGAGAGAAACAGTTTTTTCTTTGAAAATTTTACGTACCTCGAAATTATGAAAACTATTATGCAACTTAAAAATTCTAACTCATGCGGTATTGATTCCATTTCTAATATGTTATAAAAAAAAATTTCATTTAATGTCATTGACGTTTTAGCATATATATTTAATGGCAGTGCTTTAAATGGAGTTTTTCCAGATGAGTTAAAAATTGGAAAAATATTACCACTACATAAGAAAGGTGATATGAAAAATATAAGCAATTATAGGCCCATTTTCTTACTGTCATCCATATCAAAAGTTTTTGAGAAATTAATTAAAAATAGAATTGTAAAATATTTAAATAAAGTATATTTTTTTAGTAGTAAACAGTTTGGTTTTCAAAAACTTTCCACAGAAGATGCTCTTTTAAATTTCTGTTCAGACATCTGCGAAAATCTTGACAAGAAGAAATGCTGTGCTGGACTTTTTGTGGACATAATAAAGGCATTTATATAACCATGATATTTTACTTTCCAAAATGTACAAAATTCGTTTTTGAGGTGTTTTTCTAAACTGGTTTGAATCATATCTTAAGGGTCGAGCACAAATAACTATTATGGATGGCAACTTAAGTATACCCCTCTTTATCAACCACGGCGTACCACAAGGCTCCGTCTTGGGTACGATCCTTTTTTTAATATACTTAAACTCACTATTATATCAAAATTTTAAAGGAAAAATCACAGCTTTTGCTGATAACTTAGCTTATTCGTACTCCGCACATAATATTTTAGATATGACAGCGGATGTAAATAATGACATTAATATTTTACGAAACTTGTTTGCTTGTTTGCTAGTGAGAAATAAAACTAAATTTATGTATTTTAGCATTAATGCACCCACAATAGATCCCCAAATGAGCTATGTTTTCATGCAGCTGATTGTGAACGATTTAAAGTGTTCTGTCATGTTTGCAAATCTTCGTCCAACGATAATTTGATTACTTTTAACTATAAAAAGGATTGTAGCAACAAGTGTTTCGCAATTGAAACCGTTGAGCATTTTAAATATCTTGGACTCGTGATTGACCACAACATGAACTGGGCTGAGCACACAATGCAATTATCTAATTGCTTACGCAATATATTACGCTACTTTTACCATTTAAAAAAATATTGTACGCAAAATCTATTGAAAGTAATATATTATGGTATATTTAATTCTAAACTACAGTATGGCATTTGCTGTTGGGGAGGAAGCTACCAAAACAAAATTCGTCCATTATTAATAATTCAAAAAAGTATAATTAGAATAATATGTAACAAACGACGTATTCATCATACGATGGAGCTATTTAGAAGTTTAAAAACATTACCAATAACATAACTGTTTTATTATAAGGGCCTTAGGATATTTTTCAACAAGTGGTCACTTAAACTATAGAACATCGGGAACACATGGCCTAAGATTAAACAACAGTATCATTATAGAGATCCCAATTTTTCGGACTACATTTTATCAAAACTTCTACAACATAATATCATGCTAACTATATAATAAAATCCCTTATAATATTAAGCGCATCGAGAGTAGAAATATACTGATTAAAAGTATAAAATCTTGGCTTCTTAGCTATGACCACAATAATATTGAGTATCTGTTACAGGCATTAGTGTGAAATTTTTCTTCTTATTGTTTTTTATTATGATTTTATTGTTTAAATATATTTTTTTTGCTCCTACATATTGTTCCCAAATAACTTGATAAATTTTTGGTGTATACTTTTTCACTTTTTTTAGACTTAAGTAAATACAAAAAATTAACATAACTTTTTATATATAAGTAAATGGTCATCCCACCATTTAATTTAATTACAAATGAATATAAATTTACTATAAATGGTATTTTAACACTGTTGTCGTTTACAACAAAAAATATCAAATTTTCTCTTAAACATTTGTTTATTTCTTTTTTTTTTTCAATTTAATTATAAATTTTATATGGAACTTGTAGACGTATGTGTATGTATATGTAGACTTAAGATATTTTAAGAGATTTGAAATGAATAAAAAAACAACAAAAAACTTTACAGACCACACTAATATTTATTCATGCTAAAAACTATCTGGTTAAAAATACTGCAATTCTTTTTTTAAAAATTCCAATATTCTGAATTTCTTTTATTTCACTTGGTAATTTATTTAAAGGCCTGGAGACAATTATAAAGACAACTGTTTTTTGTTTCTCTGTTTTGAATAGTGAAACATAGAAATTGAATTTATTTCTGGTGCTGTAATTGTGAAGTCCATATTTCGATTTAGAATGAAATTATGTTTAATTTTGTTGTTTACTATTTTGAATGATATTATATACAACTCACATTAGTAGATAAAGAGGCAGTCTGTCATGCGAAAAACTCATGCCATATCGCACCGATATCGCACGACCTACATTTTGATTGATGAGTTTAATATAGGTCATTCTTGGTTAGTAGGTCAAAAACTTGTTTTGATTGTTTTAGTTTGGGTTGCAAGATAGGTTATAAGTGTGGGTTGTTAACTTATAAGTTCCAAGTGGTTGTAGTGGTTGTATGTAGGAAGTGAATATTGTTGGTACTGTGGAAGTTGTTAGGCAAGGTTAATGAACTGAATAAGTTTAGGATATTGAGATTTTTTTCAATAAATTTATTGGTACTTTGTAATAGGATATTATACAAATAGTAAGAAAATAATTTTTTTTTCAAGTCAAATCAAATTTTTTCCTCGCGTGCTTAATAAAATATATGTAGGTAAAAATAGATATAACAGAATCGAAAAAAAACTTGATTTTATTATTGCATAAAAATATTCATAGATACTTTTGAATATCAAGATAAAAAATAATAAAATAAAAATGAAAGCGAAAACGAATACGAATACGTAAGCAAAAAGTACAAAGTGTAGTTCATTTTTAATTTTGTTTTATTAAAAGAAGATTAATTATTAAAAGTTGTTATTATAGTTTTAAAGTTGCAAAAATAAAAATAAGAAAAATATGTTATTATTAGAATATGTGTGTTCTCATTGTACTATATTTTGTTGTAAATTGTTGTAATACCTTGAACAATTAAGACTTATGTATATTAAGTATGTACACATGTACTTTAAAAATATTTGGCATTCTTTTAATTTCTGTTTACCTGGAGTAAAATAAATTGTAAAAACTAGTATGACTCTTTCAAACAATTTAAAAACTTATGAAAGAAAAAAATTAATATAAGAACAAAAAGAAGAGAACCAAATTATGGAATTATAGGTGCGTCTGTTATGTAAAATTTCTTTTTTTCTATTCTATAAGAACATTGAGAAAATAAACGGAAATCTCTCATTTACTTTATAATATCAACGCTTCGTTTTATATTGTAAGGTAGGAAAAAAACAAAGATAAGTTAATTGCTTTTGGTATTTATAGTAAACACAAAAATAAAAAATAAATACAGATTAAGTTATATGTTTATTTTTATTTATTTGAAAAAACTTTTACAATTTTGCGATCATCAAATGTTAAGATTCTAGAAATAATAACACCAACTTTTAACAATTTTTAACAGCACATCTGAAATTGTTGTTTGATAAATGTATAGGGCAATTTGATTTAAAGTTATCAATCTTTTGTAATGACGGCAAGTTTCTGCTTAGATCTACTATTTTAACACTGTCAAGGTACTTTTGAAGGAAGAGTTTTTTTCGTTCTCCTTTAACATATATTTTTCAGCTCACTCTAAATAGTGTTTTAATATACATTTTACTCAACTAACCCGTTATTCCATTTAAATCCATTAATTTTATTTTTGCAATACTGGTTATTATATATCATATCCTGACTAAGTTCTCCTGCGAGATACGGTGCTTTTAAGTGATGCACAGTTGGAATTAAACTTCCTATTTCAAGTATGGCTAACTGTTTTAGGAAATATTGCTTTTAATTTCCTTGTAAAAATTGTAGGTCAACTATTAGAAGTTGTTTAACCATGTCGAAGACTTATGGAAGAACGTTCATTAGAAGAACTAAATTTACATTTATTTTCATTTCGGAAAACGAGCTTTTCATATAAATATATAATATAAAATTCCGTTCCAAAATATATCAAAGATGTGGAATATAGTAACACTATTCCAGATTTTAATGATAATCAAAAACCTTTGTTAATTATTATCGATGATATGATGTTAAATTCTTATGATAAGTATGTATGTGATTTATTTACTAGAGGATCACATCATAGAAACTTATCTGTAATATTTGTAACACAAAACGTTTTTAACCAGGGTAAATTTTCAAAAGATAATTCACTTAACTGTAAATATATAGTACTTTTAAAAAATCTAAGACATAAATCGTAGATATAACCTCTAGCTCGCCAAATATATTCCAATCAAATCAAAGTCTTTGAAAAAGTATATAATGATGTGACGTCAGCCCCATATGGCTATATATTAATAGATCTTACTCAAGACGTTAATGATATATTTCGATTAAGAAGTGATATATTTGGAAAAGGTTTGTTTTATTGTACGAGAGATCAATTAAAACCATTTGGGGAAGAATATAAAATGTTTGAAGACCAATCGGCATATATTGCACCTATTAAAAACCTCTAACCAAAATTGCAGAAAGTAATTATAAAACACTGCGACCCTGAAGTAATAAAAACATTTTGCGAAATCTCTTTAATGGTAATTGTTTTTTTTTTCAATTTATTATGTGATTTTACATTAATTCAAAAAGAAAACTTAAAAGGAATTCTTATAAGCTAATTTTAATATGTAAATGGCTGAGTAATTTACAAGCTCTCACAATTAATCTTGTCTGTTTTTATTATTATCAAATTATTTGATTAAAATATTTTGTAATATAATATTTTATTATCTAATATCTCTTATTAATATTTAATTAGTTTTATAGTAATGAATTTATTGGAAAAATTTTTCTTTTAAAAACCAATTTTTTTTAACTTCTTATTTATATAAAATCTTAAAACTAATTTAACTAACCTAACTTAACTTAATTGCTAGTTACGACTACTATCTAACCTACCTTAAATCTAAATTCTGCCAAAAGTGTGGGTTTCTATGATAAAGTTTTTCTTTTGCAGATATATAAATATCATACTTAAATCAACCCATACATAATTATCATACTTATTCGTTATTTTCAATGTTTATTGAGTTTAAATTTGATGGTATATTTTTAATGAGAGCGTGTCGCTTGTAATGATACAGAATCGGAATATGCTGATTATTTTCTATTAATTTATATTTATCAAGATAAACGAAGGGCTCAGGAGGCAAAAACCCTGTTTTTAAGCAGTTTTTTATATATTCAAAATTTTCATACCACGGGTGACTGATTAATGAACTTTCGGTTGTTTCACTACTCCTTTGAATGTGGTTGCGTATGAGACGAATGAAAAAATTATCGATTCTAATTATGTTCGCCTTATCGTAAATAAATTTGTTTGAATAGAAATGCACAAAACCTGTTGAAGGCCTTCTATTGTATTTTGTACAAGCTCTTAAACACTTGCATTCAAACAATCTTAATTTTTCCATCGAGGAAGCACTAACATTATACCATATTGGGCAGGCATATATTAATACTGATCGGATTAAGGTTTTTGTAACAGAGTAATTTTACTTTCTTACAAAGTGTTCTAGAAAAGAACAGTTTAGCTAAATTTATAAAGGCGATATTTGCTCGACTTATTTGTTCATGAACATGATGGTTGAAATTAAACAAATAGTTGTAATCAACTCCTAAATATTTAAAATTTATGGAGTTTTTAATCTTTGTCTTGTTTGGAGTAAGTATATAAAAATCTCTCCAGCATGTTTTAATATTATATTTTACCTTATTGATAGTGTTCCTGAATAATATAGTTTCACATTTTTCGAAGATTACTTTTAGCTTCCAGCGATTAGAATAATTAAGCACTTTGTTAAACATTTTTTGTAAAATGTGTTGTGCATCTCTAAGATTATTACTAGCTGTATAAATTGTCAGATCATCCGCAAATGCTATGCTGTAATTAAGCTCTAAATTTTTATTTAGAGAATTCAGCAGATCGCTAATATATATGTTGAATAGAATTGGAGAATTTACGGTTCCCTGTTGTAGCTCATTGGTTAATTGAAATTCTTTTGATAAATGATTATCAACCCCACATGTTCTAAAAGTTTTACCTCTAATCATATTATTAATCAGGAGCACTACATGTAAAGGATATTTATATTTTAATAATTTGTATATAATACCATCACTCCAGACTGTATCAAATGCTTTTTCGAAGTCTTCAAAACATATTGCTACCACTTTATCATCATTTATATTTCTGCAAATATCTGATGAAAGTTTGGTCATGGCATGTATTGTGCTATGTCGAAAACCGAACTGATTTGATGGTATTATATTTTTGCTCTCAGTTATTTTGACAATAATAATAAACTTATTGGTCTATAACTTCCAAGGTCTGAAGCACTTTTTCCTGGTTTTTTTATTGTAATAACAATCGCTTTTTTCCACTTATTAGGGAAGTAGCTTATATTAAGATTGTTTTAAATTAAAATTAAATTAAATTAAAATAATTTTTAACAATTTTAAATTAATTGTTAAAAATTATTGTGTAAAAATTAATTATAGAGATAGGAAGATGTTTTATCACTATATTAGGGATTTTATCAATACCAGAAGATGTTTTACCCTTTAAATTAGATACTATTTCCTTAAGTTCTTCCTGTGTTATGAAATAATTATTTAACGGTTCAATTTCTAATAGTTTGTTTGATTTTAAATTATTGTTGAACTAAAGATATTTTGTTTCTTTTATTATTTTCAATTACTTGATATAAATTTTCAATACTTTGTTTTACACTATTACTTATTGGTGAAGCACGGTCCCTAATTTGAGTCTGAACTTGGAATAAATGGGCTGCTATCACCTCATTTATTTGATTGTTTTCTTGAATTAAGTAGTTATAATTGTCAATTTTTAATTTACTTAAGTTTATATTAGCATCTCGTAAAATCTGAGCATTGCTCGTTTGAACTTTTAAATGATCGATTATATTTGTGTTTTGTTTTTTATAAATTTTTTTAATTTCATTAAACATGTTTTTATTATTAGATATTTTTATGTTTTTTATTCTATTATTCCAATATTTATTAATTGACAGTTTTATGTTTTGTTTTATTAAGGAGTTTATGTTTTTGATTAGTGCATTGATTCTTAAAAATGATGGAGTGCTTTTGTCTATTTTTATTTTAAATAATTTAAATTTGGATGTAAGTAATTCACTTTTGTATTTTTTGAGTCTTATAATGGTCGGATTTAAATAAATATCAAGGCTATTGTAATGATGTGTTTTTGTGGGGATTGTGGATGCCATTGCTTTCTGAATAAGATTTTTGATTTTAGTAATATAAGAACCGATTTCTTGTTCTGATAAGTTTTTATTGTTTGGCATTTTTTTAATAGCATCATCAAATAGCAATAAATTATTAAGAACTTTTTGAAATTTTTTCAAATTAACTTTATTATATAAGTACTTTTTCTCAGTAGATGGCGTCTCTAAAAATTCATCTTTATTATTACAAATAATTTCGGTGCCTAGTATCAAAAACCTTTGTTAATTATTATCGATGATATGATGTTAAATTCTCATGATAAGTATGTATGTGATTTATTTACTAGAGGATCACATCATAAAAATTTATCAGTAATATTTGTAACACAAAATGTTTTTCACCAAGGTAAATTTTCATGAGATATTTCACTTAACTGTAAATATCTAGTACTTTTCAAAAATCCAAGAGATAAATCGCAAATATTACCTCTAGCTCGCCAAATATATCCCAATCAAATCAAAGCATTTGAAAAAGTATATAATGATGTGACGTCAGTCCCATACGGCTATATATTAATAGATCTTACTCAAGACGTTAATGACATATTTTAATTAAGAAATGATATATTTGGAAAAGGTTTGTGTTATTGTACGAGAGATCAACTAGAACAATTTGGGAAAGAATATGAAACGTTTGAAGACTAATTGTCATATATTGCACCTATTAAAAACCTCTAAACTAAAATTGCAGAAAGTAATTATAAAACACTGTGACCCTGAATTAATTAAAACAATTTGTGAAATAGCACTAAATATTTTAAAAGGTAATTGTAATCTGAATAAAAAAGCAACAACACAATTACGAAAGTATAAAAAGGAATTAAGATCACTCATTTGCCGTAAAAAATCTATAAATAGCAAAAGAAAAATTATTATACAACGGGTAGATTTTTACCTACACTTCTTGATGCAGGAAATTTTATAAAATGAATAATACAACATTTAACAAAACGATAATTCTAAAACTCGAGATTTATGAGAAAATGAAGCAAAATGCAGACGCTGAACTCAATGAGTTGGATTAAATTATGAAAAAAATATTGATAAATAAAGATCTTACGGACACTCAAAAATAGTATTTATACAGACAAAATCTATTTAAAGTAAGAAACAAAAAACGAGAACTTCCTAGAAATAAAGAGGAAAGAATAAAAATTACGGAAACAAAAGGTACTCAAACTCGTGCAAAACCAATTTATTTAGATGCGGAATCTCAGTCACATTTTCCTGAATATAAAAATGTTGGAACACAAGTTGTACCTGAAGAAGGAGTATATGAAAAAGAAGCTGTTGACGAAGTATTTTTTTTTTTTTTACGAGGGTTGGTGGAAAACTCGAAAGACACCAAGAGGAACTGCACGTGCTTCCTCAAAGTAGTGTTGGACTTTAACCAACCAAAACCATCCCCCTTTTAAAACCAAACTTTAAGATGGAACCTTTAATACGAATGTACAGTTTGGTTTTGAGGATAGGGATGTGATAAATCGTACACATATAAATTACCAACCTTAGGGAACACATGTGATGGTATATGGTTCCACAAACGGGACGTGCGCATGACAAACGAATTTCCATAAGCTGTATTTCGCCATCTTGATAACTCAACATGGTAGGGATGAGCATCTGTTGCCCTCCTTGTTTCTCGTTGGAAAACTTTGAGTGGAGGCATTAATTGTTTAATTTCTTTAGAACAAGTGTTAATCCCTACGAGATACCTATAAAACAAGGTCAGTGACCCAACTGTGCGACGATGGCTGAGTGAAGTGAGCATAGAAGTTACACTGGGGTCGTTAATCAAACGAATAGCTCTGTTTTGCACATTATCTAAATAACCCAGTGCTGTTTGAGGCCTTGCAACCCAAATGTGTGCATTATACTCCATTTTTGGCCTAATGTACGTTTTATAGATATTGAGAAGATCAGATGCAGAAAAGTAAGTTTTGCAGCGATACAAAAAACCCAAACATTTAGCTGCATCCTTAGCTATACCAAAAATTTGATTTGACCAAGTCAATTTCTATTTTAACCCGACCCAGCATGTTTAAATCCGTTGAATGCTGCAAGACTTCTCCCTGAAATAGTAGGTTAGGAACGGTAGTGGCTATTTTCCGCGAGATCAGACAGCATTGTGTTTTTTTGGTGTTGAACTCAACTCTATTGACTTCACCCCATTTTTGAATTTTTGCTAAATCGTTATTTAGCTCACTAATAGTGAAATTTTTTCCTGTTGTACTAATCTGGTGATTAATGTTACAGCGGCTATGAAATTCATAGGAAGCTACAAGGGTGCTGTCGTCTGCGAAACTATGGATCGGATTGGAGGTTAATGAGAGTAGGTCATAGGATAAATATTAAGAAGAGAGTTGGGGATAAAACTGATCCCTGGGGAACACCAGCATTTATTTTGAATTTGTCAGATGAATATCCATCGACCAGTACACGAATCGTGGGATTCGAAAGGAAATCTGCAATCCATTTTAGAAATACCCTACCTAGACCTAATGCTTTGCACTTTGCCAATAGAGCATCGTGCCAAACTCGATCGAAAGCCTTAGAAATACCAAGAAACACAACATCAGACTCACCAGAATGATGAAGGTTGATGTTTAGCTTCTCGAAAAGGTAAGTCATGAGATCACCGGTTGAACGACGTCATGAAGCAAACCTTTGTGATCCAGGTATTTCAGAAGCTTTTGGTTCACTATTTTCTCCATTACCTTGGAGAGGACCGAAATTATAGCAATAGGGCGGTAGTTGGAGGGATCGCTTTTATTACCTTTTTTGGGAATTGGAAAAACATGTGCAACCTTCCATTGCGTAGGATGAATACCCGAAGTGAAGGAGAGGTAGAAAAGGTTGCGCAGAGGTTTTGAAATAGTGGAGTAGGTATTTATAAGCACCATGGTGGTTATACCATCTGGACCGGCTAACTTATTTGTATCAAGATTCCTTAAGATTTTCATCACTGCCCGCGTCCTAAAGTAAATTTTACCGAAGGAGCAGCCAGCTCCTGGAACAGAAGGTGGCATCTGAGCTGACTGTGACAGTGTCGAATTGAAGGCGAACTGCTTGCCAAATAAGTTCGCCTTCTCTTTAGAATCTGATGCAGTTCTGTTATTTTTATCAATAAGTCATGGGAAGGAAGACCCTCTAACGTCTTTCTTTAGACTTTTGGCAAATGACCCAAAAGATTTGCTATTCTTAGGCATGTGGATTATTTTACGTTTCAACCTTTGGTTGAACAAGAATTTTTGCTTATTGATAACACTCTTGCATCTGTTTCTCACCCCTATATAGCTGGGCTTGTGAGCCCCCGACCTTTTGTTTTGGTACAGTTTAAAAGCCTCCTCTTTTTTAGAAATGGCTTCTTTGCAAATACGATTAAACCAAGATTTGGGACTCCCCTTAACAGATTTCATGAAATGAGGGATGAATAACCTCATTCCAAGCAAAATAGTTTTACTAATCGCATTTGCAGCAAAGTTAACATTTATGTTGCGGAAGCACAATGACCAATCAAAGGCTCTAAAAAAATTGTTAAGGCCCTCCCAGTCAGCATGGCTGTAACGCCAAACTAATTTTTTGGGAGGGGACCTTTGGTTGGAGATTGGGCTTATCCGGAAACTAGTGTTAACCAAACAATGGTCGGAATTACCCAGGGGGCAACCAACTGAAACCACATATTTTTCAGGGTGTGTGGTGAGAAATAGATCCAAGAGGTGACCTTCATGATCAGTACAGTCCGGGATCCTAGTGGGATTTTGCACAAGTTGAGAAAGGTGGAACAGTGTGGAGAATAGTTCAACTTGTTTCCCAATTGAGTTTTGACTCGGGGAGATGTTGCTAGAAAAATGAAGCCAGTCCCTGTTATGAATGTTGAAATCTCCCGCCAAAACAATTTCAGTTTCTGGAGATGCCCAAAATTTCATTGATCTGGTTCGATAGATTTTCAATTTCCATAGCAGTTTCTTGTTCATTTGAGTTGGGTGATCTGTATAGGAAACAGAAATGTATGACATGCTTTTCAACGAGAATTTTGACCCAAATGTAATGAAAGGTTGGGCTAGAACATTTATATTTTGGAAGTGTGTTGAAAGCGATGTCATTTTTTATATAGACGGCGATACCTCTTTTGGGTACGAAGTGTGAAATATGTGAGTAGCTGGTAACATTAAAGTTATCATTGTGGTTACTGACTTGTGCTTCACAAAGGGCTAAGACTGCTGGTTTAATTGAACTAAGATGGCAATCGACGACATGAAAATTCGTTTGCAACCCGCGTATGTTACAGAAATTAACATTAAAAGTGGTAATTTTGATAGAAAAAAATTAATAGTTATAAAAGAAAAGTTAAAAAAATTAAAATTGAAATCTAGTTTAAAATTAAAATCAAAAGCAAAATTAAGATGAAATAAGAGTTGAAATTGTAATTAAAATCAAAATTAAACTAAAAACCAATTTCGAAATTAACCAAGATCAAAATCTGGCTTAAGATAAATTAAAATATGTAAATTAAGTAATTAAGTATGTATAATATAATTTAAAGCAAAAATTAACAAAAACTAAAATTTATTCAAAATTAAAATCAAAAGTAAAAGTGCAGAATATAAATAACCCGAACTTGACAATACTTTAAAATAAATTACTATCAATGTCAGTAACAATACTTTATATCAAAATTATACATTACTTTTCAATACTTTTCAATATTTTGCCTTGAGTGAGCAAATGGTTTATAACAACGTTCAACAGTTTTTAACATACACTTTTAAGTGACCCTATTGAACGCAGGTACAACCACAGACTCACCAAAAGTAAAACTTACCACCAGAAATTAATTAAATAAGTCACGGTAATTACTATGGTGGTATTAAAAAAAAATTAACGAATTGAGAGTCAAAGAAGAACACCAGCATCCATCATACGTGTATGAGGGAGATGAATATATAATTGTTTTGTTTACAACAAATTGGTATTAAAATGAAATAAATAAAAAAAGAAAAGTAAATTAATGTAAACAAAACCAACCGAGCGCGTTTACTTATAAATTAAAATATAAATAAAAAAAAATTAAAAGTTATTTAAATTTAATATACTTAGTTCGAAAAAAATAAAAAACAAATCAAAAATAGAAAAAAAATAGTTTAGTGTGTAGACAAACCAATAAGTGTAAAAAAAAAAATAAAAATAAAATAAAACTTGTAAATTGAACCAAGAATACTTATCTTGCCGCCATTGGAGTGCAGCCATATAATTCAAAATCTAAAATTAATACACCACACTTTTAAATATTTTTTTTTTTTAGTGAAGGAAAAAGATAAAAAAAAATTAATTAAAAAGTTCACTAATTTAATTTTATGTTAATAATATTAGAAAAAAGATAAAAGTTCAAAAAAAAAAAAAAAAAAAGTTTACATAGAAAAGTTTTAAAATAATTAAAAAAAAAGAAGTGTTGTCACTTCAAAGGTTACTGATCAAAGGTTAACTGATTTGTTGATGAAATTCAAGAAAATATTTTAACAAAAGCATTGTCAGCCGCTACATTTGGAGAACGTCTTAGAAAAAGAAAATCAATTAGAAATCAAAATGTACAAATTTTTGAAGCTGATACAGGAGACATTATAACTGTTCCTTTAGATAGCCCAAGCCCACCAATGAAAAAAGAAAAAACTATAAATACTAAAGAGTTGAATAATTCATCAAGACGTGTTTTAAGGTCAGCTATAGTAGGTAATACTCAAACAGTACTTAATTTTCCAATTCGTAAGAATAAATCCGCAAGCTCATGGACAACATACAAGTAAATGATCCAGATTATTATCCAGAAAATTCATTCTCATCTTTTACAAATAAAATGAATAAATACATGTGTGATTCAAGGTGGAAAGTCGGTATTTCAGAAATCTATTTTAATGATTTCGTTCCAAATGTGTATAGTGAAGAATAGGAAAAAAATAGTCAAATAGTTATTAAAGGTATGCAGAAAGATATGATACGAGTTGGAACATCATATATTCCATACATAGAAAAACAAATGATATGTGACTGTTAAGTTTTTCTACTACCAACACTAATTCAAAATATACGACCACTTAATAGGTTTACAAGAAAAGAAGTTGAACGACAGTTGATTTGGGGAATTTTTAATTTTATAAACAATGATGTTAATTATATACAACCAGCAAGACCTAAAATAGATATAAAAATAAGTAAATGTAACAGTAAGTCGATGCAACCGACTTATTAATACCCTACAGCTGAATAATTCGAATTAAATTAAAAATCCATAAGTGTTTTTGGCAGCTGCTTGAACTTCTTCCCTTTTCTGTCTTATTCAACTCGAATTTCAAGAACGTAAAAGAGGCATCAGCTTGGGATATGCTTGACACCCTTGTATAAAATTTTAAGTTTCTATCTTAATTATTTTCGAAGATTGGTAGTCCTTGGGAGGTTTGTGTCAGCTACCCGAATTGCCACTCCAATTCATCGAATCCATCTCAGGAACATAAAGAAAATTTGCCAGAACACCATTCTATTAAATTCAAAGGTTCTACTTTTGTTGGTTTTGGAGATATGCTCGTTGCTCTTGTGCTCGTCCGGAAGTTTCCAAAATACG